>CM060963.1:101485853-101648353 GCA_030765045.1 Tenodera sinensis | reverse complement strand
TACATTGTGCAAATGCACTGTTTGTTGTGAAGTAGAGGAATTATTTACTTTTGAAACTTAAGGCATGATCTAATCTTAAAATCGTAATTTCCTAAGTGTATTTTAAGTAACTTCAGAAATTTGGAGCGTTTCTAAATGCAGTGCTTGTTGATTTATGCCATAAATGGATGACAGAGGGCCGCAAAAACAAAACGAAAAAATGAACAAAAAATTATATTTTCGATCTTAGGAAGAGATTTTTAGTCAATCCTTAGATAAATGATGCTTACCCTATGATATAGGTTAACAATGCTTCATCTAGGACTGAAATCCGATTCGTGTAGTGCTAAGTGGCACATGCAGAGGGAGGAGGTACCAAATTATGCAAAATATTTCACGAGGAAATGTTAAAAACAGTAAGAGACAATATAGACAAATTACTTGAGTATCCTGCTTTGTGTATTTGAAAGTTGGCTAAATATGATTCAAACATGTTGATATCCTTTAGTTACCATTAAACAGGTAATTAAGAAAGAAGAGGTTGATCCGGATTAGAAAAAGTGTGGACAGATTATTGACATTACAACGCAAATCGACATAACATTTGGAATATTGAAATTAAAACAAGCTTATTCATTTATAAATTGATTTCTCCGGCCACGTACTGCAGATAATCATAAAAGAACTCGCAACATTTCAATTTTTAAAGACTGCCTCAATATTCAATAGCTAGTTTTCAAGACCAGAGAGCATGGATTCGTTTCCCGCCTGGAGGATAAGAATTTTCCTTTAGCCAGGATTTTCCCCCATTCTTTCTCTTCGATGCGCTGAAGCACACCTCACGATACATCAGGTGTAGTTAGTAGGGTGCAGTACTGGGAGGTGGGACGTGGTTAGTACTGAATTCCTCCTGGCTGTTGAATGCTGTCTTCACAACCAGGAGCCGCCATATTTCTTCATCAAATAGTTTCTCACTTGGACCCCCTTCTCTCTCCCAAGATACTCGTGAGGCCTCGTTCAGGTCTCCCAGCGAGAGAAAATCCCCACGCTGGTACCGGGGATCGAACCCGTGTTCCCGCTTAGCTGCGCTATCCCGGCGATCAGTCATTTCATACCTCACTAATTACTTTGAGCATGTTGGCCCTACCAATAGCCTGTTTGTTTGGAGAGTCTCTTAAAATTTGAGGACTTAAAAATGTGTAATAATAATTTTACTAATGTTACCTGAAATAAAACGCTGCACACGCATTTACGATCGTATTTTTATTTCTGCCTTTGATGCTGTGTCTTGTCTGAACATTACGTACGCATCCTTGACCCTTGAGCGTGTTAACTAGCGAATGGCAGCACGTAAAATTCTGTCATTTCATTGACATGCCGCACCGCAAACTGCGCGACTAAAGTTCGGATGCCAGAACTCAATTTATTCTCTAAAGAGAGCAGGGTAGGCTAAACAAGCAGACGTCTACACGAGCCTGCCTTCATTAATTTTCCGAAGCGCTGCTCGCTAATGTCCCTACAGAACTGACTTTCTGCCAGACGGTGGCAGACAATCGGACGTTCTTTCACACGTGGTTGGCATGACCTATCTATCTGTGCAGGAATTGTACACGGGCGTGCGTGTCGCTCTGGAAAACCTGGCATTTGGCCGAGACTGCTGCATTCCCTCTTTCTTCACTTATTATCCACACAAAGTGGACCGACGACACTTCGCTACCAGTGCGGCCAAGTCAATTATGACGCCGCCAGTACCAGTTCTTAGTCATTTCATAGAACACATTTGTTGATTGCAATTCATTTGTTTCCTACTTCTTCTTCTAGCTAATAGTCATTCACTTATCTATTGGAATAGGAGAGATACGCAGGGGATTTGGCACTGAAGCCAAGCTTATTGTACCTATGTCCACAAGGGGGCACCCCCGGGAGGAAGGATGAGGTGAGAGGAGACACCGGGCGGCCATATCAAGACAAACGGCACAGCCCTAGTTTCGGCACTTGAACGTCTTCAGTCTTCCGGGGCCACCTCAAGGGGGTCTAGGCGCGGGGTCCAAAGTCTCACATACCGCCCCCTTTCCACCCGGATGTCACGGTCAAGGGGCGAAAAGAGTTCCTGTGTGCATATAATCCCTGCCTTCGTTGACACTTGCAACCCTGAAAGGATCACTGGGATGAAGGATGGATGAAACTATTAATGAAACCAAATGAAATGGCAGGAAATTCGAATCCTTCCCTGCATTCGTCTGGCGACCCGGGGAAACCCCAGAAAAACCCACTGGTCAGAAAGGTGGGCCACGGAAATCGAACCCATGATCTCTAGAATGCAAGCCTCACACGTTACGGTAGAGCCGCCTCGTTCACTAGTAATATAAGACATTCCCTGAGAGTCCTCTTACTCGCTTTCCAGTTCTATTTCCCACATCCATGAGTTTCGAGGTCTCACTTTCCTTCTTCCATGTGGAATTCATTCTAAAATATTTCTCGGTAATCTATCTTCATTCATTCCTCTATGTCCGTACCAACTCTACTGTTTTATTAGATCGCATGCATTATATTGTGTATCTCATAAACCTAATCCCTGTAATCAGAGTGAGCGTTCTTACCATATAATTGTTCAGTATTAGGCTTGGAACTTTTTATCTCAATGTCTTTGTCAAATTTAAAGCTAATAGACATCGGAGGTACTGAACGATTTTCTCACGTTTGGAATATACAAGGTTTATCTCTAAACGCAAATATACTTGCACGCGTGTACACAAAGTTTGTGATGTTCGTTTGTAAAATAATAAGGTGAATTTGAAAAACAATAGGTCAGTGTGAGATAGTAAAACAAATATAGGTACAGGGATAGAAGACCACTGCATGAGCTGTTTTTATCAAGTTATTGTAAACATTCTAACCTAAGAAAAATGCATTATTTTCAATATATGTAATTCATTCGTCATCATTTTCAGTTTCCCAATATAAACTGATATTTTCTAGTCTTCTTCTTCCCCCTTTCATGAATTAGGTCACTGGCCTGTTCCGGTCTCACTTGCACCATAACATTTGTCTTCCTATCGATCTTCTTTCTATAGTTTTGTATTCTAGCACCCCTTCCATTTCTGTTTATTATTCTCTGTGTTATATCCTATAGCACTAATACTTAAATGTTCAATTATTTTTTCATTACTTAATCTATCCGATGTTATGTTTTCTAGTCACGGCTCTAAAGGCTATTTCTTAAATTGTTGTGCATAAAATTATGCTGCAGTCAACCTAGAAGGATAATAAAGTTGCAGGTTTACAAGCAAAAATTATGTTCCTCTTTGTGTATGTGCGTGAATATGGTTAGATTGTAGTAAACTGTTGCTAGAATCAGTTTTTGCAAGTGCACAAAGTAGCAACCATATCGAAGATTATAGGTGACCGCGGTGCAGCTGTGAAACGGTTAAGTGAACATTACAATTCTCTCTTTATCTGCAGAAGCATCTACAGAGAAGACATAAATAAGTGCTCTTGCAGACGTGTTAAAAGTTAACAACACCAGCCTGCAGATTCCTCGTGCAATCTGCTCAGGTACCACTGAGAGTGTATACCGACTTTTTAATTACTTCTGGGCGGTGTCAGGATCTGTGATCGGCAAACCATGTCTCGATCTCGAGTTTTTCCCCTCAGATACTGCCAACTGCGGTCAGTTGTGGCTTTTCAACCGTGCGACAACGAATGTCACGTAGGTATCTCAGAAACAACAGTTCGATGACAGCTGATGTTACGAGAAGCTGACCACGGGTGTCCTTGGGCCATTATGACCTTCATCAAGTTAGTCTGCCTCTCGAGTGTAATAATGATACCATCTTTAGTTTGAGCCTGCAGTATCTTTATGCATTCTGCTAAGGCCGGTAGAAATGTTGAGATTTTAGTTTCAAAATGTATCGCTTATGGAAAGTAAACATTAATTCCGAACATATAACATCCAATGTATCAATCAACATTTAATTTTGTCTGGTGTCAAGTGTACCTCTGAAACATATTTAAAAGGGATTCTACTGGTCAACAACAAATCTAACCTTATGTATGCCAACCAATAAAATACGCTATAGTGATGTATTATGTTCTTAAGGGAGCATTTCGCTTAGCAACGCTATAGTTAAAATACAATACGTTTACTACAAAATTTGGCCGGCAGGTGTACAGCCCGTGTGACCTTCATTACATTTCCCTGCACGCGGATCGTCACATATGCGTCAGTCTCACTTGTGTTATATAGCTGTTCTGTGCTGTTCTAGTCCAGTTCATCGTGGATAACATTGGAGCATTCAGAAGTGTTTAGTTTTGCTTGAAGTGTTTTCAAAATGAATCGATTGCAGTATACAGTACAACAAAGTGTTAGTGTACGACATGTATGTGCTTACATCATCTTGTAGGGAAGTTGTAGTCCAATTTGAAACTCAATTTTCTGGCATGCATACCACCTTGAGCTTTGAGTACTTCTTATTTGATTAACTTGCATATTACGTATTTGGGTAAATTGTGGCAACTCGCGCGGTGATTACTCATATTATCATAGTATAGATAATTTATTTTCATCCCCTCAAATCACTGACACCTGTTTCTATATCTTAACGAAAACAACTTACTGCCTACACAAAACTAGTGTGAAGATTTAAGATATAGTTTTCTTCCGTGTAGTGATTTTGGTGTCACGCTGCGACCAAGTCAGCGGGATTTAAGAAAAAAATTTGAAAGAACGGTTGCGACCCCTGGAAGTACAGTTTCCGGATGCTGAACATAGATGACCATTGAGGTGAGCCAAGAGTCATCTTGTTGTCTGTCTGTCTGCAGTCGAGCGGGACAGGAACTAGGCTCTGTGACTGTCTCATCAACCAAGGCAGCACACAGGGAAAGAGAAGAAATCTCTAAAAATACAACGGACTGGGCGACATCACGGCACCATCCCCGTACCCCATTACACAAAGGGAAGTCCGTGGCCTTGCGGAGGTGTCATCGTCCAATTTTTAGCTTTCACGAGAAAATATCTATTCCTGTAGTCACTCAGATTTGTCCACTGAGAATATTTAAGTAATACAAACTAAACTTTTGTGTGTAGAAAAGCTGTAATTTATATGGAAATTAAAACATCTTCGTCGATGTCATTAGTTAACATACTCTTTTGGTGTCAAGTAAAAGGAGTAACATAAAATAGTTTTCATTTATCACCTCCAATTTTAATATCTGACCTCTCTGGTTTATTACCTCTTTTATGCAGCCAACAGCATATTGATGCATCTCTCTTCCTGAGTGTTTCCTTTATCAAAGAGATGGATATCTGCCAATTGTTGCTCAGCAGGCAATTGATTTTAATTGTTAGACATCTGGGGTCTTAGAATTAGACTCAAAGCTCAGAGTTCTCCATTAAGGAAGTGAATTATTTCAGTCACCTTTTAGTTAAAAAATCTTATGATGACTTTCTTTGCTCTTGTACTAACTATTTTTACAAACTCTTATTCCTCTATCTTGTTCATGTTAGTCGAGGTAATCATTTATAGAAATTATCTTATTGTTAATTTTCTTCTAAGTACAAGAGGAACATGGGAATACAGCATGCTTTGAGCGATAGTCAAATGTTTAAAGCTGGTTGCTATATGAAGGCTTTGAAATTCTCTTTGCCGGCCAAGAGATAACAAAAATGAATAACAACCTTCCATTTGAGAAAAGTTTAAGTATTTCAAAACTCACACAAATAACATGAAATATCTCTGAAATGGTTCACTGCACAAAAAATGCATTTGGACATAACTTGTGTGCTTTAACAAAATCTACGTTTTTTGCATAGTAAGATTTGGTCTATTTCTTACGGTTTACCTGTTTGCAAAAGTCATCAACAGTAAACAAAACAACATAGAGACTACGGCCAGAAAATTTAAAATATACATTTCATTTGCAATAAAATATGTTAAACATGTAGTGTTTTAATTAAAGTCGTTTTAGCCATTTTTGAGAAAATCAAAATTTTTTATGTAAAAAGTAATTTAGGGTGGAGGAATTTTGTTCAAAATATTTGTGTCGCATCGTAGAAAGATTATAAACTTAAATATCAACTTTGGTTTTTAACCGACTTTTTGTTTTTGAGTTTGTTTGTTCACAGACACAGATATCCTCCCCTCCCCTCCCCTACCCCCACGTACACAGAGAGAGACCTTTTTTTTTTTTTAAAATGCCATTTTTGATACAGGGGCCTCAAAACGTATATTTGCGGTGAAATCTAGGCATCGAAATTTTGCGTGGAGTACATACTTCCACTACTTACTATCCGTAGTAGAGAAAGTAAAAAAGAAACATTCTCTCATATTGAATCTCCATCTGAATGTTTTAAAGCATCTGTAAGTTGCACAGAAAAACAATTGCAGTTACGTTGTTTTTCTAACCTTATTGTATGTCAAGCCAGAAACCATAAAAGCTACACACAACGAGTGCTATTTTCACTTCTATTTGCAGTGGATTGTAAACGTACATATGTACCTGTGTTTTAATGACCGTAATATTAAAGAGCGTGTAAACGTTGATACATTGTCGGAGCTTCGGAACTGAGGAGAGCCTGCGTGAGGTGCAAGGTATCACAGACAGGACGCACTTCTCCGCAATCTTTGTTCTATTTGCACTTTTAACTGTGATCAGAAGTGAATGTTAATGTCTGTAAATGAAGGCGGGTTTGTCCATTCACACAGTTTGTTTTGGAGCGGTTAATATGAAGTGCGCCTGCCTCTCTGGGTGTGCGACCTCTGGTACGTGATCAAGGTGCGTCGGGCGAGGCCTGCCAACTTGCCCATTTCTTTTCCCTAATGCTATGAAAAATTATCCTCGTGCCCGTGGCATTTGTATGGGATATTGTGGTTTCATAGGAGCACGCCTAGCAATTCAACATTTTATACAACATGTCAATGCGCGTCGTGACGTTTGACCGGGAGCTCTCAGAATCCCAAGCCGCCTTTCAATGAATTCAGGAGAATTTTCTATTCCGTCAGTTCTGGCATCGCTTCTATTATTTTTATTTTTTAGTTTCTTTTGCTCTTCGTAACTCAGTAGTCAAGCGACTAGACTAGACTGTTCACTTCCCAAGAAGGCGACCCAGTTCGATCCCGACAGCCAAAGTGGCGCATGGGCAACTTTATCAGTCGCAAGAGAAACGAAAATCTGTAAAACTATCTATGGCAGGAAACCTAACATAACGAAATATAGAGCACATGCGTTCAAGAATGAAAATTGTGTCATCATGAAGTCATCAACCTAAGGATTTTCAATAATCATAGCTTGAATTTGGACTGGGCAAGATATTAGATTAAGCATCATTCATTCTATTTTAAGAGGATGAAATATAATGCCCATTCTGATTGGTTTGTTTCTATTTAGTACCAATTAGACCCAATCGTGTGTATCGTCAACTTTTCCATATTTATGAAGTAGATTTTCGTAAGTAGAGAATTAAATTTACATCATTAAAGGATGCAAACGTACAAAAATAATAACTGTTACCTACCTTAGACATTCTAACGATTATCGTGTCGCCATGAGACCCAAATTCATGTCTACTGCAATACTGCCCTATGTCTTGAAAGATAGCTCAATGCCATATGGATGGTTTATAATATTCCTATCTATTAAAAGAGAGGAAATTTGAGGAAACAAAGCACTTCTTAGATTCACTTTTATATCCTTCTCTCTCGCGCCGGAAGCCTGTACTTGGAATATGTCTTTATTTTCCAAATTATAAGTTATGAAACGGGTATTTGATCCCAAGAATAGAAAGTTGCATTCCTTCCTACTAATCATCTGTGTATTGTTAACAAAACGCACCACATCTCGGAGAACTTCTAATACCTACTTATCAGTTGATAATAACTTTTATCTTAACAGAAGTCCAAATAAGGCGTATGATATTGACCACAAAGTGTTCAGCTAGTGTTGTTATTGATCGCACCAGTACGTCATCCTGCTTTGAAATCTTTTAGGGATAAGGTCTTAAAACATCCTAAAGGTTTTGTTTAGATATACAGTTTGTTCGCAAAATCTCACCCAGAAATTGCAGAATATACTGAGAGTTAATGCTTTTAAAATCGTATTCATATACGATCGTTCCTATGCATCTTAAATCTCTGGGCAAATTCTTTGAATATGTGCCATTTAAGGCTTTGAAAAACCATTAATACGGTGGTGCACTTTCTCGCTTTTTTACTTGTGTTTTTGTTAGTCAACAAATTGGGAAATGTGGCTAGGACGTGATTTATCAAGTGCATGGCCTTCCGCAATTAGCAAATCTAACTATTCAGCTTTATTGAGCTTCTATATTTAGATCATGCCGCACAAGAATTCAAATAGATAAGATGTGACTGTGCTATTGTTGGCAATCGACTTACCTAACCACTTTTATCTAAGCCTTTTAGGGCGAAAAAAAGGAATGTTAAGTTTGCATGGGAGTGTTTCATTTATTTTATTGATGCTGTTATTTAAAGCCATTCAACTGTTTGGTCCTATAGGGACTTGAAGCAGTTATTTTGCAGATCCTTAGTATGTTACAACTATAGTAAAATATTCACTTTATTTTAAAACTGTTGTGTTTTTAGAAATGGAACTATTGTTGATATGGCAAAATTGTGTACAAGCTTAGCGGTTTATAAAAAGTTTCATAATTATAGCTTTATTTCATTTTCTGAGTGATGAACAAATTCCCTATATGGTTGACAATTTGCTCTGATCCTACCCTCACCTACCTGAAACATTTCCTCACATGAAAGCCACAAATCCCTGCACAAATTTGCATCATTGTTGTATATTCTACCGTTATCTTAGGTTTAATCTAGTCGGGGATGTGGATGGGAGGGTTTAGTTTAAACCTTGACAAAGCCAGGGAAAGATGAAAACAGCGTTATTGTTGTGTGTCAGGCGTATTGCACCAACACACGTTACTACTGTTGATTCACTGGCTAATAGACGGGTGTGAAATACCCAGAATGCTGGAGTTGGTCTCTTGTTAGCATGTCTACTTGGGCAGAGCAATGTGTTAAAAGTTGCAACAACCCAGTTACACGCAATTACTAGTTAAACAACTGCACTACATAGATCGCTGTTCTGTTCCTGCTCGGAGTGTAACAAGAGTGTTTCCCATGACAGCGATAACCATATTATGAAATTGGACGTTTAACCAATAATTTACAGAATTATCCGTAAACGAATAAAAATGTTATTGAAAAATACTGAACCCAAAACCGCCATTCATGGCATTGTGACAAAAACGACAAAATCCAGTCCAGCTATTTTTTTCTCACTACATTTTCCTTCTAACTGAATGCACAAGCACAACAACATAGTTCACTGTCCGTCGTTAACACAGTCTTCAGTCCCTCACCACCGTTTTTTCTCGTAACCTTGACTCAGTCCTTTTTTTTAGTTTCTCTGTCTCTTAAACAGCTAACTTTGGCGATACAATCACTCTACACTCTTTAACTGCTTCGCTATCATTTCGATGCGACTGTATACATGCAGCTGACAAACATACATACACACATACACACAGGAATCCAAACTCTCGGTGCGAATAACATTGAAGGTGAGTTGGCAACGTAACTAACAAGCAACGTTTACGCGGAAGTTTACAAAACTCAGGTTACAATGTCTCTTCTCTCCCCTTAATTCCCTTAAGACCATAACCCAGTGAACAGACAGTAATTTCCAGGTCAGAGAGGGCGGCCGAACGGGAAATGAAGCCGGGAACTCTTGTATTCCAGCCGCATATGTCACCGTGCAACCATCTGGCTAGATTGCGATAAATTAAAAGCAGACGATATGAATAGCAAAACACAATATTTCATTGAAATAGTAATTTTGGCAAAAATGATGTAGGAGTTGCTACAGAGGTTTACGACTGTGATGAATTATTGCCACTGGACTTGTTGCAGCGCTCTGTATGAGAGCATAAAACACATCAAGGGAAATGACGGCAGCTCTAAACAAACAAGACGAGTGACTATCCGACATGTCCAGTTTACACATACATGAAGACAAGTGTGAGGTTATGTACACAACATGGAGTATCATCTTACTATATCATTACCTGTATGGTCCCTCCTTGTTTGCCTAAACTACCGGCCATTTTGGCAGGATTAAAACCGTCTAACTCTGCCTTGAAATTTGACGGTTTTATTCGCTCCAGACACTAACAGACTTTTCTACTGATTTAAGTGGTTGTCACAGATACGAGGTCCAGGGTTGCCAAATATCTGCAATCATAATGCGAGGCAGATGTGCGTTAGAGGAAATCAGCAGTGTTGCTATTTTTGAAGTTGTTAACGTCGTTTCAGAATTTTAAATTTATTATAACATTGCTGTATAGTACAGTTACCAATAAATTACATAACAGTTGTGGCCATGCAAAAATTTACATTTTATTTCACTGTTCACAACAGTTCATTAAATTTTATTACATGCTTAATTTCAATGAAGTTCATGTTTGTCAATCTTAGTAATTTCATAGATTTTTTTTTTTTTTTTTTTTTTTGCATAGTATTAATGCAAAATTAAGCAGTGGATGGGTGGAATTTAAGGGCCCGTCGACAGGTAGGTCATTTGGAGCAAAATTTAGGAAACAAAAGTATTAGGGCACGCTCCAAAAAGCAATTTGCTCTACAAACTCACCTAGGCTCAATTTAGTATGTAAGCTGCTAGCGTAGGATATTTTAAAATAAAAATGTCATCAAATAACTTTGTAACTTCAACTTACACACAAAGTAGCCATTTTTATAGTGCTAAAATCCAATTTATCGTGTAAGATTTTATTGAGAAAAGGCAAGATAACCTGATATAATTTCTAAACACTGAATACATTTCCGTCAGCAAAAGTTTCATTTATTGTAATAATTGCCAAAGAATGGAGAAAAAAGTATGTTCAGTTCGACATAATAAACGTTATACATATTAGATACATAAAGTGTCGTTGATTTTTCATGTTACTCATATATTCAAGTTATTAAAATAATATTTGTTTAAAAAGCTGCTAATTATATTATAACAATGGTAGTTGCGATGAGAAAAAATACGTTGAAATATAATTTTGGTGTCCGCTTCAATATGTAGCTTAAACAAATTTCGTTTCAATACGATTTTTTTCTTTTGGTACGCATTAAATTTAAAACCTAAGATGAGGATGTGAAACAGGTAACTAAAATTATTTGGTCTGATAGCAAATACATATTACACAGAAGCATTTTAAAAATACTAGAGTAATTTTCAATTCTGGATTGTAGGTTAAAAGGTCCCGCAATCTGGGACACATAAAATATCATAAGGCTGCAGAATACACAGGGCCAAAGAGAAAGTTAGAAATAATTAAGTTAGCCTGCAGAATACTATATCACTTGCAATGTAAATACCATAACTTCCAATTTATTTTATCTTCTAAATATTCTAACAATTTGTCAGAACGTCAGAGAAATTCAATTGAATTGGTTATATCGCCAGGTAGTTCAAAAGTTGTATTAGTGAGCTGTCCAATAAGACGTTTATCATGGTATCCATTTTGAAGGTAGCACTGTTTCTTTTGAGGCAGCTTTCTGTGGATGACACCGCTGTTTTAGCTAGGTAATTAGTGCTGTTCAAACAAAAAGTTCATTTTTTCACCTGGGTGGACACCGGTATTCTCACCTTTCACCAGTCGATGTTTTCGAACTTTCACCCTCACAGCCATATTTGCTTAATGAAGAAGGTAAACGGCCTGTGTTCGCCAGTCATCTGGAATGTAACAGGGTAAGAACATCAGTGCCGTGGCCAGTTTTCCTACTGCAAATACAGAAAGCAACTGCTTATTATTATGTTAATGATTGCGAAAGTATGAGATTGTAAACGCGTTCTATCTATGATAGAACAAGTATTCGACTTCGCCTTACATTTTAAAGCGAACTTCTGAACAAAAAGCCATTTAAAAAGGGGTAATTCTGTGTCAACCTGTCATCAAGCAGCTACCGGTCAGACGAGTACAACGCAACCTATTCCCGAGAACACCAGTTACATTTGGTAAGTCCGCACACAGCAGCGCTACACTCGCGCTTCGCCAACACTTTCGACCCCGAAAGAGCAGATTGAAATTAAGGAGTAATGGAATGAAGGGGTGGAAAATTCGGGAGATTATCCTTCCCAGCATCCTCGTGACCGGGACAACTCCCGAGAGATACTGTCTGTCAGGAAGGTCGGTCGCGGGGTTCGAACTATCTCACTCGGTACATAACTCAAAGAAGCTGGCAAATATGACAGTTTATGCTTAAATCAGACTTCTTTTAAAGATGTATGTTGAATGTTTACATTATAATTGCATTACCTCGAACAGCTATTGAAATATGCACCTAGTACTTTATTCATTTATTTTCTCGAAAGCAGTGGACGAGTTTAAGATATTGGTATAATTAATAAATGTTTCTTGAATTTGCTGTAAATGGCCAGTGATGTCCTCATTACTAGTTTTGAGTGTTGTATAAGGGAAGCCGTAAGAGATAGAAAAAGGTTTCCTATTAAAACTATGAGTGTCAAATTAACTTCATTGAAGCAGTAAGTATTTGATAAATATACTTCTGTTGTTCGTTTGAGTTTGGCCAAATTTGAGAGAGGAAGCTTTGAAATGTTAGGTTAGAGTATTTGTATTTCTCATAGTTCACACAAATATGTTCCACATATGATTGGTTAACAAGTTGTGTGTAAATTTACTGTTGTTTGGGTGTACAAAATGTACTAGCGAGCTGGAATAATAATTTCAGCATATTTAGCAGAAAATGAAATGTTTGACGAATTTGTTCAATAGACGTGGGGAAAACGTAGGATAGAGAAAGTTGTGGGGTTTTCGCGCATCACATTTTTTCACATCTGATGCATTACATTAACCCTGAAGGAGTGGTACAAATGCTTTTATGTGCATAATACATTTACGGTAACGTAGTTGGCAAGAAAGTCATAATAAATAAGGCTGTAAGATAAATCTGCCAATAGGTGAGATATGCCAAGTTAAGCTCATCTCTCCTGGTGCTGTGCATAAGAATAAGCTTGAGAGAGAGAGAGAGAAGGGACTGTTTTCCTCTAATAAGGGTACATAGAGACCATGACTAATGTCATTCATGGACCGTAAGCCCTTATCATCATCTACACCTGCTGCATATCATCACGCCACCTGCCCCGAAAACACATGTTAATGACACACTCCGACAGATATGCAAATAAAGAACATATTTGCAAGGAGACGCAATTTCCGGTGTGACAACTACGTTTGTTTAACCTCAACAGTGACAGACAGCGATTGCTATTTATAGGATCCTTACTCTTCTTCTTATTCTTCTTTTGGTCCATCGTTAGTTCATCTTTATCGAGCAGAGTAGTTTGAACTGAACAATAATTCTATATAATTGACTTATCACTTTGAATTGCAGAGGATAAAGTTTATAAATGGTATTCGGTTACACGACTGCTTTAGACTTCTAGTGAATATCCATTCCCAATTTCAGAGGCATAGTGCCATTTTACCTTATTAATATTTCTTTTTGCCGAGTTATTTACACTTCGGGGTCATCTAGAGGTGACCTGCTTTCATAATTATCTCGGGTAGATGTCGTAGCATTCATTGTTACGATCTATTTTACTTTTACTGCTGTTCTAGACCTAAGGCAGACATTTGGGTTATAGTATTAAATATCCAGTCGTTGCCAGAAGCCACGTAAAACTCATCAGATTGATCGGACCCAGGATCTGAATCTGGGATCTCCTGAATGCCAATTGGACTCGTTACCGCAATGCCATCTCCTTTGGTAGTAACAAAATAACATAAAATATTCGTTGTACAAGCTATTTACTGCAATCCTAGCAGGATTCTTTGAATTGTTTATGTAACAGGCCCGAAATTGAGCCAACTATAGAATGTACTCGTATATTTTCAACTTACACTGAACTTACTTGATGACTGCAATAGTTGACTTTATCAAGTCTTGCAACCTCCATGCTTATATGCTTGAGGTGAGCTTGAAATCACTGCATCAGTGAGAGGTTGTAATATTCAGCAACAGTGATACGCAGAACATCGTAATTACCCTCCATGTTGTAAACTTCGCAGTAGATTGTCAAAATCGCCATATGAATTTGGCTACAATCTTTTGATCTGGAATTGTTGAATCTGCTGTACTAAGTTAAGTCGCAGTTGAGACCAGCTGATGTCAGAGACCAGGTTATGATCATCAGTATCCGGACGGGTGGCGAACTTCCGTCCTTCTAGCTGAAGTAGATTGCAGAAGGGCACACCCATATCAAACTCCCTCCCTCCTCGTCACCTTTCATGTCATTCATTGTGTCTTGGCTCGGCAACCAATCATAAAAGAGAAAGAGGCGAAAGAAAACGGACTTCCTTTTTTTTCGAACGTAATATATTCACGATGGCACAGTAACAAACCGGCACTCTCCTCCAGGGGCCCACGCCCCTGTCGCACTCTTACACTTCGGGAAGGACAAATTAACCCAGTGTTCAATTGCGTCAGCAAATTCATGTCTGAAACTAGACCAGAGGTGTCTATACGAATTATGTCCAACGATAATCCAGACTCCATTTCTAATTGTGTTATTAGCATCCTCAAAGGACGATTTTGAAGAAAATACCTCCACCGTAAGCTACCCTTTACATGGACAATTTTTTGAAAATTTTGATTTTCTAAAAAATAGCTCAAATGATAGAGCAACTAGGATTTGTAAGGATAGTTAATACAAGAGTAGAGAAAGTCATATAAATGCAATACATATGATTTTTTTCGGGGTTTGTCGGGTCGCAAGCCGAATCCAGGAAGGATAAATACCTCCCCTGACTTCCCTGACCCTCTATTAATTCAGTTCTCTTCTCATTTCACTTCATCTTTCATCCTGGTAGTTTCAGGGTTCTAAATGTTGGAGGGAGTTTTGACGTGCATGACAGAGAATTTGCTCTCTGTAAATACTCGCCCTCTGGATCGGTCTTCGGTTTTCGCCTCCCTCCCCCCCCCCCCCATACAGGGAATGTGTAAGCCTGCATGGGGGAGTGGTATGGGCTGTACGAGTCGCCACCGGAAAGCTTCAACCTGTAGTTGTTAGGGACCCTGCTCTCTGCTGTGGTCTCTTTTCGCATCCGGTCACTCTAAAAATCCTGTCACCTTAGCCCTCCGTTCCGGAGGTCGTCCCGTCAGGGGCAGAATAGTTCTATAGGTCGAGGGGCTGAGTTCCCCCTCCAAATTTTGTCATAGATGCATAGCAATTAAAGGGTTTAGTGCAAGCTGAAACCATTTCCATTTCCAGTTTTTTTTTTTTTTTTTTTTTTTTTTTTTTTTTTTTTTTTTTAATAATTTGCTTCAAAATTACATTAAAAATTACCCTATACTTACATTTTTGAAATAAGTGCCAAAGGTGGGCAGTAAGCTATAATCTCTTGAAAAATCAAGAATTCTGGAGAGTACTAAACGTAAACATTTGTCTGCAATAATTGGGTGTTAACATTACAGACTCATTCTAGATACTTTTTAACCTTATTAACTCTAAAACCTGTATACAAATATTTTTAAAACTGCATTTCAAGGAACAGTTTTATTGTAAACAAAGAATTTACACATTGAAATTATGTAATTAACCATACAAGCTAGAATTTTGAATCTGATAAAATCATTACTTTTACTGTATGTAATAAATGCCATAAATTTCGACAAGATGTGTTATATAGTGTGGATTTTTCAAACTTTATCAGAGGTGTTATCAAAAATTTTAGACCATAGTTTTTTTTTTCTTTTTTTCTTTTTTTTCTTTTTTTCTTTTTTTTTTTTTCGCAGCTGAAATGGTTGATGAATATAAATGAATAAGAAACACAGATAGAGTTTAATATGCTTATTCCCTCTCTTTATGTTGTCCAATGTTGTTGATTTATTCTTACTTAACGAACTGCCATATATTCTTGCTGTTTTGCGTCTGCTTTTCCTAGTGCATAAATCATGAGGCTGATTATCATAATTTTAACAAGCTACACTTCAATTTAGTGCTAAGAGATATGTTTGGGTGAATTTGAACACAATTGGCTACTTGTCTAAAGGTTTCCATTTCGATGCTTTTAAACTAAGCAAAGGAAAACAAACTATAAAACCTTTACTGCCAGCCTGCTGATTTCTTTCTTTCTGTGTTGTTGCAGGTGAGTAAACATTTCAACAGATCGGAGGAGATTGGAATTTCCAGTAATAACTGAGGAGTTGAGAAGTGGTTACCTGGGATGTAAATGGGAATAACATTGGAGTAAGTAACGGCTTTAGCGTCAGTCTTCTTGTTTTAGCCTTATTGTGGCATAAGCAATGAGTAACGCAATTGTTTTTATCCTTAACAGCTGCTGTAGCAGACTTTGGGTGTGCAAAATGTGGCTCAGGCAAATATTGACTATGGCTGCTGTGTGGCTATAAATATACCTATTGTTCTGTTTGCCGCTGGAGAATTACTTGCAGTTGACTGACTTCATTATTGGAACTTTAGGGGCATACCATGTTCTTAAGTAACGGTTTAAGGAAAGAACATTCAGTAGACACATATTCTGATATTCAATAATCTCCATTCTAAACGATGATGGGAATTTGATAGGAAGACCTTAATGTACTTCGGAACATAACCATGACTGAAAGCATAGGTATTGGTCATTTAGTTCTGATTCAATATTTGATAAAATTCAAACATTTCAGTGGATTGGAATATTATGTCGCCGATCTTTTTATATAAATACAAAATCTGGCTTTACTGTGTAGCATTTAGCGTAACTAGAGTAAGGACCTCCGAGCAATAAATGCCAGTTTTGATAATGGATTATATTACAAGTATGGACATATAGGTAGATGTTTAATATAGGCCCAGGTTTCAATTAAACAAATTAAGACGACCTTTTTAATAACAAGACTTTATCACAGGTGAAGCTATTTCACGAAAGGACATATAAATAGACTTACGGACAGTAAGAAAACAGTCTAGCTTGAAATTTGTTACATTAACCCATATAAATAGCTTTCTAGGGACAATAAGTTTGAATGTAAGTATAGAAATATAGATTGCCGAGCATGTCCTTGGTCCACAACCGGGGGCTCGTGAGTTCGATACCCACAGCCGACCTTCCTGACCCATGGGTTTTTTCGGAGGTATCCCCGAGTCGCCAGGAGAATTATAAAACGACGGTGATAACATACAGCTAAGAGATTTATCTGTTAAGAAAATAGTTCAGAGAAATAAAAACGATGTTACTGTAAATATAACAGAAAACAAAAATTGTGGGCTTGTATAAAAAATATATGCAAACCTAAGGACGAAAAAGTGGCAGCAGTGGGAACAAGATGAACAGACCATCAATGACAGAGAGGGATACTGAGGATAGAAAAAGCTAAAGGTTCACACAATGAAGGTGAAGAAAAAGCAGTTTGTGATCTTCCGAATCTGAAAGCCTTGAAAAATAGGGAATATCATCTCGTCAACTTACTATGCATGTTTGCCTTTATCGATAGTGATATGATCCAAATATTTGTGCTGTAGTTGGAAACCACCTGACTATCCGTTTTGGATGCTCCACTTCTTCCAGAGCTAGTCTATTTGTTCCAAGGAAGTGTCTGCTCGAACGCACCGTAGAAACAGTAAGAAAATAAAAAGAAATGGACAAGAAAACAGGGAAAGACATGCCCGTTATAGAACTTACCAAGGCCCATAATTCATGCTGGTCGGCTGGCCGCAAGCTTAGTGTATCAGCAAATTAACCATTTTCATCATTTTTGTCGGCGAAGGTAGAGTTAGGGCCCGAAGGCTATCCGACACACCTGGAGTCCTGTTTCTTCAACCATTGTCCCTCCTTCGGGGCTTGGCGCTCACGTAGCCAATTTCCCCATCGCGATGTTGACCGCAGATAATTGATTGTTTGATTGATCAACTCCAGTCTCTCCCGTTAAAGACACGGCTTGTTCGATCTTATCGCATTATCTTCCTGCGACTGCAACATCTCTCCAGCCGCCGCTCCACGCCGCGAGGGTCATGGGCAAAATTCTCTAATGATGGTGTTTTATTTAATGCTGCATCCCCTAGAGGATTTCTGTGGCGCAATATTTCTCCTGGACTTCTCCCTCCTCCTCTACTTCATTGCTTCTCTCTTGTTTTATTTACAGGCTGTTTACCTTTCGTCTTCATGAAACCACGATTACCATCTTGATCACAGTCGCTTATCAACAGCAAACTTTTCACACTCTCCTTCAGAGATCTGAGACATGTTACAGAGGCTTTCCCATGGCCTATACTTAATTGGTTTTGCTACTTGTGCTGAATACTTTCAAGTTCAAAGCCTCTTATTCTTCCTCCTCCTTTACTTAACCGATTATCACTAGGTCTCCTCAAATTCTTCTCTACCTAAAATCATAATTCATGACCACCATGAGATCATCCAGTGCATTAACATATTGCACTAGGACTTCGATCTTAATCTGCGCAGTAATTTCTTCTCACTTCCAGTTTGCTTACAGTCTTATTCGTCTCAAATTTCATTCTCTTCCGCAACCCATTATTTACCATTGTAGTATATGCTAGAACAGACAGTGAACAATCGCAAGCGTTTAACTGTGTCTCTTTTATAGTGCAAACGAATGCTGACTAAAATGACAAACATGTATCCTTTATCCCCGTAAGTTAGCTATCTGCTATACTTTTGTCTCCATAAGTGTCAGAGTAAGTATAAAAAATTAAACACAAATTAATATTGAATTAATTTGATATTCACTAATCGTACTGTCCGGATACAAAGATCTTCAATGTTACGACGACTTACTACGTCATGCTACTTTTGACCAATAAGGTGCTACGAAACGAATGACAACTAATCCTGGCTGCTTATCCCACATATTAATCACATCCTCAGCCTTTGTCTGCTTTTGTCATCTGAGTAGTATTTGTTTGTATAATCTGCCTAGCATCTGTTAATTTGTTTGCGATCGTCATTTGTTCTCTCTATGTATATTGTTGAATTAATGTGTGATTATTGGCCCAGAATCATAAAATAAGGCACATTTGTTATACTGATCATATCATCACTAGACACTTCTCAACAATGTGGCCTCTGCAATTTTCAGATTTCAATCAGGCCGAGTTTTCGTTGTGGGATTACTTTAAACGACCAATTTTCCTGACACATTCTACGACGCCATTGCAACTATAAGATGGTATCTCAAGAAAAACTGCTAATATTTTAAGACATCTGCACAATCGCTTTAGCAGAATGCCATACATTGAACAAGAAAATCTGGACAACTTACCAGTGATCTGACATTGTTGTTTTTATGTCAATATTTGTAGGACTTGATGTTTGAAGTCACTTTTTAAGACCCCATATGTTGAAAATTGCTTCACCAAAGCAGCATGACACCAGCAATACGAACAGTATATGAAAGCAGTTCATAGTTTAGTAAGTTAAGAATATTTTGTTGCATGTGTTTCTGGTAATTTTTATATATGTACCTACTGTCATTAAATCGTGAGACAGTCAACTAAGTCCCACTTGAGTTGTGGTTTTCTCTAGTGAGATTACTGTTGGAAAATTCAGCTCTGACAAAGTTAACCAAAAATAAGTTGTGTTGCGGCATCTTCCTCGTTTGCGAATTTTTAGGCAATTAGACAAAGAGTTTCACCATGTCACTTGCACAATAATAATCCATTATCCGTTCTCCATTGAGGTATGACGGCGTTACGCCCTGGTGGTATACCTGTTCTGTACAATGTCACGCCCCGGGCAGGAATTCTCTTCCTAAGTTCAGAAACAAATCATTTATGCAAATGGGAAGAGAGTGGTTTTTAGAAGAGCGCGTCAGGTGCTCCGTCCTAACATGGTCACCTCACCCAGGTCACGGATCCCAAAGCACCCTATGGTCATAAGCGTGCGTCAACACCCAACTGGCCATCTCTCGGCTGCCTGTCCATAGAACACACGAGAGCTTACCTCCTTCATTTGCATAATCGTTTCCGGCTTCACGTAGGCCTATTTGCTGTAATTTATGATACGTCAGCTAAAATACAAACCAAAAAGAAAAAGCTGATAAATAAAGTTGTGTTTATAAAACTTACGTTGTCTCTAATCAGATTGAAATCCTAGATCTCAGTGGATACAAGGTGGTTAGTTTGCATTAACACGCGCATTGTTTTGATGCAATGAAATTATTTGTTTAAGAAATAAAACATCATCGTCATTATCGGTTTATTCTTACTGTCTTTTTCTATTTCAGGGATTACGCTAATAGCCTGTTCCGGCATAAGTAAAAGTCTTATTCTCGGATGTCCATTATTTGTTTTCCCTCAGGAATTATAATTGATGGCCAACTTTGATATCCTGCCATCATCCATCCTGTTTATGTTTGTACTAATTGCTCCCATATTCATTGATCTTGTATTGGGAATATATTGAATTTTTCTCGTACGGCATAATTACCGATGTTCCATTTTATTACATCTTTTCCCCCCTCAAAAATGTCATCCCAGCTGCCTGTATTTTGCTTCTATCATTAGGTTAACTACGCACTACCATAACTTCATAAAATGCTGATTGGCTTTCTTTTATACAATACTGCAATGTTACACGGATCCTATCTAACATTCTTGACTTATTATCTATACCATGATCATAGGCATAAGATATACACAGCCTAGATGTCTGAAATGATTAACTTGTTCAAACTTTATTATTTACGCATATATTTTTTTTTCATTTAAAAACCATAAATTTAGTTTTCTATATAGATTTATTCACCTCTTCCTATCTCAATTTATGTGTGATCTATCCATCTGTTTTATGGGTGTCTTCATAGCACCTTGTTTGTGGATTTGTAGATAAGCTTTTTTTTTTTTTGGGGGGGGGGGGAGTCAATGGTCTTCCGTTCTTAAAATAGTTCATACCACAGGTTCTGATGTTATTTTATTTTCTTGTTAAGGCCGAACATGTTTTAGTACTTCCTAGTTCTTCCTTATCTTTCTGTCTATTCTTTGATACCCTGTCACCACTTCGTTACAATCTCATGTCTACGGAATATCTTACCTTGCACAACGCACGTAACGCCGCCAGGAAATTTTCTCACTACAGAAATAGAGCAATGGCAATAATTAAAGTATGACATGGCAAACAGAGATTAGTGCCTCATTAGCCTGTATTATTAAATAGACATCGGACGTGACTCCTCAATAGATAAAAAAATAAATAACCTGACATTTTCAGCCGCGGTCCGTTCGTACTGACACACACCACGAAACCCAGAAACACGAGAAAAAAACGGAATGAAAGGTAAACAATGGAAAGAAAATCGTGGTAGATGAGAAAGCAGTCCAGCATTCGCCTATCGATCAGGAGAAACCACGAAAATACTCCAATCAGTGTAGGAGGTCGACAGGAAACGAACCCGGGACCTCCCGAATATGATCCTCTCATGTTACCCCGGAGCCCTATTTCTCAGTAGAGAAAGTAATGGTCATATCCGTCCGAGCTTTTGCCAAAGCTGCCTGTCCGAGGTTTAAGTTAAGTCAAACCGGAAATTCTGTGCTTTAAACATTGGTATGACTAATCCAGCCCGTTGAATGTACCACATTGTTTGGAGGGAGTTTACACTTTTAGCGTGAGTGAAACAACACATTGTACAAGTCTCTCGTATTGTTAATTTCCCAAGACTGGACTCGTGGAGAGGTCTTAGCCCCTCGTCTATCTCGCTCGTTGTTTTTTTCTCCAGCAGTGGTCGGCCGGTCGTCTGGAAGTGCTGCTTCGTGTTGTAACATGAATAAATGAACCGCGTCACCACCACACCTCGACCTAGACGGACGGACGGACACTATAGCGACCGCCACAACACGCTGCAAAATTAAGGAAAACGCTTTACCTGTATTGCCTTCGGTTAACTTCGGTTTCCAGCGAATCTCTAACCTTTCCACAGAGCTCAAGGACACTTTCACCTTAAGTAAGCGTGCTTACAGCTCTAAAGAACAACTTTCAAAGAAATCACAATCTTCTCAACAACTATTTACTCATATTGAATTTTATATACCTGAAAGTGAAAGTAAATATATATAATACAATTCTTCCTACACTACATAAATCATTAGCAAAGAAAGCAAAAACGGAAACAATATTTTTAGAAAAATGTATACAACAAAGATTATTAAACATGAAGTAGTTTTGTAATTAAAAATGTAGGATGAATATTTAAAAGTTAATTTGTTCGTTACTATTATTTTGTACGTAAACTGTTACATCCCAAGTATAAGAAAGGCGTACAAGGTTGTGTACCTTTAAAATTTTACTGCAGTAAAGTTTATAAACAGCTCAAAAATAAAAGAAAAATTCGGTGTTGCACTCACATGACTTTCTCTACTCCTGTACTAGTTTTTCCTCCATCTTCTTCGTGTTAGTCGAGATAAACATTTGCAGAAATTATCTTTTGTTAATTTTCTTGAAGGTGCAAGGGGAATATAGTAGGTTTTGAGCGATAGTCAAATGTTTCTAAGCTTTCTGTTTTTGGATTCAGGGGGCCTCAAAAGATATATTTCTGATGAAATCCCGTCATTGAATTTTATGGTCGAATACAATACTACTTACTATACGTAGCAGAGAAAGTAATAAGATTCTTATGAGTAGTTGATAGAAGCCATACACAAATAAATGATAGGTAACGTATCAGATGTTATACAAAAAGTCGTGCTAACTGCCACTGCGTTAGACTGTTGTGTGTGCAATCTATCAGCCATGACAGTATTCTTAAGCATGAATGAATAATTAGGCCCAAAAGAAGTAGAAGAAAAAAAGGCGAAGGCTTTCTATTACTACCATGATACATAATCAGGTTTAGTGGCGTGTGTCGCAGCAAACAAGAGAGGCGGATTATTAAGGCAAGAGGAAGTCCGTTAACTCCCACACATTAATTACAGGTGTTGGTCCATTTCAGCAGGTCATTGCCCCTGTACCGTATGAGTCTTCACTGACCACTCCTCTACACCGGTTTGTCTTCACATTCAGCACAGAAGTTCTCTCGGTAGCAGTTGTTTAACATTGTGTTTTACGACTCTCTTAACCACACTCGTTGCGACTCTTGCTACTTTCATAAAAGGACTACCGTTCGTGGTTTGTCTGCATTTCTGAAAGCTGGGTCAGCATCGCTTGATTGGCTATGAAACGAACGAGGTAGCTCTTCTAAATATACAAACCGCTCCGCTAGCGTAATCCTTGCAAGATTACCACAACCTCAGAATTATTCTTTTCTTCTCCACGCAATCAGCACAGAAGCCTCAAGTCTAATAACATTTTCCTTAATTTCAAATACAGTACTTTATCCATAACGAGTGTTAAATACATTTTAACTTAATATTCTTATTCACAGTAACATGGATGTCGTATCTAAAAGTAATATTAGTAATAGTAAGAATAGCAATAGTAATAATAATAGTAATAATAATAGTAATAATAATAATAGTAATAATAATAATAATAATAATAATAATAATAATAATAATAATAATAATAATAATAATAATAATAATAATAATAATAATAATAATAATAATAATAATAATAATAATAATAATAATAATAATAATAATAATAATAATAATAATAATAATAATAATAATAATAAATAATAGCAACAAAAACACACTTAACTTTCATGCTGCAATAACAGTATTAACTTAACCTTTTAACCCTAGCAATGCCAAACCTCATTCCAGAACTTAGATTACCAAGGGGGGAGGATACTTTGTGACCACCACTGGTAACAAAACATCTGAGCAATTGTTCAAACAAATTTATTATTTTATCTTGTCATGTTTCTAAACGCAATATTTAGCATTGTTTGACTATTCCTGTTTTTTTAAACGTGAAACACAGTTTACCGACGGAGCTGTAGGTACTTTTATCACCGCCTTGACATTTCACTGTTTGCCAAAAAGACCAACAATGAAAACTTTGCAATAATTGCGCAGTTCAGTAATAGAAATAGTGATTGACAATAACTATTAATTGCAAGCCTTTAATCAAAATATTAAAAGACAGAATTTAGAAAATTGCAGAAGATGGATATGAAATATCCCCCCCCCCCAAACTTGGTAATACTGTGGTTAATGACGATAACACGAAACTGATAAAGCAATACTGTCCCTGAGTGTTTTAACACCCCTTTCTACTACCTGCGGCACCGCAGGCGGTGAGTGGTGGACGAAGCGGCGTCAGGGCGGGTTTTCTCCGGGTGCTCCGGTTTCCCCCGCCATCTCATTTCACCGGTACTCCATCTTCATTCCATGTATCATCAGTGTCACCGCCTGCGGTGCCGTAGTAGTAAAAGCGGGCGTTAAACACTACAACAACTACAACAACAGCAGGCGGTGACACTGACGATATACGGGATAAAGATGCAGTATCGTTGGAATGAGCTAGCGGGGAAACCGGAGAACCCGGAGAAAACCCTCCCTGAGCCACAAATCCCACATGCGCTCGCCTGGAATTGAACCCGGGCGCTTTGGTGAGAGGCGAATGGCCGAATCACTCGGCCTGAGTGAGAGTCTACAGGTGTGTGTGTGTGTGTGTGTGTGTGTGTGTGTGTGTGTGTGTGTGTGTGTGTGTGTGTGTGTGTGTGTGTGTGTGTGTGTGTGTTTGTGTTTGTGTTTGTGTGTGTGTGAAAATGTAAAGAAAACCCAAAAATAAAACAAATTCAAAGATTGCCACAACAATAGGTAAAACAGTGAAAATCATTGCTGATGAGCAATTGCTCCAAAGGCAAGGCAGCCGATATGAACTTATATATTAAAGGCGGCAACATCCCCCAATAAAAAGGAAACCCTTTAAGACGTTTCACAAATCCAGTAAAACCTGTTGCTGTGCCTGTAATTTGGCTATATGTGTTAAAAACAATACACCATCTGCAGTCATACCTGCGTCATCAGTGGTACCAAGTTCGCTGCGCAATGAGCACCGTGTTCAGACTCCTCATCTGTTATAGAACGGATAAAAGGAGTTAAAAATAAGATTCACCTTGTTTTACTTGGATCCACAAAAGAAGGAACATCCAGCCATCTCTAATAAACTCGGTGCGTCTTTCATACATTTCCTTTGTCTTCCTTTCTTTCCTCCTTTCTGCCCTACCTATTCTTCTACTTTCTTTTAAGAAACTTCATTAACCTCTCTTTTCCTTGTTAGCCCTTAAATCTCGGAGTGAAGCTATCCTTTTTATTCTCGTTCCATTACTCATATCATGGCACTGAATGGACGCCTTCCTCACTTGCGACTGGCACACCTTGTCTATGGGCACGGCCGTGTGGCGCTAAGGGGTCATGACCTGTCTCTTCAAAGAACGCATTTCGCTGTCCACTTGGTGTCGTTTGTTTATTATACGCATTACTTCAGTAACAGATATGGCAGAGCAAACAGCACGCAAAAAGGTTCGGGTTAACCTTTCCTCCTAAGATAATATGTCCATACTTGCTTCAGACGTTCGTTTCCTTGTCGCCAAATTGCTTCGCACGGCCTCTCAATAAAAAGTTTGCCTTATACTGAATAGCTTGTATTTTAGTTAATTTTATTTTTTTCTTCAGCTAATCCCAAAAGATGATATATTATCTAGCTGCGAAAGCGGATAATGATGCAACGAGAAGACTGTGTTTTTAATAACATATGTTTGTGAGCCAGTTCTATGACTTGTGACACCAGAGTGCCTGTGTGACCTAAGAGAGTTATAGGAGTGTTGTTGAGCAACTTCTCTTTCCTCCTTGTGATTAGAGAATAACGTTGTAGATATATTAGTGCCAGATGGTTGTGTCTGCGTTAGATATTTGTTGTATGTTACGTGCAGTAAAAGTAATAATCAACCCCCTCCCCTCCAATGTATGCAGTAAAAGAACTCAACTTTTTTCAGATTGTAACAATATTTGGAGGTATTACCGGTAAAATCCAGTCCTATGCAGTCCATTAATAAAGAAAATTATATGAGAACTAATTTATATGAAAATACTGCGAAGCTACTTTCCTCGAGTTGCAACTCTCTTGTAGTACGTACTATTTCCATATTATACCGCTATCAGTGTTCTAGTATGAATTATAATGAACATTCTTTGACGTAAAGGGAAGGTTTATACTACCCACTTTACAGCTGCTGTTTATTGCAAATATTTGGTACTTCTTTTCTTTTTCCTGTTTCGTTACATAACGATGGTCTTTCTTTTTCCTGAACTTTCTTTATAATATTGTTTCTTTTAAGCTGTGTGTAAAACATAAAATCATTTTATTGAAATGCCCAGTCCGGTATCCCGGGAAACCACACACAAAAATGCTATTCAGATGTCACATATTTGGGATATGAACCCAAAAACGACTGGATTCATTTGTATTAAGACCGACGACAAACACGTAACATAATATAAAGCGTAATTTAGGCATCGAATTATTTTAAAGTTTAACAAGTTAAGTACACTACAGATTATGGTAATTGTTGTGGAAATAGTCTCCAAGTTTTTTTAACAAAACCCCGTGATGTATCGCTAGGTGGCAGCAGTTATCAACAATGGCCCACCGTTGGACCGAACGCACTGTACATGAAGATAATGTACTAATGACGTGGCTACCTCGATCACCAGATTTAATTCCGTATGATATTTTATTTTGGAGATTTGCGAAAGATATTATCTATGTGCTTCCACTGCCAGTAATCTTCAGGAACTTTGCCGCCGGTTTGACATGCTGGAGCGTGTATAATTACTGCATTGATATATGCGGTATGAGTAAAGGTAAACACATTGAGCATTTGTAAGGTGTAATAAGTAAACAACAAAACTTGCAGACTTCCTCCTTCTTTTACTGTAAAACGTTTTGTTCCGTTGTGTAGTTTAGTTGCTATGAATTTTTAAAACGTTTCACAGACTTCTGAATAGCCCTGTATAAAATGAAATCATTGTATGCGGCGTCGATTTAAGCAGGTTGATAACATAGTGAGATAGATAAAGTAGTTTAAAAGTTATTTGGTTTAAAAAGCAGCAGCTCCGAAGCTGTTCTAATTGCAGGTCTCTACAAGTGGTAGTTAGAGCTGGAGCACTAATTCGATCTTGTAGGATGCTAAGTTAATTGGTTTATGGAGAACACCTACTCTGGAGGAGGAGTCACTCAGATGGCTGAGCGCCACGTTATTGTTGGCCGTGGCCTTCCAAATTGTAACAAACCCATGTGGTGTTTTCCAGGAACGTTTCTATATTTACCCCAACAGTTTGCTGGAGCCTCATAATGTCTCCCGCGTAGAACTCTCCCAAAGGAAGAAGACGCCCAGGAAAGCGATCGTGATTACATGATTTATAAGCTTAGGACTGTTTTCAATTTGGTCATTTTATGTTAATACTTCATTAAGAAGCCAACTTTCCGTTAAATAGACTACACCACTTTTAAACCTTAGTAAAAGTGTGAAGGTTTGTTATTTTTGTGCAACCTTGGGAGAACAGCATTTTTACACCAAAATATGTCACAATATTACCATGATACTAGTGAGAAAATGTATCAAATAAGCTGGTAATTGGGTTAAAATCGGATATGACAATTCTGGAAGATTCGGTTCTTCTTGGGAGACAGACGATGCCACTTGATTTAGCAAAAGCTCTAGGATATTTCAGCAAGAAATATCTGAGACATTACGCGAATTAAAGGCTGAGTCGAGATACTGAACTAAAGTTAGTTATTAACACTATGATATTCTTCTATTAGTGGCAAAATGGGTTCTGACGTCACAAACATCGTCCGGGAAACAAGAAGAAGATTGCAATCGCGGCGGCACTGCTGGATATGACAGGGGCAGTTCCAAATGCTCGCTTCCTTTTGTTTCCCTACTTCATTTGTTTCCGTCTTCATCCCTTCCATTTTTATCTCTTCTTTGTTCCACTTCGGGGAAGCGGCAGAAGGTATAGGGAGAGCATAGCTTACGGTATAACATAACCATTCATTTATCAGTAGGCCCAGGGAACGTGTCATGGGATCGCAAACTTGACGTATGTCTAATCAGAAATAAGATAATACTCCCACATTCATATAATTTACGCAGGTAATAGATATATGCGTCTTCGTTTCCAATATAAACACCTCTTAGACATTCTAAACTATTTATTTTACCTCATTCTATTAAAATAAACCAAACCCCACTGATACGTTTCCATTAAGAACATGAAAATCGTTTTCTTTCTTGCCTCTTCGCCTTAGTGCTCCTTATTTTTTGAGATTTGCCCTGTCTATGTTTCAACAAGAGAAATAACCACATGGATTAAACGGGCTACCAGTTTACATCAAAAATGCTGAAGAATATCTTCCAAAAAGGTACGAATTTCGATCTTCACAATGTGCAGCTTGTGATTTATCCTTGATTGCATATTCTGCGAGCATTTTCTCATTTATACAAAGCATGTATATAAATCTGAATTTTATATAACCATAGAGACAGGGTGTCACTATAATTCGACAATAGGAAATAATTTTGGCCGGAAAAAACCGTGGATTTCAGCAAATCAAGCAACAATAAGTAGTCCTATAAACCACATGATTTCGCACATGAATCAAAAAGAAAACGTTAAATAAATGTTTTAGAATGTTTATGCATATTGTGACAAAGCAATAATTCAACCAATCCCACTTCCGACACCAGTGTGAAAAAAAACCAGTCGGATTACTTTTCTATTGGCTTTTATCACAAATACACAGCTTTGTTCTTGTCATTAACACTGTTTACAGTCTTTCGTGCTATCGTAACGTCACAACGTTTACTTCTCGTAATCTTGCTCAGTCCTTTCAGTGTCTTTCTCCATTTTCTCTATCTGTCATGCGCCAACTACGACGTTATCACTCGACACTCGTTGATCATTCTTTCACAACACACACGCGCAGCTGTCTCGCACTTAAAACACTCGCCGACTCATATTTGTAATCGTAAACTGTTTCCTGACCTCCTTATATAACGGTGATGACGTCACGCGGATCTTTCAGGAACTCCTTCAAACACGCCGGCGGTGACGTAACCAGATCTTTCTCGAGCGCACCGGAGAAAACCCCTGTTGTGTAGCCCTTCGCTTTCGTGAGCGGTGTTTGGAAGCTTGACCTTTTGTCTTTGCTCGCCGTGTGGCAGAAGCACCCTTAGCTCCCTCCGTCCATTGTTGTGTGCCGAGCCCGGCGTCACAATACTATGCATTCTTCTTCCTTCATGCATTAGATGTTTCTGTCTGTAGCAATCTACATATCTTGTTCGCATATTATTATACATTCTTATTATACATATTGTTCATATATTTATTATAGATTAAATAATAAAAGTATACGCGAAAATCACAATCTACAAGAGCGCTACAAATCTTGTTGGAATAAACAGTTTAGTCAAATGGTGTTTAAGCATTAGAGCTCCCAGAAGTTATTTCTTTTTCTTTCTTTATTTCCTTGTTTCTCCTTAAGAAGGCTTAGAACGAATGTGTGTAACATTGATTACACATCACAGATAACTCCTTTGAGAGGAAAGCGTGAAAGGGAAATGGGACCTCTTAGGGCAAGATGCTGCAACTGAAGAATCTACAAAAGAAACAAAAAATTAATACTTTGCTGTAACTTTTGAAGCATGTATGTATGTGTAAAGATGTGGTCTTCTTTTTCCTCTTTTGTGGCATGGCAAATAAACACTTAAAGCTTGCCAACTTTGATGTGTAATTTACAGTGGCACAAAAAATAAACAAGCGAACTGAGATACCCGTGAAATCTGTGGGCAAATTCAGCTACAGGAACACCTAACATGAGCAGTTTTAATTGGTTGAATTCCCAAGTGCTGTCTCGCCTAACAGGTGTTTTCTAAAGTTTTCTTTTGTTTTGTTGCCGTCGTTATTGTTGCTAACAACCAGAAATGTCGCTCTCTCCCGACGCGGTCAAAATAGAAATCACCATTCTCTGATCCTTCGCGTTGTTAAAAATGAAAATGAAGCGATCTGTCATTGTCGGTCGAAGAGCTAACCGAAAAGATTACCTGGAAAAACAAACAGTGTCTATCAAAGGCGTGCCACACACAGTCAAAACTACTAACCATGCTGCTTTAACACTCCTCGTCTGCTCGCAACTATATCTGATTTTCAACAAATGGATGGTGTTGAAAAAAAATCTCCAACATGGAATTCCAGTAAGAGAACTTTTAATGTGAGATACTAAATTTTACCCTAGAGATGTCAAACTTTTAAATATTATCATTTGGATTCTTTCTATTACTTTCTTTTTTTTTAATGCACTTCCCTCGATTCTTAATTACTATATTTGTACATAGTTCTAGGTAAAAAGATTGTAAAGAAGAATCATATAAATAGTTGCAAACCCTTTGCTAAAACGTGTTTTCGTTAGTGATACACATCACTTAAGCTCGTAACTGCTTTACTTATTATAAAATAAAGCCTGAGATGAGATTTAGACGTCTATTTCGTGATTGCAAGAAAATTATTGTGACAAAAACTACAAAATCAGTCCAGTTACTTTTATATTATTTTATTTTTCTCCTAAACTTCTACCGACGAAAACAGTCAGTAATCTTTCGTGATATTACATCTCACAACGGTTTTCTACTTGTAGCCTTGACTCATTCCTTTCACTGCCTCTCTTCCCTTTCTCTGTCTCTTAAACACTAACTCCGACGATGAAATCACTCAACACTCGTTAAAACTTCTTCAATTCCAAGCGACGTATCTTTCACATCTGTCTCGCACACACTGACCGACTCAAAAATGCCTGCTACAACGTGCCCCCCCCCCCCAGCTTTTACACTGGCAATGACGTAGCCAGATCTTTTGTCAAACGTCTACAAACAACTATCAGACTCGGGTATGTAACCTAAGGAATATTGTAAAATGTTTTTAAAATATGACCCAAGCTAAACAGAATTGCCCTTCGGAGTTTTGATCTTTCATCATCGTCTGAAAGAAATGTTCCATAATACCGTGAGCGTGGTTCGAAAGAGACTCTGCTTTTCTGTCAGAACTTACATCTATAAGTCAAATAAACCTCTCTTCAACATTTCGTCAACATTTATGTAACGAACGGTGCAGAGTTATTCTCCAGTACTAATATAAGGAGTTTCATCTAATATTAACTAAACAAAGAATGCAAGAAAACATACATCCCGTGCAAAATGAGAAAGTGAATCTCTGTTCTTTTCCACTTCATTGTTATGCTGTTCAACTAAGAGAGCTTGTACTGATTATTCAATGCAAATTCTATTTCTGGAACTATCCCAAACATTTTTAGTTGTTTTTCGCATATTATGTGATTACAAGAATTGTTGCGTTTTTTGGTTGCTTTAAACATGATATTTAAGTCTGTATAACCGTTGGAGTTCCAAAGTCACTTTTCTTTTCAAAAACATCAACAAAATATTTGTTTAAAGTATTGCGACACAGCCAGGATTCACTTTCATAAACTTTGATGTTGAAATGCCTTACACATTTTTTAATGTTCGTCGCAATACTGAATGCGGACTTTGGAGGATCTACTTTAATTACATATTGCTTTTTAGAGAAATTTTAATGTTTTGAAGCTTCTCCCATTGAGTTTTTGGAACACCCAACAGTTTACTTTGATTTTCGTTGCAACAACGGCACAGAAACAAGGTTTTGTTTACCCTCTAATTCTGATTCATTTCGTGGCCTCTCGGATGCAACTGGCTATCTGCATACCTCATCCCCGGAATCCGCGCACCTCTTAACCTCATTTGCTTTGATAACAAGTAACCAAGCGTGCAAATCATACTCAAATGTCCACAATTGAAGAGGACACATACAATGAGCAAAACAAATCTCGAATTACGTTTTATTCACGACCATAAATGCAATAATGTTAGCGGAATTCTTAACACGAGATGTGGCTTGGGTTATTGCATACCTTGGGTGAGGTACACAACACCAGTTTCCTGCAGCTGACGATATATGTCGTTGACCGAAACATACTGCAGAGTGGATCGAATTCAAATCAAAATATTTACGAAAACTTTATTTTTAATGACGTTAAAAGGATTATGTACCACACCGTTACAATGAACACCAATTTAGCAATCAGTTTGAGGAAAATGACAGGTATGTAATACATCTCTCACATCTGGAAAACTGTGTTTTCGCTTGATTGCTGTAAGTTACGAGTTCGCTCGCGTGAGTGGCGAGGGGAAGCTTGACCTTGAGCGCCTTTATTACGTGCTGCGCTACTTTCACATTATGTTAGTAGGGGTGTGAGAAAGAAAAATAAACACCAACTTACTAAAATACAACAATCTTGAAAAGGTGTTATTGTACGATCTAATTATTGAAAAATTCCGCTAGGTTGCAGTAGTGCGTTATAATTAGCTGTTCTGTTGTCTCGTTGTGCCAACTGTACAGTGTTCATTGAACTTCAAGGGCGATTACTAGCGAAATGAATTTCGTTGTTTGAATGTTGGCAAAGAAAGAAAATTCTAGGGAGGCGGTAAGCAAGTGTTTGGGAAGTGACAAAATTGTGCGGATAAACAGTTATGAATCGTTGAATCACTTCGTTTTATTGGTCATAATATCTGACATAATGAAATAAAAAAAGAGTGTGTTTATCTCCTAGAAATATGAGCAGGTAGAGCTGTAGAGAAATAAATTGCCTGCTCTGTAGGACGTTTACCCGCCTCTTCCTGCTCTTAGGAAGGACACATGTGGTCAAGTTGATGAGAGGAAGGTGATGCTGTGGCCACAATAAGAGGAATGCCTGGGAAAGCAGTTTCGATGCCAGGTGTTTCTGTGTGTATCTTCTGTCAAATGGACAGCGCTGGGTCTTGCCTTCAGGTATCGCGGAATTGAGACGGATATCTGGCTCTCAAGGTCGACCACTTACCACTTGATACTTCCAGGTCCACTTTTTAATGATGAGTAACAGCGATTTCAGAAACCTAAAGAACTGCTCTCTAGGATAAAACAAAATAAAACATCCAATAAAGTTCATTATACTAACTGCTCCACACTTGCGGCGGTCGTTTCATAATTCTTCTCTCCGTTATTAGGCGATTTAAAACAGATTTAAGCAAGCGAATTAATTAGTTCACTGTACAATTAGTTGTGCCGCACTTATTAAAGTAATAACAAATCCATAAGTTAATTGATACGTGAATTAAGTCCGCGGGGGCTGTGTAAGCGGAAGTAAACCTGTTCTATGGAGCAAAAACTGGATATTTTATGTTTACGGTATGACTCCACATGAAAGGTTAAGATGCACATCTTTCAAAGGAGGCTGAAATATTTAGGTATTTCCTCATTTACAAGTGTAACTTCCATTGGCAGTAGAAAAAACATTTGACGAGCACTAGAAGCTAGTCTCGCTTTCAGGTTCATTAGGAATATTTATTAATCTTTACAATTTTAGTCACTTCGTTGACATTTTGTACTTATAAGAAAATAAATTTTCGTACAACATATTAGTATTCTAATTTGAAAAGTCTTTGAGATAGCGCTTATGAATGCTATAATCATTGTTCATCTAGATTATAATTATGACTAAGGTAACCGAGGGTGCTGGCCTCTCTGGTCGTATTCGGGAGGTCGCGGAATCGATTTCCTAGGCCAATTTTTCTGACCCATGAATTTTTTTCGGAGGTTTTCCAGGGTCGCCAGGCGAATACTGGGAAGGATTTCCATGCCTCCCAAGTTTCCTGTCACTCCATTTCGTTATTAATCATTTATTTTCACCCTTCATCCCGTTAGGTTTCTTTCAGGGTTGAAAGTGTCGGCAGCAGCACGGCAGGGGAAAAAATGCACTCGAAATCTGATCCCCGGATTGGAAGGCCAGCCTACTGGTTTCCGGGCCCCCATGGGATGGTACAAGTCCGAGGGGGGGGGGGAGGACCCGGTTTTCGAATCTCGTGCCCCTTTTAGGAGTATGAACCCTAAGAGATGGGAGAGGAACCGGGCTGGGCCAGCCTGCACCGGGTTGCTTCTAACCAGGAAAATGTTGGGCCCCCACCCTCTGCTCTGTCGTGGCAACGTTCCGGCCTCCCATGTGATCCATTCGCCTCATCCATCCTCCTGCTGGTTGCCTCATCAGGGGCATAGGCACAAAGGATCGCCTTTCGATCGAGGTGCTTAGTCCCCCTCCCCAGAAGTTGTCATTGAGTCATAGAGACAAATGACACCTCCGCACGGAAAGCATACACATTTGTTGGATTCTAACCCAGCCTTTATAGAAAATCGCGGATGCCTCGTTTGAAAAAGTTTTCGCAGCCTTTAACATTGGCAAATGACGAAACGTTTTAGGACAACTGATTTATAAAAATATTATCTGCGAATACAGTGTCAGTTTGACATAATAAAACTCAAACAATTGTGTATTCCCTTATTTGTTTCGTCCGCTTCCGGTACTGTTTGGTTTGCGTGGTTGCAGTACGGAAACTTGGAGATACATAGGCAGGACGTGTTTGCCGCATCACCTGCCGCTGTTCATTTTTCACCACAACGCCGCACACACAGAAGCCTTCGGTTAGAGTAAACACTTTTATGTTGAAGATGCGGTCAAATCTATCGCCATTGTTAGCTCTTTCTTAGCCGTAAAGGGTTGGTTCAAGTCAAGACCGGGTGTGGGAGGGTTGAGGTTGGCACCGTGGGAAATCCAGTCCAGTCCGGCTCTTCCTGAGAAACTTCTATTTCCGCAATGTCATTATATCACTCAATATTTTTAATTCTAAACAAAAATTACGATAGGTTTTTACTTCCTCTTATCACATACTTGATAGGTAGAAAGGGTTTTGCACCCCAGCCGAAAATTCGATATTGGTATTTCACCTCATACATGTTTTGAGCCCCCCTCTGAATACAAAAAGGGTTTCTAGAGAAAGGTTGATAGAAATTAAAAGGATTAAACAAATAAAAAAAGCAATTGAAGAATGCAAAAAGGTATGATACGTTTTAAAACTAAACTATTATTGATCTATGTACAATTTTGAAATATATAAATTGTGTTTTTACGTTATTTTAACAAAATATAAAAGTATTTGTAAAAGGATTACACTCAATTTCTGAAGAGTCGCCGAGTATATTTGACGAGGTAACGATGGATCATAACATTGCAGCCCTGTTAGGTAATACCTTTTTTCTGTTCTTCTTGCTTACTTAACATCAAGGCGCGAAGCTGACGTGTCAAAACTCTGTTACAATGACTTGGGGTGTGCCAGACATTGTCCCCAGTTGCGTAGTCATCTCCAAGCATATATGTACATGGAAACTTCCCAGAATTTCATATTAGAACTAGTGTATATTAAACGTAAAGCAATATTATATTGAAAAATAAAAAGGTTTAATCCTTGTACAATTTTTTTCCTATATTTATTAGTGAAATTAAAATTCGTAACTTTAAATATGTTTCTCCATTATATAATAATATAACCTCCTTTCGAACGAAAGATTTTGTTCTAACATTTATGCAATAAATCGCCTTTCTTGGGTGGCATTAAACTTTAATTACATTTCTCTTAATTTGCAGTTTCTGAAATTTGTTGAACTGCGTTACCACTTGCCATAGTCCAATAATCGGGCCACGTGTAGTTTGTGATGTATACGACATGCTATGAATCAAGCAACAGTTGTAACTTAATGAGTAACGATTTACTGAACGACCAGAACTAATCAATACTTCCCTTTGATGCCGAGGTGTCATTACTTATACCTATGTCCAGCCAGTTGAATGAATTGTCATTGGAGAGGGGTAGAGAGAGGGGTAACGATTTACTGAGCTACTAGAAACAAATCAATGCTTTCGTTTCATGCTGACGTGTCATTGGTTATGTCCAATCAGAAACGTGAGCACTGATGTCCTTGGAGAAGGGCAAAGAAGGGAAAGCTACGAAGGCCTCGTTAAACAATCATTTGCATTTTACTAAATTCGTTTTCTTTACATGGAAAGAAGCTGTCACGTTTACACACCAGTTAATTAGTAGTATTGTTCTGGATCGAATCAAACATCTCTATCATTGATAGTGACTCCAAGCTTCTGAAGTGTACTCCTATTAAATGATTGGGTAGTTTGATACCTTCGGACGGGTTTTGTTTTCATTTGTTAGAATCAGTTGATGTTCCAACAGATGGGCCAAGAGGTTGCTACTGTCCATGCAGGGACATCGTTCCCACGATGAAGACCATTGTGAGGAGCATGTTGTTGACCGCTTGGACCTTGCGATTCTGGAGCGTGGGAGTGAAGTTTGCAGAGCAGGTGTATCCAGCTCGCTTCCTGGGACTGATATACAACAGTCACGTTTACCTGAGGCAAGGTACCCACCTTCCAGATCAGACAGATGCAGATAAAAAAAAGTGAATGAATTGAAATTGGAAATGAGCATGTAAATGTTTGATAAAATTTATTGCTATTCCAGCGTCGTGTGAGATGGCAGATTAGAACAGATGAGGTGCGCTGTTCTGCACTTCTCAGCGAGGCGATAAAAAACAAACGGGCATCACGTTTACATCAGTAAAGAATATGTCAATAGTCGGAGAGGTCATTTCGAGAGCCAAGAATCTTCACGTCTGAGAGTTTAATTTAGTCCCAGAGAATATCCTAATTATGAATAACTATACTGCAATGAAGGTCATTTGAAGTCCAGAGGCGAACAATCTTAGGACTGTGGACCGAATAATGGCAATATATTTTGAATGGCCCACTGATAGATCAAAATCCAATGAGCAGCTATTTGCACTACAAACTCCCCCTGTTTCAATTCTGACAAAAATAACAGACTGATTTTGCATTTCAGAATCAGAAATTCATAAATATCCTCATCTTACAATTAGAATTCGTGGGAATCCAAAACCACTTAAGACTTCATGCTAAATTTAAAGAGCTTGGTGAATCAAGCACTTCTGTTACTGATTTCTGGACACATGTTCCTTTAGACTAGTTTGTGAGTAAACCTTTTCTGCCATGAATGTTGTTAAGAATAAATTTCGTCCAAATATAACATATGCACATCTTGCTAGTATAATTAATAGCTCTGAACATATAAAAAATACACCGAGAACATGTTAAATGAAAATCAAAGTCATTACAGTCCTCAAAATTCATTGGAATGTCCTTATTAAGTCGTTAGATTTCTATTACAATTCAATGTGTTTAGTTTTATTGTGGTTTTATTAGATGTATAAAATGATATGATATTCTTTCGAAATAAAAAAGTTAATGATAACGAATAACAAACATTATTTATAAATATCGGCCTACATCTACACTTCTCTGATTAGTTTATAAATATGTACTCTATAAATTATTCTCCAGTTCAGATTCAAAATATATGAACTTAGTTGTGGTCTTTCAAATAAATTCCACCAATATACTGGCCCAGGTTCAAAATTGGCTGACCACCCCTTTCTTAGTCATTTAGGAGAGGGAGGGGAGGTTCGTATTTACTGTTGAGAGAAAACCTCTCTTATTTCCACACTGTGTTTTCAGACCGTGATATTATCAAATTGCAGTATTTCGGCGTGAGAATTGAAGACTTCGATACATGTAATCCACGAAGTTGAGTGCCGTTAAACCTTATTAAAAATAATTATATATATACACACACGTGTAATGTACTATAACTGGGAAATACAACTTGAGAATAAAGTTTCAGATCTAAGTTTAGGATACGTTCCATTCATTTGTCAGTTTTAAGGACTAAGGAAACCAGGACAAAAAGCTTCAGTCTGATAATCGGTCTTGAGGGGTTTTGAACGCAGACCTCCCATTTATGATTGCGTGCCTTAACGACTTCGACCACTGTAATGAATGGGAAGTGAATTAGATGCAAGAAATAAGGTAGATGCACACGATCCGCCTTCTGTATGGGTATCTGAAAATGCGTAAGCTACTGTGCGTTAACTTTTACATTTTTATACTGCAGGATTGCGTACGCATCGTCCAGGCTGCATAACTAATATTCGCTCTTTCTCAGGCATTAACGTGAATATCGGATAGGTCAACGCTTTCTGGCCATTTAACTTGAATTCTTAACTCTAAAATACAAATCATTAACCTAAAAGTTAATACCTTTTAAGCAGTCCAAAACAATTTTGACCATGATTTTAGACTCTGGATATAGTAAAATTATGAATGTTCAGTATATCAGCTATTCAGCGAAAGACAAGGGGTCAATGTCTGCACTTAATCAAAGTGTGAGTGGTTGTAATGCACCCATTGTGATTATTTCACCTACTTGCTCATCGCCTACGCGAGGGAATCATACTGAACAGGCTTCTGAAGTTGCTTCAGTTTGATGATAAAGATTGAGCTCAAGGTGAAGGCAGACAATACACAATTTAACTTGAACTCTGGTCCCTCACATACAGACACACTGCACTTGAAGAGAGACAAGTGAAATGGGACATAAGTGTCCGTACGTCCGCCTGTCTAATGTTTGGGTGTGTTACACAGCACTGCGAGTGACCCTTGTGGAAAACTTTGTTTACCTGTGAAGGGGTGAAGGACATGCAGAGGGATGAGAAGTGGAGGGGTTAAGTTGATAACCGCCGCCAGTGCTGTCCATCCAAGGAGGAGGCGGAGGAGGATATCAGTTTGTCTGCACGGGTGCTCCTGACCGGTTGCTCCGCCGACCATCACGAAGTCTTCCGGATGCCTTGACCTACGAATCGTGATTTTCCTAAACGAAGCGCATTGCTTTATTTTATAGCTTGTCTCGTTTACTTGAGGACGACCGTGCGTGAATCTTTGGTGGTAATCTGATACTCGCACAAGAAACAAGTTATTTTCCTGACTTTCATAAAGGCGTATCCCTGGAACCGTTATAGCGACATTGTTGTGCACATTTCCAATTATTGTTCCAAACGGAATGGCCCACAAACAAATCTCTGCCCGTTTTAGTGCTGAAGAGGATGGTTGAAAACGTCGCAAACGGAGACACTCCAAAGCATCGTAAGTACATTGTCTTATGTGTGTCTTTGGTTCAATCCCTTTCTCGGTAACATTTGCTGCAGTTTGTTTGTCATTGTCATGCGTTTAATATTATTACTAAGACGATTAATCAAAACATGTCTGAAAACCGACACCTAACAGTTTTATTTTTCTACTTCTTCCTAAAGGATAGACTTCAAATTTGTTCCGCACAAAAGATTGTATCTGTCTTCCTATTGAACCCCTTTTTCACTGTGTCCATAGTATTGTTGTTTTAAGCAATCAGTGTTTTTTATAAGTTGCACATGTTTAATTCTTCATTTATGTCAGTATTGTAAACAATATGATTATTTACAATGTATCCCAGTGTTGCACTTTAAAATCACATCTCTGGAGATTCGATTTTCTGTTGCCTTGCTCTGTTTATGGCCCAATTAGTATTGCTTGAACTTTAAAAAATCTTCAAGTAGTCTGTATTGTTGCTTAAATCACGGAAATTGTACACAAAATAATTTTTAATCTGATAAGTTATGTTTCCATTTTGTTCTATTTTTGTTCTAGTAGGGTATTCTTGTGTAAAAGGCAGCTTTGATTTTTCTGTTATCAAATTCAACATACAAAATGTACTTAGTTCTCAATTACGTTAAAAAAGAAACAAATTTCCGCTGCTTTGCCGTAAATACAAAGTTAAACGAGGCTCAAAGTACAGCAATCTTGGCACAAGGTTATGCAGCGTGATGCTAAAAGAAATACATTTCACTAGACTTTTTCTACCCACCATCTTTTATTTGTTATAGTTTCTATAAAGTATTATTATGGAAGCTCGTTCTTTTATTTGCTTTAAGTTTATTAAGGTCAAGCCTACATAAACAACTGCATTGGACAGTTCTTATAGGCACAAAGGGGCACAGGAAACTGAAGCGATAGTCAAATGTTTAAAAGAGGATTCCTATGTGTTGACCTTAATATTCTATGCTCGTTCTCATCGCGAGAAACGACTAAATAGCGACAAAACTTTAAAGTTGATAAATGTGTCCCAACATAAATAACGGATAGATAAAAAAGACTCGATGCCACAACAAAATGATTTAAAATAATTTGTGTTTTAAAAAGAGCTGCATTTTTTGTGGAGTAAGTTGTAGTTGGTTGTACAAAATTATATATACAACTCCAGATAAAAAGGACTTGGCATGATATTTCCAGAAAGTTCAGTATTAAAGTTTTATTTATCAATGTTTTTTTAAACAAATGCTATTCTAACTAAAATCATTAAAATCTTTTTGGGAAAATAAAAAATATAGAAAAATTTTCCATATAAATAGTATTTGGAATGGGACGATTCTCTTGAAGATTCTCTTTGGAAGATGTTGGACTTTACTACGAAGTTTGGTTTCTATTTCACTTTCCTTTTTGCGTTATAGTGTTCACAAAAATTCGCGCGCGTGACCTTTTCTAGTTTTTCTCTTTCTTTTTTTAAGAAAACTCCAAAATATAAATATCACGCCGATGAAAACTGGGTATCGAAATTTTGGATGACTTACGTAGTAAATAAGGTAGGCAAGAAGATTACGATTTTCAGGAAAATATTTGTCTAAAGAGTTATTTTTATGTGCGTAAATAATGTGAACTGTTATTTGTTTATATGCACCTATTAGTAAAATAACAAACCTTAGAAATGTGGAAGGTCATTTAATATATACTGATTGTGTTTTGATCCGGGCTAGTACAAAAACATTCGCAACGCAGCTCAGAACTGCCTGTCCTTGTAGCCGTGGTGCCTAAAGCATGTCTTAGGCGCTCCGCCGTGCAGAGTCGCGGCTTCGAGTGCCGCCTCAGGCATTGGTGTTTAGGTGTATGCAGATGTGAATACAAAAAGGAAACAAAGGGAAAAAAACGAAAATTGAAAGGGAAGCCATGCTAATGATAAAAGAAAAAGACAATAAGAACAAAAACTACGGCTGCAAGGAATCTTCAAAGAATTTTTAAATATTAACCGTCTATGACATGTCGATTAATACAATTATTTGTTGTTAAAGATAAAATTATATAGCATACGATAGTAGATTGGGTTCTGAGAATTGTAGTTTTAATTGTATGTTCTAGTTGAACAGTTCAACATAGGTTCTCTAATTTAAAATTAGCATTAAGTGTTATTGAATTTTTTGTAACAAATGCCAATTTACTATTATCCCTTCTATTTGTATATTGTATACGCCTATTTGTAAGGACTTCCCCTTCTTGACAAGAGATTTTCTTATTCAGACGTGATGCTAGAAATTACGTATTTTTCATATTTATTTTTGTTTATACTTAAGTGGTAAAGTTTATTATCATCATCATCGTCATTAAAGAAGAGCGATTCCCTATGCACCGTGACCAGTATAGATCATTTCACGATCAAGTGTTTGATTCTGATTGTGAGCACACCACAGTCACATAATAGATGAGAAACTGCCTCATCCTCATTCCTACATCTTCTACATTTTGGATCAAGTAGTGGTGTACTTACGCATTCCTAGAACTTTCTTACTAACCTAAGTATAACGTTATTAGCCCAAGTTCAATGTTTTGTGAGAGCATGGGGCATTAGCATCGTAGGTAAATGGCAGCCAGGTAAAGTCTTCTACCTAAGGTGCTATAACTTCAAGAAATACTCTGAGATTGCCTTGAATGGAGTGTATCAAATTGCCACGAGGGAATCGTTGCTTCGAGCCCTGCTTCCTCGTGACAGCGCGAGTCTTATCTTTTCGCGAGCAAGACGTGACTCGCGGACCGCAGACTACACAGCGCTGCTGCCACTTGAACGGCGTGCATCACGACCTGGCCGATATCTTCCTTTCTTCTCCTCCTTCCGGAAGGCAGGATTTAAGGTTATGGTGTTAAGAGAGGGCAATAGAGTTTTAGTGTTGCTCTGTGACAAATGCCACACAGCTGGCAGTGACCCTTCCGAGTATGACCCACTAGAACCCCAGCTAATCAGAATCAGCGAGCGCCGAGAGTAAATCCTCGCACACTTCCTCTCGAGGACATCGCAGTCCTACTGGAACACTACAAAACAGCTTCCTAATCAACATTAAGGTTTTCGACCTTTTTCACACTTTATGCCAAACATACCGAATCATCCTGATAGCTTTCTTACTTCCTCTACCATTTAGCCAGTAGGTAGAGAACTTTTTGCATTCCATCCAAATATTTCATACCGAAATTTCACCGGAAATACATGTTTTGAGACCCGTGAGCAAAACTGTCTTTTAGATAAAGGTCCGCACGTATGCTCAAAACTCAAAAACGAAATGCTGCATAAATACCAAAGTTGTCATTCATAAATTGAAGTATTTCAAGGACACGACATGAAGGTTTTCGAGAAAATTTCCCATTCTTACGAACTCTTATTCTTTTATCTTCTTCATGTTAGTCGAAATAAACATTTGCAGAAACTATCTTACTGCTGATTTTCTTGTAGGTACAAGGGGAATATGGGAATACAGTAGGCTTTGAGTGAGAAGCCTCAAAGCATATTTCCGGTGAAATCTCGACATCGAAATTTTGGATCAAATGCTATACTTCCCCTACTTACTATATGTAGCAGAGAAAGTAATAAACTTATAGTAGCTAAGAGTACTGAAAAATTCAATGCCATAGCTGGGATAAAATAATAATTATAGTAACTAACCTAAGGAACCCGGCCCAGACCGAGGGTTTGTAAATGTACTTAAAAAGACACCTCCATGTTAGTAGATAGCCCGCGTATCCCATAGCAGTTACAGGAACCTTCCCAAAGAACTACAATTATGGCGTTAAAAAGCTTACTTTAATATCATTTTTGCTGTACTTTCCTCTTGCTAGTTGTGCTTCTCTGCTTCAAATTCAGGTAGCTAAAGAAGCGTTAACTAAAGCACCATGAAACTAGAGTAGTGGAGTGGTACGTGCGTGCGTGCGTGTCCGTCCGTTTGTGGGTCATTTCACGAAGCAAAGATGGTTGGTTTATTCTGAAATTACACGTGGATATATAACCTTTTTGATCGTGCCTGATTCATTTGCGACTGCACGATGTTGGGTGAAATGAGAATGCGAGGAAAATGCGGCGAAACCGATACGAGTCTTGCCAGTTAGCTCTGAAATTGCAAACTGACGCAAATGTGCAATTAACGGAATCGTCTATGTAGACGTGTTATTAACCTACTATCGCTAATGAGAAAAAATTAAAACTTCGGCGTTTTGCATGTGTTTTTCAGCCCTAATCATATTCAGAGGAAATAGACGATAGGAATTTGGAAATGGTAACGGTAGTCGACTTTACGCTTCTAAAAATTGCCCTCTTACATAATCCTTAAATGATTGCTGCAATTTGCACAAATGTAAAAGTTTGAAAAGAAAGAAGTGGTTGGTAAGCTTGATGCGGGCACATGGATCTGCATATAGCATTATGCCAATTGAAAATCAACATATCATACAGACACGAATACGATTTTGTGTGTGTGTGTGTGTGTGTGTGTGTGTGTGTGTGTGTGTGTGTGTGTGTGTGTGTGTGTGTATGTGTGTATGTGTATGCGTATGTGTATGTGTGTGTGTATATTTATGTATTTATTTATTATTTCTGTTCATATTTTCGCTGGTGTGGTAAATACGAGTACATAAATCTACTTTCAAGTTCACTTTTTAAAATATTTTGCCTTGATGTTTCGACGAAGTATCATGCACATATTACTACAGTTTAATTATTTATTTATTTATTTATTTATTTATTTATTTATTTATTTATTTATTTATTTATTTATTTATTTATTTATTTATTTATTTATTTATTTATTTATTTATTTATTTATTTATTTATTTATTTATTTATTTATTTATTTATTTATTTATTTATTTATTTATTTATTTATTTATTTATTTATTTATTTATTTATTTATTTATTTATTTATTTATTTATTTATTTATTTATTTATTTATTTATTTATTTATTTATTTATTTATTTATTTATTTATTTATTTATTTATTTATTTATTTATTTATTTATTTATTTATTTATTTATTTATTTATTTATTTATTTATTTATTTATTTATTTATTTATTTATTTATTTATTTATTTATTTATTTATTTATTTATTTATTTATTTATTTATTTATTTATTTATTTATTTATTTATTTATTTATTTATTTATTTATTTATTTATTTATTTATTTATTTATTAAGCCATGTATCACTTCATTTAGTTTATTAAATGAATTACGCAAATATTTCGATCGCCTGTGTATTTAAGACATTTATATGCACCTCAAATCTTAGATGCTTATTTTTACTGATATGATTAAAAACTCATCTCGTCAAAGTAAATTTGCCGAAGCCGAGCGGGATGGCTTAGGCCCACATTCGTGAGGTCGCGGGTTCAAACCCTATGGCCAATATTCCTGACCCATTGATTTTTTCGGAGGTTTCCCCGGGTCGCCAGAGGAATGTTGGGAAGAATTTCCTGATCATCCGAATTTCCCGTCCCTCTATTTCGTTATATTAATAATTTCATTTCGCCCTTCACGTTATTTTTCTTTTAGGGTTGGCGAGCGTCCCGGCATCAGCACGGAGGGGGAACAAATGCGCTGTGGAAATCTCGTCCCCCGGATTAGAAGGCGAGCCTACTGGTTTCAAGGCCCCCATGTGATGGTATAAGCCCAGGGAGCGGGCAAGGCAGCCAGTTTCCAAGACCTTGGGAATACGAACCCTAAGGTGTGGGAGACGAACCAGGCCAGGCCAACTTCCGCTGGGGTGCTTCTAATTGGGAAAATGTAGAGACCCTGCCCTCTGCGCTATCGTGGCAACATTCCGGTTACCCTTCGGATTCATTCGCTTCATCCATCCTCCCAGGGGGTGACCTATCAGTGGCATAGACACAAAAGATCGCCTTTCGATCGAGGTGCCAAGTCCCTCTCCGCAAGTTGTCAGAGTCATTTGTGGAACCTCTAACCAGAAATAAAGATGTCAAAGAATAGTCACGAATCGAATGAAAGGCTTCCAGGTCGCAGCAGTGAGGGGCTCATTTACTGGCATAACCAAGCACGAATAATTACCGAGCACTTGCAAGTGTAATTCATTATTAACATTAGTTTTCAATTAAGGTTTGCATGGAAAACATTTTGATTACTGTTATCGGTTGGAGGAGTTCGTAGTTGCCAGGAAACCGAATCGGTGAGCATTGCTAATGTCGTGGTCATGAATACTTGGTATAATAACAGAAGAAGAGTACCAGCCGTGATGAATCCGTAATCGACTGCACTGACCAGGACCGTCGACGTGCGGCCGTCGTACCCAGCCTTCTCTCAGATCCTTACCAACAACTCAAAAGCCTACTTTCATTCCAGAAGGATTGCCTCAGGAAGAAAAGTATTCTTGGGGTTATAAACAAGCTGCCAAAGCTAGTCATGACAATACATGTTTCTACCTGTGACGCGAGCAAATGGTTTCTTTGCAGGGTGCCCATTTTTGATGAGGAGTATATACGTGATTTCATCAAACAGTACTTCTTCAGATAGGTATAACAAGGAAGTTGTCGTTTGCATGAGGACACTTCATGGCAAGAAGCTGAAGATGAATAGCTTGGCACATCGGTATGCTGTGATTTTTTTAATGCAGAAATAAGTTTAGATACGCACAAGACCCATCCTATAGTAAACAGTGTGCAATTTCTTGGAAGGAGTAATTAAATTCACCAATTTGAACACGTATTTACAATGTAACCGCGTCGAAGTTACTGCCATAAATTCCTGCTCCAGCTAACACAGACTTTCTCTATGTTATGAGGAAGAGGGTAAAAAAAAAAAAAGAAGCACGTTTCCCTCCGAATTTGCAGAAAATTCCCAGGTTGTCGTCTGATTGGATTACACTTTGCTGTAGCGTGGCGAGGGAATCGCTGCTAATGCAATCAACCAATGAGCGACACTCACACACCTTTTCTTATTCCTTTTGTTTGTCGTGTTTGTGTCTTGGCGTCAACTGGGAACTTGTGGTCAGTAATTGAATTTATGACGGGAATACAGCAGCTTCTAGAGGCTATCCCCAAGGAACAGCTTGCTGTCCCCCGCCCTAATGAACACAAGGTCCCCATGTGTCTTACACAACACCTTCCCGACAATCCCCGGAGCGTCCTTTTTTGGTCGGGAGTCACAAACAAGTTCCTGAACATTTCTATGTTACCATCTCTTATTGGTCTACTAACATTTGCACAGATTATTAACGGCGGCAATAACCTACGGCTCCGGATTTATTTGTTACTAATACAATATACACTTTAGATTATTATTATTATTATTATTATTATTATTATTATTATTATTATTATTATTATTATTATTATTATTATTATTATTATTATTATTATTATTATTATTATTAATATTATTATTATTATTATTATTATTATTATTATTATTATTATTATTATTATTATTATTATTATTATTATTATTATTATTATTATTATTATTATTATTATTATTATTATTATTATTATTATTATTATTATTATTATTATTATTATTATTATTATTATTATTATTATTATTATTATTATTATTATTAAGGGGTAATTTTGTAAGCGGATTTTTCTGAAAAACTTAGTGTCCCATTCTAAAAAGATGTTGAATTTATGCCAAAGTTTGGTATTTAACCTACTTTTCGTTTTTGAATAATGTTGTTCTCTCTTTCACTCACACACCTACACACGTACACATTCTTATATCGGGGCATAAAACACGTGTTTCCGGTGAAATTTTGATTGGATTGTAATACTTTCCCAACTTACTATGGGTCAATAAGAGGTAAAGCGATAATTCCTTCATTAGAGTCTTACCAGAACGCTTTCCACGCTTCTAACTAATAAAATCACTGTTTATAGTTTTCCCCTGTAAGGAAAAAAGGATGATTGCGTTAAGCAATGGAAAAGCATTCCATTGAAAGAACAAAACATTCGAGCGTCATCTATTATCTTGGATATGCCCTTGATGGAATCTGATAAAGGCGTTTTATGTTGTTGTTTTGCAGTTTATGACTTTAGGTCTTGTGGTTGGTAAGGGTGTATATTAAGTTGTGTATCGCCGGCGCCTGAAAGACCCCAATAAAACATCGATATCGAAGATTTCTGAGTGAGAGCAGGAAGGCTAGCTCGTTCAGCAACAATTCTCGTGGAGATCTATGGAAGGAGTCAACTATACATTGTCATTCTTTTGTGTACAGTGTAAGAAGAATTGAGTCGTTTTATTATGTTTGATTAAAACCTCACGTCGAGTTTCCTTAAAACAACATTCTTGATCTACAACTTTTTTTTTTGTGGTACATAACACACAATACGGTTAGATGAACATACTAAATGGGGCATAGGTGATATGGAAGTCGACATATAATATACTCTTTAAAACCTAAATTACTTTAGTGTCATTTTATTTGAGTGGTCAAATGTTTAAACATTATAGAAGCGTATGCAGCTTGCTATGATTTACATTTATTTTAAAATGTTACATAAGCAATTAAGAAAGCTTTTAATTTAAACTGCTGCACACCGACACAATTATAATTTAATTTTTGAAATTCACAATGCATTAAAAGAGCATAAGAATTGTATACTATCATAAGTTTCCCAGTTACTTAAGGTGAAGGAATATTCTTCTTTACCGCCAAACGGTGTTTGAGGTCTGGGCAAGTGCCTATCGCTGACGATGTAAGTGTTGGTTGATTCTTATGATTGCTTTTATCGCAAATTTTGGAACTTTTTTGCTTTTTATTGACGTGGTCGCTCCCTACTCTTCTTTGCTTAACCTACCTTGTTATGTCGGTAATGCCATATATGCTCCTTATTTGTTTATTTTAATATAGTTCAATTTGGAGAAACTCTGTTCGCAAATATGTGTAGAGTTATACTCACTTTTACACACAATATTGTTGCAAATGCTTATTTCTCTATCTACCACACTTTTAAGCGACATGAGCGTCTTTAAAAATTATATGGTGCAAGGGGAATATGGGAATACAGTAGCCTTTAAGCGATAATCAAATGTTTTAAGAGCTGGTTGCTATGCGATGCCTTTAAAATTCCTTACTCTTTGCAAGGTCAAGGGTATAAGTATTAGAAAATTTAAACAAATAAGAAAGAATATCTCGGAAATGGTTCACTCAAAAGAAAAATAAATATGAGTATTTGACATAACTTGTGTGTTTTAACGAGATTCAGATTTTTTATTTAGTAATGTTTTGTCTCTTACTGTTTCCTGTTTATGCAAAAATTATCCAGAATGAACAGGTCTTTTGATAATATTCCCAGAAAATTCAAGGTATGACTTAGAAACTGCCATGGAATCGTCTGCTTGTGTCCGTCACTGTGAGTCTAAACGCCCTTCGACTGAAAGAGCAGGTGGAAAATACTAGCTAATTACGTAAGAGACAAGGTTGGACATCACTGCCAAAACTTGGTGTATTCTCTTACTCTTTACTGCTAGTTTACGTGCAACAGGTTCTTAGAACATTTTCGCTTCACTATGCTAATTTTTCAGGTGAATGTTTCTTTAGTTTACAAAGACAACTCCATTTTCTCTTTGTAAAATATTTAACATTTCATTTATACTTCTTAGTTATCTCTTTCTCAGAAAATGTATATTGTGAAAATCTACCATTCCTCATAATTTGTTTTATCGCTCTGTAAATCAAGTTACCTCCGTAAAGAAAAAGTTTGAATTGACCAATTAAATGATGCAGAAGGTCTAAGAGAGAGGGCGAACGTGAGGTACTCGGAGCGTCTTCTATTACAGATTCTTCTCCTTTGTTCTCCTGCACCGCAAATGATCAACAGACATTTTTCAAGAGAAATTAAGACCCCCCTCTCTGTTCCTCAGAAGCGAGCTTGTGCTCAATGTTGAAACAAAAGAGGATTTTAAAAAACTTAATTATTTTTTAGTTCACTTGAGATATGTCACTTATCGCGGAGAATGGAGGGTGAAGCACTTGTAGGGGTGAGCTTTGTACTAAAATCGGAACGGAACTGCATGCAGCAGAATTTTTTTTTCTTAAGAAATGGAAGCTCAAGACTGAAAAAAGAGCTCTCATTCCTCGGTGCTTTTTTTTATATTCTTGTCCTGTAATCAATAACTCGTTCGTCTGTTTGCTAGCTCATCCCTGGGTCTGACTCCACCCCATCCCTTATCTTCTCATGTTCCTTCCTTGACAAAAGCTGAGGAACAGAGAAAAAAGAAAGGAAGGTCGGGAGGGGGTGGGGAGAAAAGATGGTAACGAAAAAGAACACTGGAAGACCTTTTAAAACATCAAAAGGAATGAATCAAAACGAATGAATCCGCCACGTATACGATGAGTTGAAGGTCAAATAAGGTCATTTTTGCGAGCAGAAAGGACCTGAAAAGAAATGTTAAGGAGAATGGGAAGCGGCGTAAGAAATAGAAAGAGATAGAAGAGCCAAGGGGTTTAATGTAGAATGTAATCGATACTGTGGAAAAAGCGGTAGACTTGCAGTTTGGGTGGGTTCCTTTGACAAGAAAAGTAACGTTTTCGCCCAACGTTTTGCTTTTGTTTCTGGCGGAGGTCTAAGAGTGGCGGAATTAGCCGGAAAGGGATAATGAAAGGGAGTTAATTTGACACTTTCATCATGATTATTTGCCTCCCACCTTCCTCACTCCTTTATTAAAGTGAAAAATCACTTGAACAGGTCAGGCTGTAGGATTTTAATCATTTATGGCGTGAAATCACCCAAAATGGAAATAGGAAAATATTAATTCTTCTGTGGAACCAGATGCAATTTTACGGTTAACTATATGGTTCTGCATAAATTTTCATCCTTTCTGCCTGATTATATCGTAATTTAATTTTTTGTGCATCCTGGTTGTTTTTGCATAATATTCCAAGGTTACCCGAAAACCACATAACAAAAAAAGTATTTTATACTCATTTCTAAGATCTTAAATGTGTGGACGTTTCGTTCAAAGTTTAATGTTTCTGTGTTCAACTAAAGCAGTAGTTAATTTAAAATATCATTTTTAGGGAGTGGAAATTGGTTTCACAATGGTTTCCATTTACTTTTGCATCATGCTGGATAGTGTTTGTTACATTCTACTAACTTGTGGACTCGAGCCCAACTTTGATGATCCTTTTGTGAGCTCTTAAATCAAACTTCAAGATCACTATAGTATTTACTGAAAATTCTCACTTTTAAGAACTTGTCGCACTCATGGAAACTATTCGCTGAATCTAAGGTGCATTTTGAAGATCCGCCCTGTTCTGTATTTTCTTAAATAACAAAAATGATCAAGAAGAGACCATTGGGACTAACAAATGGAACACAAATAGGTTCTTTAATATTCACCCTAAGTTTTCAGCTTTCTCGAACAGTTTTTTAGGAAATATCCCAAGATAGAGAAAAGAAGTGTGAGAGAAATAGATTGACAGCAAATGTGACAACAGTGGAGAAACGTTCGCTTCAAAGCATATCACTGTAATAATTAGGGTGAGGTAAGGGAAGAGCAAGGTTTTTGCTCGTGAAATGAACACCATTGTATAAGTAAGTTTATGAGCAATTACAGCAGAGTGTCTTAAGTTCTGAGGACCAACCTTTGCCGAATTTACACAAAGTAGAATTTTAAGTTCTGTACTTACTCAATTCATTTTCTAACAATAGAACACGAACAACTTGACGTGACAAGTTTGCATTGTATTGATTTGAATATAGATAACAAAGTCAACTTTTTTTAACAATTGCTGGGATTCAAGAAAGTGAGAAATGTTGATGAATAAAGAAAATGCAACGTGTAATTTTGATGTATAACTACTTTGTTTCTGAATGGTCCACGCCAAATCATCATTAATCGTGGTTCGTACCTCTTATTAAAAGTGTCTGGCTAAGCAGTAGGAAGGTTCATTCAAGAGCAACCCCAAGTGTTTGTGTTTACCTGTACACACGTGTATGCGATATGTTTACCACTCGGATGTCATAACTAGGCGTGAAGGGTTGAAGGGCACCGCCAACTCCGTGCAAAAACAGCACATAACTCCCGCTTAGTGGGGGCGGCCACACGTGCTCGCCGAGTCTCAGTTTTTGTGGTAATAGCAGTGCTTAGATTCCTAATTCAATTGCAGATGTAGTAAAGGAAATAGAAGTCTTACCTATGGGTACAGAAAATACAACATTAAATTGAATTAGTTAAAATTTATGAGTAGGATGATCACACTAATAATGCCTAGTGCCAGAACAATTATAAAGTTTACACTCTGTTTTTCTTCTTAATTTTAATGTCCCTACTATGATTTAAATAGGTATACGGCATATTTCCAATTTTAAAGCGAAAAAAAAAAAAAAAAAAAAAAAACCTAAAAATAAAACCGTTGATAAATGCTTCTATATTAAACATTATAAGAGTAAGTTTTATTTTTACATATAGAAAAATGTTTTAACCTTTTCAAATACTCTAGGATATGTTAGGGTCATACCAAGAGTCGCTGTCATACTGGAGAAAAGTAATTTTACTATTTTGTTTTCGAAACATCGCATGAACAAACACATTGCAGAGAGAGGAGTGGGGAAGGGGTTCTTAATAGTTTCAATGACACAAGTAGACGAAGCTGTTCTGCGGGATAGTGATGTGCAACCTTATGCGAAAGAGGGGAGGACGGATTTCCCTCCACCTACTATTCGCCGAGCTATGATGCATTCATGGGATTCAAAAATAAATCTCTCTAATACTTGGTTATCTGAATGACACAAAAAGAAGGTGGGGTAGAGCGACAAGGTGACGTCACAAGCAGATAGACAAGGTGAGCGTCGCTTCTGTTGATTATGGAGAGAGTTCATTTTAGCACAATTTGCGAGAGTGTTAAGATTATTCAGAATTGGTTACAACGCTTTAGCATTATACATTTAGGAAATAAATTATGAAACTCTTTGGCCTCCATATATACGCAAATGAGACCGTCTTCATATGTTGTGAGAGATTACTTTCTCACCTTGTATTTCATTTATTATTACCTGAGCCGTTGTTCCAATACACAAAGCAGTCATGCGCATTCATTCCTTTCCTGGGAAAGAAGCGTGCAGGTGTTATGACTGTGATGTAGCCTATTATCAACCCAGCATAGTAAATACTTGCAAATTGAGATATTAATCATTCTATAATTAAATTTGTGTCTTCATTAAACAGGGAAATGAATATTACAAAATTGTTTCTATCATTGCTGTAGAAAATGCATACCTAATGTTATTATTGACAAGTGTACCATAACGGATCAGCTATAAAACCTGTTTATAATGATAGCATCGGATAAACGTGTTTATCGAATGTAAATTAAGATTTAGTTCCCAGAGGCTCGCAGATGAATGGGTGGCAGATCAGCTCTGTCGTGTCTGAGTACAGATATCCTAGATCAAAGACATGCATCTTTGTTGCACGCAGAAAGTGCGACTGTTATTGTTCCCCATTGACCGTTTAGCGCTGTTTTGGCGTGAAAAGAGCAAGTTTTTGTACGCGACGTGTGTGACGGATATGCTGGGGTGTAACGGCCCCCTTGCTATAGACGGGTTATGCTCACAAGGGCGAAACGATAAACACCACGCAAAACATGCGACACATGGCGTGTTTAAGACTGGTGACCTTCGGACATTTCATTCTTAAATGTACGCTTCTTTCATTCCGCCTTTTTGAACTTCCACACTTACAGATATACGCGGTGGAAACTTACGCAAATTTAATACACTGTTATTTAGGTATTTCATTAGCACATTCATAGTGTTTGCATAGCACCTCTAAGACTTAACAGCATCTTTATATACCTATAATTTATAATTCAGTTTGTATATATGAACTCCTGTTTGTAACGATTACGGGATTTGTAACAAGGAAACGAAATAGTATAATTGCAGCTTATTTGATTCATGATATCTCGCGCGGTTTACCAAAACCTGTTTTGGCATCAACATAATTATTTTCACTGTTGGATCTTAGTTGCAGCAAATAATATTTGCTCGAGGTGGCGGAGATAGGAATGCATAAATGTTGCAATGCCAGTTTCAACCGGAACTAAACGGGATACAAAAATATTCGAATATTCTGTCAGGGAATTTAGATCGTTTTCGACTATTAAGATATTATGTCTGCGTCCGGATGTTCGAATTAACTTTTAAATCCCTAATAGTCAACCTTTTGTAATATTTTAAGTTGTTTAATGTTTATAAATCGTTTGATTAAAATGTTTTAATCATAGGTGCGTATGCTGGTCCCTTATTTCCAAAAGCAACTTGAGAAATATGATGTGTACTCTAAAATGTACTCTATAGAGTGTTAATCCAAGTAATTAACGCGTTCTTTTTCTTCTTTTCTGGCTGTACAGCCTTTGATGAGCGTTGGCCTTCTGCACATCCTCCTCCGCAGATATCTATATTCCACTTTAATTTTCCACTGTGTAATTCCATTCTTCCTTAAATCTACTATTACATCATCTAACCATGTTGTTTTTGGCCTTCCTTTTTACTTCTAGTATATAACCTTCCTTCAATACTCTCCATCTTCCCTTACTCAATATGTCCTAGCCATGTTGATATTTAAACCTTCATAAGCCTTACAGTGTATTGGTTATTTATTGGTTTTTCTAGCTCATAGTTATGTCTTATTCTCCATTACTCTTTATCCCTTATGGTCCAAAGATTCTTTCCACTATTTTTCTTTCAAGTCTTCGTAGTATTTCCGCATGTGTGTTCAGCAGCATATGTTACTATTGATCTTAGTAATGTTTTGGTAGCTAATGCCTTATTGCTTAAATATTCTAAGGAAGTATTTTTATATTCTTACGCTAATTGGTTTATTTAGTTTGATTCAATTGTTATCCTATGTCTAATTTGTTTCTACTGCCTATTCTATCCATTTAGTTTATTGTAATTCAAAACTCTTGTGGTCATCGATAGATGTCGGCTGACTCAAATGTTGATTAAATATTTAAATATATACATACCGCAAGAAGTATGTATATCTGTACCATTCGAAAGCTATACAGTAAAACTTGTTTATTCGTCCCCTGTTACCCGGATCAGAGCTGTCATATATATAAATTTAATGTTCACATTAGACAGTAAATTTAACTATGAAAGCAAGAACGAAACTATAAGTACGTGAAATATTAGCTTTAGTCGCTCAGTTTTCATAGTTTATCGCGCGTGTTTTAACTGGCTCGATTTTGGTCATTTATCAAACTGAGATTATAATTCAGTGTACAAGTTTAAGATAACATCAAAGTGAAAGAAGATCGTGGTTTCAATGGATAAAAAGTTGGATGTTACTGGATTGATAAAGGAGAAACATTGACGAAAATAGCTGCTTAATTGGGAGTTGCTGTGCACCAGCTACAAACATGGCGTACTTGGAGCATCATACCAAACCACTCCAGCTGAACTATTAACGATAAAGCGTTTGCATGAGCATACTTCGTTCAAACGCCACACATCTTTAATACAGAAGCCTGTGGATCAGCTCTTTGTTAAGAAATGCGATTAAGATTTTTATATTTTTAATGTCTGGTAAGCAATACATAATATGTACAGTACCTACATTATTTTGCTACAATACATATTTTTTATCTTTATCTTTGATCTTTATTTAACGATTTAAGAATTTTGTTTTGTTTATTACCCATATAAACCGGATTATCGATTTTCCGGATTGCTTTTGACCACAGTTAGTCCGGGTGGACGAGGTTTTAGGGTATAGAACTTTAGAGAATTATACTTTAACGTATTTTTAATATTTCTTTGTGGGTTTGTTTACATTGAGAGTTTTAATGAATATCTTAGTGAATGTTCATTATGCTGAGAATTTAGATTGCCAACAGCTTCAGTATTAAGTTCCTACATGTCTCACTTATGCATATGCATCCACATTTTAACTTGCTTCCGAGTTGTTACACGTTTGTTTTATTTCCACTCGCGTCAGACACGTTTTCCTGACAAAAGCTAGTTCAAAGTCCATGCGATAGCAGGAACATTTTACAAGCTACCGTGCAAGAAATAAAACCAACAGTAACAACAGCTGTAACACTGCTTCCTATTATCAGTTAATAGAAAAAGAGCCGTAAATTATCCACTTATCTCTGAACAGTCACATTAAGATACAAACCTATCTGGGCGATAATTGGCTATTGGTCACTCGGTTATTACCTGTAAAGTATTGTTTTTTGTCCCCGCGAACTCGTTTACACGTGGTGTTGTAAATCCCGTCCGATTTTATTACTTGTTTTTCATTAACTAGCTGCCCAGAATGAGTTGCAGTGCATACAGTAGTATCTTATACTTCACTGAACAGAAGGTATTGTTACTGACAATGCAAATAAATTGTTTAAAAATGTGATAAAGAAACGAAAAGGTTACGGTTGCAAAATAGCTGTTCGTAGTTTTGTGTTCCAAAATCGCAATGTGTGCAACGATAAATTGATGTTGCTTGGGTACTAGCGTCTGTGGCTTATATGCAGGAGGTTCCGAGTTCAAGTCTAGTGTAACGGCCAATTTGACAAGGTCTTTTCATACACATACACATTTATAAAGGTTAACTTCCCCCTAGTGGTTGTAATACCTACTACCAAGTAGGTATGGGGAAGTAAATTCCTGGGAAAAGACAACCGAAAGGCAATCTTTTGTGTCTATGCCGATGACGGGTACCCTCGGGAGGATGGATGAGGCGAATGAATCCTAAGGGTGGCCGGAATGTTATCTCGATATGGCAAGTGACAGGGTGCCTTCATTTTCCCAGTTAGAAGCACCCCGGTGGAGGCTGGTTTAGTTCCCCCCTCCCTTGGGCTTGTACCATCAGATGGGAGGCTCGGAAACCAGTGGTTCGCCTTCCAACCCGGGGGACGAGAGTTCCAGAGCGCATTTGTTTCCTCCTGCCGTGACACTCGCCGACGCTTCCAACCTGAAAGAAACCTAACGGGAAATGAAATGCTTTATGTGAAGAAATGAAGGGACAGGAAATTCGGGGGAAATTCGGCATTCGCCTGCCGACCCGTGCTGCACTGAAAAAAAAAAAAAAAAAAAAAAACTCCATAAAAACACAGTTTCACTCTAACAAATATTATAATGAAATCAAGAAATCAGGTTCTGATGAATCTGATAGTTACCAATCGTAGGAATTATAAGAACAATGTTTTCACTTACAACGCATGTTTTATCATCTTTAAAGTCGAAGTGAAATGAGCATACAAGCTCTATCTCTGATGCTGTTGGCTGTGGTGAGTTTTTCCCAAGAATTATTGTCATGGAGGTTAGGGTACACCGCTTTAACGGCCTTCCTCCTTCTGAAGAGGTTTCTTTGGACTGCTTCTCGTCTCGATTGAGCGAGAAGGGGAAGTAAGGAAATTGTCCATAGCATCTCTGATTGCCTCTCAATTTTGGGACAGAACCCAAGGCAATGTGGAGTCAATAGAATGCTGTATTGGTTTGTTGATGGTGTTGATAGGCCAACTTCCCTTCCGGCTACCCATATCCGGTCCAGCCAACTACTGTTTCATTCTCGCATTCTTCACAGTGTGTCTGCGTAACCTTACCCATTCCCTTAATGCTCCCTGCCTGCCATCTTCCTATAAGGCTTGGAAACCTTAGAAGTAGCTTGCACTATCTTCAGGTGTTCTAGCATCTGTTTACCAGGCTTTCATTTTACTAAGTCAACAAGGGTGAGGAAAGGTAACTTTCAACTGATCATGGCTGTCATATCACTACCAATATATGACAACCGTAGTTTTTGTTTTATGAACTAATGAATGCATCTCAGTGGAGGCCTTTTTATCACGCTTGAGGTCCTTTCACGTGTTGCAAATTTAGGAAACGGGACCACTAGCTTTGCTTTCCTTCCGAAGGAGAGAACTTTTACGCACGATAAAATCCATCGCCCTTGACCAATGGCCGCGTCAGCTAACAGGCTTAGCGTTGATGTTTACTGCCGCTGGGAATTGTGGGTTCGAGTCCAACTTGGGCATGGGTGTACCCATAAATATGAGTTATGAGCGTAAGTAAAGGGGAAAGTATCAGCAAAGTAACAAGAAGGGAAAGATTAAGGGGAAAAATGTTATATTAAATAAATTTCATTTAGTGTAGATTTTCAACCATTTTCCAAGATCAACTTCAAATTCTTTACATATTCCGATTTTAGAGAAGTAAAACAACTTTTACTTGTTCCGGGTACTGTCGTGGCATTTTCTCTCGCTGGGAGACCTGGACCGGGGTGCACTCAGCCTCGTTACTTCCCTGAGTGGCTAATTGAGGGGTTACTTGGTTGAAAAGTAGTGGCCCCTGGTCGAGAAAACTACATAACCGACCTGTAGTACCAGAGAGTTCACCATGTTCCACCTCCAGTACTGCACCCTATTCATAACGCCTGTGGTGAGCAGAGGTGGGAGACGGAGCGGTCGGGCGGTAGGCCTTGGTCCAGATGGGCTGTTGTGCCACAGGGTTAAAAATAGAAATATATTATTACATAATAGGTGTTTTGAAGGATTTTATTAAAACCAAATAAGACATACACAGTGCTTTAATAATTTAAGTGCATTAAAATAAAGCTTTATTAACATTTTTTGACATCAATTCAGAATTAATCCTAGCGTTTTAAAGATACAAGTGATCTTTGAAAAGTATAATGCTCGTATAGCTGTTTCTCCCCCAAAAGAGAAAGTGAATTAAAAACATTTTCATATTTTATAGCCACTGTTTTAATTCTGTGCTTTATTCTGCTGTATTTTATTTTATCAGCTTTAATTCAACTAAGCTTAGATTTATGAAGCTGTGTATGTACTAAGTTTTAAATGCAAATAGTAATCTCCTCGAGTTACGCACATGATCAAACCTCTACAGCGTTATTTAATGGCCCCTGTCGCGCTTCCTCATCAGAAAGACATCTTCGGTATCCGGCAACCTATACCATCCAATAGAGGCAGTTCATTCCTTGCTCTGATAAAGTCAAGACTTCTTCCTTCCTTCCTTTCCTACCCCAATACATTTCCCCTCTTGGTGAGGCTACCCCTGTGTTTGAGATTAATGGGGAGCGAATAGGACAAGTGCTGCCATCTAAATTGCATCGCGATCGAGTACGGCAAATATCTTGCGTTATTACAATTACTTTTCCGCATCTAGGTATTAAGCCGGAAGTTAATGTTTTGTTTCTTAATAAACAACAGACAATAGTAAATTGTTTATATTGTAGCATGAATGTGTAATGGTCACATGGTTTGCAAAACACAATTTAAAGCGGATTATGCAAGTGTTCTAGGAAATTTACATTTATAAAAATGCTATACTATCATTCATTTTTCAGTTCAAGTATATATTTTTTACGTTCTCAACTACATACGTGCAATGGGAAGTATTGAGTTATTTAAGTTATTTTGTTGTTAACGACTCTGTCAATTGACAGCATCACATCAGCGTCGCCGGTGTGCCGGAATTTTGTCCCGCAGGAGTTCTTTTACATGCCAGTAAATCTACTGACAGCGAGCTGTCGTTTTTAAGCGCACTTAAAATCCATCGGCCTGGGTCGGATTTGAACACGCGACCTTGGGAACAGTAGGCCAGCGTCTAACCAACTGAGCCACCCAGACCGACTAGGAAGTATTGAATTCTACCGAAAAATTCGATGTCGAAATTTCAATGTCAATATACGTAGTATTTTTGTGTATATCTGTGTGTGTGCCCCGTGTCATACTGAAAATTTCACAGCCGAGATTTGAATCGCGGTTCTTTCAGTAATTTTATGTCCCCATTGAGGCAATCTGAACATCAAATTGATATCGCCTTGTGGTTTAGCGAGAAATTTGTGGGTCATTTGGGGAATTTAATGTCGTCATTGTAGCTCAGTTGTTAAAGCAGTGGGATGGAGATTGGTTCAAATCCCGTCTATGGCATTGAGTTTTTCATTTTAATTTACTTTGTAGACTTCTGTTTAACTGCTAAACCTTACGAGTACATGTGAGCATACCCTTTATGCCAAATATAGTTTCTTGTAGCGTTAACCATTTCCGAGATATTCCTTGTTATTAATTTAAATTTTAAAACAAATGCTTTTATAACGATACACGATTTAAAAATCTGAAACAATTTTGTCTACCTATCCTGCAACGAAATGTATTGAAGGTTTGTGTGCATTAACAAGAAGTAAATAAAATTAGCTTTTCTAAGAACAGCAGTTTTGTCTCAAAAGTGAGTAGAGAAGTCATGTGAATGCAACACATCAGAGGTTTTGTGTGCTATAATCCTTCATACTTTGATAATGCAGTCTTCGGCTGCTTTCATCGAGCTATTACATTATTTAAATGCTTTATCTTAACCCTTTCAATTCTAATTAGTAAAAAATCTGAAAGATCGATCTTCAAACTGTGATATTGAGTTCATTGATTTTATATTAGAATGGAAAAGATGCGTCAGTGCTTCATATACAATGTCATCCGCAGAAAAGATCGTAGCGTAATGTTTAGTCTGCTTATATCTCATCGCTATTGACGTACTGGGTAAGAGGGAATATTTTGTCGCCTTCTAATGCCAATTTTGTTTTCGCGAATAAAAAATAAAATAAATGTGCACTCCAACGTTCCAAAATTTGAATACCACAAAAAGCTCAAAAAGAATCTCGGTAGGCATGCTTGCTGTTGTGGATTTCATACATACCTTGACATTCCAACATTAAAATTATTTAATAAGGTATAAAGCATCGTGGAATTTGAGGTATGGGGTCTCTGTTACCTTTCAGCTTCAAAATATTTACAGCTGCAATGTCAGAGGGGTATGAATTGTACGTATACATAGCTACTTCGGAAAAGGGGGACGAAGGCGTCCACGGCATAGGGAATGACAGACTCCGTCATCCCTTCCTCTATAAACAGCCACGGAGACAAGGGGTTGAAAGAGGGAAACCTTCCAAAGTAGCACTGCTATATGTCATATTGTAAATAGGTCACTGGGAAAATGCAGTATTCATGAAACAAGAAGAATGGCCGAGAGAAAATTCCTTGGGGTGGTATCAGTGTCTTCCACTGTCTTTCAGCGCTAGATTAAGAATATGGCTCTTGCTGTCCATTTTATACATTTTTTACGTCATAAATTAAGAAATTAAATTTGCATTAAAATAGAGCTCAATGGTTACAAGGCTAATGCGATTACTGCTAGATTTAAAATACTTCCGTGCGTTCGAAAGTACAGAAAACACAGTTAAATTGTCCAGGAAAATGCTTAATTAATTATTGGATACAGACTTAATTTGGATCTCATCGAGGTTTTAACATTTTATGATATTCTACTTTAATTCTAGGTTTGAATTTTTGGTACAACAGTCCAGGAAAATTAGATATAGTATATTTAAAAAAATGACCCCTACAGTAATATTTGTAGTACAGGTCTGGGCAACTGGTGCTCTCTAAGTGCAACCGGCTCACGGCCTTCCACTATGTGGTTAACAAGTAAAAAGAAAGTCGCTCAGTGGTCCAGGCCTGAAAATTTAATCACTTATTTGCCTATGAAATAATTTGTACACACTTGAAAATTAACGTCGGTCTGGGTGGCTCAGTTGGTTAGACGCTGGCCTACGGATCCCAAGGTCGCGGGTTCAAACCCGGCCCAGGCCGATGGTTTTTAAGTGTGCTTAAAAACGACAGCTCCATGTCAGTAGATTTACTGGCATGTAAAAGAACTCCTGCGGGACAAAATTCCGGCACACCGGCGATGCTGTGATCCTGGCAATTGACAGCGTCGTTAAACAAGAAAATAATTAATTTGAAAATTTACTATGTTTTAGCATTAAAACAAAAGCATCATTTTCATCATTGAAAATATAATTTGATTGATTTGTGCATCTTCATCAGCATTATTTGACACTAATTCAAATTGATAATAGGAATTCATTTTCGTCTAATAATACAATTTATTCTCTATAAGGTATACCTCTCTTTATTCCAGAATTTATAAGGGATAACATTAGCATCAACAGATTAAATACCTATAACCATTTAAGGTTAAAGGTGTAATGTCAGAGTGTAAAAACAGTAAAAGTTTATGTTAAACAAATAATAATTTATTGCTCAAACTATAAAGGAACAACGTACCCTCTCTTGAAAGAATAATACATGCATAGAAATTGTAAGCGCACATTCTAAAACAACCTAAATTTTAAATACCAATTATTTCGCTCCGATAAAACATGCGGTACTATGCGATTAACCTTTTCTCTCTTTCTTTTCATGCTTTTAAATGCCGATTTTCATTATTGGGCAGTGCGATGGTAGCAGAAAATATTTAGTTCATTCGTTACACATGCGCGCGCACCCACACACACACACACACACACACACACACACACACACACGCACACGCACACGCACACGCACACGCACACGCACACGCACTCACACACACAAGCAAATTACATATATATGTACTTTATTAAAATAAACCTAAAACTTTTCACATGTTTGGGTTGCCAAAGTAAGAAAGACACAAACAACATTGATAGCAATTAAACAAATGTTTGAGTTTTGGTTTAATAATATTATGGTTTCGTGTAATTACAACTTTTAAATACAGATCATATAACAAAAATATGTTTGCACTATTAAGACTCATAAGCGGGACCTAAGAATGTTTACAGAGCCACACATAGTGGCATTAACAGTTTTTCTTATGCTGGAATTTGGAAGTTAAAATTCTTTCCAGAAGTTCCCAAAAAGCGCTGGAATTCTGCGTACCTTTCGTTGCTTGTATAATATGATTGTTAGGTAGTTACACTTATAAATCGTGTGTTAGATGCGGCTGTTGCAGTTTTAGGCAGCACCTATTTGTGGATAAAACCTTTTGTAGAAAACGAAAGCCAGAGAATGGATGGACACACACTAACAAGCTTGTCTACACCGAACTGCGGTGCGGGCCAGTCTTAAACTGCAGGTTTTCACAAGAAAGTAATGCTGTCATTCCATTAATGTGTTGCATTTGTTAGTGAAGGTGTTGCGGTCTGGACGTCTTCCTTAGTGAGAGGTAGGTATTTGGCACTGATTCATCAACATCTTAAAGGTGTTGCAGCCATGACTAGGCGTTTCATTAAATGCTATCTAACCGTAGTAAACGCTGCTCATGCAAGAAGCAAGTAAATGAATATGTTCAAAGCACGATTGCCGCGTCCACTTCTGCAACTGCTACTCTTCTGGGAGCCTTAATTGCAGCAATTGTTACTTTAGAGCTGTACTGTGATTAATATGTCTGTATACTGACACACCACAGTACTTCATCACCTATTGACACTACAGAGAATGGGCTCCAATCCCCGGATATCGTCCACGAGCCATAAAGAAAAAAAATGGAATGAATGATTTCGCAGCGGGCGTGAAGTTTAATCCAAGACAATGAATGTGGCTTATGAAACTTTGAGTAGAAGGGATAACAACTGAATTCGGTCCACGCTAGCAGTTGGCGGGGGTGTGAAAAAGAAAAGGGTTGGCCAGGGGGCGTGTTTTATTGTATATCGGCGGACGGCAGATGGCAGATACGCTTGGCCGACCTCGACCGATCATTAGATACATAGAGAGAGAGCGCAAGTCTTCTTTTTAACTGAAGTTTCTGGCATTGTCTGCTGAAACAAGTGCAAACCCATGGCAAATTAAAAGTTGAAGTTGGATGGCTAAGTGTGGAAGTACCTCCTGATATGTAAACTGAAGCAAATGTACTCTGGGGTGATAGATTAAGATAAGTGAAATTCTAAATTTTAAAAAATCGGAAATAGGGCATTCACTCTACGTTTCACAAAGTATTCTAATAAAAGCTCATCCATACATATAAATGGTTCTATATTGACAAAGTGTATTGCACATATTTGTTACCTTCATGTAGAATCCCTGGTTAATGTATGGCCTAAGGAGTACCTTCTAACCTTTATATTCGTATTTATTTTGTTTGCCACAAAATATCTTAAATCATCAAATAAAATGCCAGGACCAGTTTTTAAAAAATAAAAAGTAACAAATAAGTTTCGATTTAAAGCATAGTTTGGGGTGAATATATTCATAGCTATGTTCTTTCGAGCCAATATGTGGTTCTTCGAGGCAGTATCTATGTAATCCGGGATGTGTTGTCGGACTTAGCTGCTAGTTTTGGCTTTTATTTTGGGCGATTAGACCTCGATTTGCGTTTTCATAGGATCTAGAACTAGAGGGCTTGTTGGCGTAATTAAATGAGGGAGTTTGAGCTCCCGTGCAAAACATCAAAGAAGTTACTGCTGCTGGCGTGGAATATATGGCATCTAAGTTATGTGTTAAACTCAGGGAAACCATGAGTAGAAACGAACATTTGAAGAAGTGGAGTTGCCTCTCAGTTGCAATGTTTATATTTCCCTCACGATTAACGTTAACCACCGTCAACTGTGTAGACTAAACTTGGTAACAGTTCTACTGACCTGTAAACATTTCTCATAGATTACTTTCTGTCGCCCTGCGAGTGTACATACATCAAGCAGAGAGTGCACAAGTTGCAGGGAACATAACGACAACAATAATTACTCTGTACCTTAACTGACATTTTCATCTGCAGAGAATAAAGGAACCGCTTCAAAGGATCGTAAATTGCGGTCACGGGTAAGCGTGATTAAAATGAGTTTCTTTTCATCATTGGCGTTAATTAAGAACAGTATTTTGGTCGTAACTTCAGTGCACTTTCCCTTCTAAAGAATAGAGGTCAAACTTTTGTAATAATAATTTTAACACAATGCAAAAATAAGATCTCCAGGAATGGATAAGCTCGTAGTAGTCCAACGTAGACTAGGTATAGGTGGTTAAACACCTCACGCACTGCAACACACAATATTGTCGTTAATACACCCCAGGAAGAAGGGAGCTTTAAAATAACTTGAAGAAATAAAGTAGGGAAAGATATGATGGTGGAATTGTATTAAACCATGGCAGTCCCAGTATCTCTATACAGTACCGAAGCAATAAGAACAGTTTTAGGAGTCACTAGAAGAGACAGAATAAAGATTTGCGATACAAGAAATCAATTGATGATCTTTAACCTAAATGAAGAAATGGATCGAAACAGACAAAAGTGGTTAGAGTACGTATAGAGAATGAATGAGGAACGTTACCCGAACAAAATACTATACTACATATCGTCCCCAAAGAAAAGAGAGAGAGGAAAAAAAAAAAAAAAAAAAAAAAAAAAAAGAAAGAAAAAAAAAAACATCAGAAGACCTAGGAAACGATGGATAAATCAATGAATTAAACATTAAACAAGCCTCAGGAAAGGTTTAATGCTTGTGGAGAAGGAGGAGGAGAAGAGCAAGACGAAGAAAGAGGAGGAGGGATGAAGAAACCACAGGAGATTATAGGCCGCAGGCAGCCAGGTCATAGAGACGCCCAGAAGTCCCTAAGAATTCCAGCCTCGAAAATCCATCCCACTGTTGGGGCTGCCCAGAGGAGGCGATGAACTAACTACCCTTCGAGCAAGCAGTCCTCTGGCAACCACGCAGAGTACTCTTTCCTTTGAGCAACTATACTCCATTGACTTATTTGAACTACTACAGGAAAACTAACTGCATTAATTTCTGGACATGGTCATCATTGCAGGAAGCATTTACGTAAAACACAGATTGCAAAATGTGTAAGAAAGCGAGGAAGCTGATTCGTATGTTCTTTTTGGTTGGCAAGACAGTTGCTTGCCTGCTCTTTCTATATGTAATAAGTGAAGATCTAGAAAAGTATAGGGACATTGGATCCAAAATTCTGCAACTCATTCAAGGAACAGATTTTGGGAAACAATTGAAGTGTCTTGGCTAACGTGCCAGAGGTCCATGAGTCTCAATAAAAATAAAATGTCTAAACAGTTCAGCCATTAGTGTAAAGCACATATTTATTAAAACTTGTGTGTGTTTCTTATACTTGATTTACAAGAACTGCATTTATAATTAAAGGTGTTTTTAATGTTCACTGCTCTTGGAAACGCAGTCACTGTGCGATACATTGTATGTTTATATTAGCGGAGTATGATAGTTATTCTCCATAGTGTCCATCTTGTGGCCCCAACCCACACCCCCACTCCAGTTCTCCCCCTTTAGCGTCCACAGGAACAAAGACGGAACTTAGTTCGCAAGAAGAGTGAAGTAGTGCGGGGCTTTGTCCGATCTTAGACCCCCCCCCCTCTCCCGTGGGGCCGAGAGTGATCGATATTCTGTCTCTTGCCACCACAACCACAGCTTGGGGCTTGCTACAGTATACCTCCCCCTTCCACTCGGTCATCACCACCCTGCTTTCCTTAATAAGAGGATATAGGCCATTGTTAGCCTTCCTATCTAAATCGAAATACTGTATGCTCATACTTGCCTTACATGTTCAGCCAAGTCATCCCACCAATAGTAAGTGATTATTATTATTATTATTATTATTATTATTATTATTATTATTATTATTATTATTATTATTATTATTATTATTATTATTATTATTATTATTATTATTATTATTATTATTATTATTATTATTATTATTATTATTATTATTATTATTATTATTATTATTATTATTATCATTATTATTATGATTAACATGTATAGTACAAAGATGAGTTCATTCACTTATTTGTCACAAATTTTGCTTTTTTTGATGGTTCGTTAATACCAAGCCCAATTAATAACCATGCTGTAAGACAGACCCTCCTGCAGTACACTAATTGCATAATTTCTACATATATGAATTGTTTCCCAAAAGTATAATCTAGTAAGGCACGGAACAGTAGGGGGCTCTAATGACCTAGCTGTCGACGGGCCCTTAAACCCTAATCACTCACTCACTCACCCGAACAGTAGCATTTCCCCTTCTCGTTATACAACCATTTATACCGGAATGTACTGAAGGACTGCATATACTCTGATTTCCAATTTCTGTAGTTCGTTGCTGTAGGTGATTTTAAATTTAAAGAACCTTGTAGAACTGCCATAGAGGGTTTAATTAAACATGGAATCTAAAACAGCACTTTGTACCTTTGGCACAAAATACTTTAACGAAATTGTAATGTTAAAATTGGTATACGCAGAATATTCACACCAAATATCTGGCCTTCGTCAGTCAAGATGCCTAACAATTTGGAAATCGCAATTCCAAAATATTGCATTTAAAATACATGAAATAAACTTAATTACAAATAAATATATAAATAAAACACATTTTTCAAGATTTCTTTGCATGTATTGAAAACATAGTACAATCCCATAAGAATTATTTTCTGAATGCTCAATTCTTTGGCTGTCTCCACACATATAACAAACTGCAACCGAAATCCACAAATTTTAAAATTATATCACTAAATGAGTTTACTATAAATTGGAATATAGTAAAGCCGAAAGTTAGTGTATATGTTTTCCCTCAAGAATGACTTAATGGATTATTGGGAAACCAGGGTATTCGTGTAAGGCACCTAAGATTACATATTATTTCGAAGGTCCCGCGTTCGATTTTCGTCGACCACTTACTCAGACCTTCGGTTTTTTCTTGGCTTTCCTGCTCAGTAGGCGAATCTGGGTAGTTAATCGTCTACCACGGCTTTCTTTCCATTATTTCCTTATCATCCTTCACACGTGTTTCTTGGTTCGTGGTATGAGTTAGTACCGGACAAAGAGCACTGATGCTTGCTCAAAGGAAAGAATGCTGCCCATAAACAGTAGAGTGCTGCTCGGTCAACGGTTCGTTAAAAATTACAACATTAGAAATATATAGTGTTACGTAATTTTTCTAAACAGTTTTAAATAACACATCTCCATAGCCTCAACTTTTTAAGAAGAAACACCGACTTTCCTTTTATATTATTCACGTATCACGCAAAGCAGTTCTCATGAGAAACAGATGCCATTCTGCATATTAAATCATCTATTTGTGTTGTATACCACAAAAATAGTTTTACCGGTTCTGGGTTTCAAAACGTAATATAACATTTACCTTGCACAGAGAAAAACGGCGACAGCGGGAGGAGGATTGAGAAGGGTAAAGCGTCTTCGCAGTCGGTGGAATAACGGGAGCGGAGTTGCCGGTTTTGCCTAAAATCATCCCATAAGGAAACTTGAACGTGACCAGAGACCAAAATGCTAGGAATTTTTATCACTGTCAAGGTGTCCTTATGTTGATGTAGGTGCTTCTAATAATTTGTGCGAGAAAATGATCGACGTTATGAATCATGTACAATATAAGGTGTACTTCTTAATTACCAAAGTGAGTTGTTCTGCTTCCCAATAGGGGGTAGGCTTATGAGATTCTCGCATCTGCAGGTTTAAAGCTTTAGAACATTTTAGAAAGGTGAGTCACTCTTTTCATTCTTTTTTTTTAACTTGAGTCCTGTCCCCACAGAATTAAAACACAGGAACCCCTTGACAATCCCACCCCCTACCAGGATAAGAGGGTCAGCCTCAACCATCCCTCCCATTCCAACGCCTCCTTCCTCGGGTTTTTATTACAACCTACTGAGCATAGCTTCCTGTCCGGCTTCTACTATTTTATAATGACTGGAGTTACATTATCGGCAGAGCTAGTGGAGCACTCTTAATCATCGTGTTGAGGCCCCCTGCCGAAAATTCGTTTGTAGCCTATATTGCCGACCTCTCGCCAAATGGTCTAAACTCGGCCAAATGGCGTGTACGCTGTTGTTGAGTTGACTGAAGCGGTCAAAAGCGATCTGTATTACCCAATGAGAAAACTTGATTCCTCTTTTCATTCATCATAGTTAGTGCTTTAGTTTGAAATGGAGGAATGTTACCTTTTATACTCTTGTCGCCTTTGCACTTCAAATTTCTGAAGTTTCTTACCAAAGTGTTAGGTTATACGTTGAACTATTTACAACTTTATTTGGAACACATCATTTTTACAATGGTGTGTCTCAGTACTAGTGAGAACATCTGATCAGTATGCATTTACAGCATTTGTTTCGAGTACTCTAAAACCGCCTGATAGATATGCACACCTCCGAACCGAGGCTTTTATTTTTGTTTTCATCTTTGCAAATGCACGTTGATTTTTTTCTTTCCTTATTCCCCGATTTATTTTTCTCTGTTTTTCTCTTTTTTTAATGTTCTGTTTCTGCACATATACACAATACTCACGCCCAAGGCGAGACGCTAACCTGCAACCCTCTGTGCCAAAGACATACGCACCAGCAACCACGAATACGAAGGCGGCAGGTTTGGTATTTTGGAGGCAGATCATGTTAAGAGCAGAATATAGTATTTAATCCACTACTTTGTCTTTTCTGTGAACAAAAGATCATGCATGAGTACAATGAATCAGGAATCACAGTCAGGAAATCAGTAATAAATAAATGACTATCTCGGCTCAAGACCTTCATTGGGAACTGCATAAGAAATCGAAAAATGTTATAAAATTACAAGGCTGGTAACCCGAGAAGTGCTAATTAATGAAGTAAAACTACGTGGTAAACGTGATTGTTATGTTTAACTTCAGTTATGCTTTAAATTCAAGCACAAAGTTTTTACCTCAAAGGTCTTAGTTTAACTTCATGAACAGTTTAAACTAGCTTTTGAAACTTACTTGGAGAAAATTACCCTTGGGTAGTTCTTCCGTGGTTACTTTCATCTGTTGAATGTTTATTAATTTTGAGCTTTAACGCTTTATCCATCGCTATCTTACATTAACTTACTACTGAGGCATGGCTAATTAAACAATATGTACTAGATTCTAACAAGGGGATGCTATACTTGTTGAGTCTAAAAGGAAAGTCGGGAAGATGGTTCCCACGTTAGAACTCGTGCTCTCGAGAATATGAACCTTTCAGGTGTAAGCCATTAAGGAGAGCAAAGCAGTGATAAAAAGCAATAAGCGTCGAACATTATCTGAAATTAAACGTAAATGCAGAATACTTGCACCAGATACGCCTACTCTGTGCAGAGGAAGGTTATAAAGCATCATTACTTGTGGATGGGCATGAAGGGTTATAAAACTCGGTAGCATGTAATTGTCTGTAGGTACATAGTAATGATCCTGCGTGACAACAGCAGGTGTGAGTTTACATGACAACCGGTTGCACAACATAAAGCCAATGAAAAAAACATTGCCCTACACATCAGCATAATTTCATGCGTGGTCAGCATGCGGAGAGAGGGTGGGTTTCAACGTCCGCGCTTTTTTCACTCTTTCTTTGGAATACACCACTCGATTTCTTCTCACCCCTTCAAATGGAGCGTGAAGAGCATGTGGTGGATCTGACGATCTGAAGTGGAAGTCTCGTCATACTTAGCTATGTATTTCTGAAACAGTGCAATTGGAGATGTGGTTATTATTCGGACATAACCTCTGATGCAACTCCAGAATGTCTTGGTTCTTATACCGTTGGGTAGAGAAATTGCGATCAGCTCAAGGTTGTGGATGTTCTAGATTTGCAGCGAGTGATATGTTTATCGGAATCGATGTTAAGACTTTTGTGTTACGTCACACGCTGAGATTTTCCCATCGATGACGTAGTTAAGTTTTGTTCATTTAAAAGACTTCCACATTGCTTTACATTGTCATTGACAAGCAAGGTTTTCCTCATCCTAGAAAGTTCCGACTTGCAAAAATAACATCTGCTGAGTTTTATCCTTAAAGAAACACTTCTGGTACGTTCATATCCTCCCTCTCCAACTGTCCTTGCATCTCCTTTGCTATAGTTCAGAAATACGCTGAGGTCTTATCTTGATAACACGATTTACGTATAGACGCATAGGTTAGAGGAATATTTCGAAGCGTCTCTGGTTGCTTTTATGTACATTATGTCTAGAATACTTATTAATACTTAAACCTGATAATATTCTTTCACTATTAAACATATATCATTGAAGTTATCCAAAGAAGAAGTAGTGTTGCAAGAGAAGACAAATTCATTGTAATTATTTTCTGGCAGAGAGCTAGAAGTATTGATACTTGTCATTTATGTGCAATTCTTCATGTTGAAACATTTTCGAAGAGAAAGCATGCCCATCTTCAACTTGATGTCTACTGCCTTGGCTTTCTCTTCGAAAATGTTTCAACAATATGAAGAACTATAAATACGTGATGAGTGTGGATATTTCTGGTTTGCTGCGAGAAAATTCTTCTTCCTCTTCTTCTCCCTCCACAGGTATATAGCTCTTGAAGTTTAGTTGGTGTCTCCTTAACAATGGCAGCCCATTCCTCCCTATTTTCTCTCATCCTTCTTAGGTCCTCCAGACAGTTCAGCCACCTCGACTTTGGCCTTTCTTTATGTCTTTTTCCTTGTAGGTCTCCTTCAAAAATCTTTTTAATCGTTCTTCATCCCCCATTCTAATCACATGTACAGTCAATTCTATTCTTTTAGCTCTTATCCGTATTCCAATTGTTCTTATTCACCATTCATCTTTTCCTCTTACTGCTCCATAAATTTTTCTCAGTGTTTTCCTTTCTCAGGGTTTATTTCCTCTATGATTACCCAAGCTTCACTCCCATATACAACTATTGGTTTTATTATTGCATTATAGATCTGTTTGTTTCGACATGTACGTGTTTTCATTACTTTAGCCAAAACAAAGAAACTTACATTACCTGCTGGAATTCTCTCTTTTATATATTTGCTACAGTCCCAGAAAATTATTACAATATACAATGTGTTAATATGATGTAATAGTTATTCGTGTTATACATTATTGGGCTTGATATACCAGTTTCAACTTCATTCAAACATATGTTGTAAGGAGAAAGATGATTTGGTAGGTACCTTAATTGCTTCATCGGTGCAAGACAATCATGATTTTGGCAATATCAAGATAAAGTCCTCTATCTGAGTGGCTTGTAAACCTCAAAGCAATTGAAGTCGCCGAACACTCCAGTTCTTGGTTGAAGTGTAGGGTATCCCCAGATCTTATCACCGGCCGCTGCGTCAGCAGGGGTCGTCTGCTTTGAAGTCTCCACGACTCTGAATTAACCGTCCCAGTGTTAAGTATCAGGGGTGAATCAAGGACCAACGCTCAATTTCGTTTTTAAGTAGGTGTGTTCTCCCTGGGCAGTCAGTTTACTGTAGAAGAGATTTGTTCTATCTCAACGCCTTCATCTCCCCCATCATGTCACTAATAAGAGCACAGAAATTAGACAACTAAATTCAGACTTCAAATCACAAATAAGACACACTACATCTCCAAGTTTCAGTTACCTTCAGTCACTGAGTAAACGCTAGATTGGACAGATCATCACAATTATAGAAGACACAGCTTCTTGGAATATCCAAAAACAAACTGTGACATTTCCCCCTATTATGGCGCGGTCTTGTTATATTTGGTGATATTCCAACTGTTCTTAAAATAAACCATGGTAAAGCTACGGACATAGTTGGTGTTATTGCAGCCATTATTTTTTAACCAGTTGCTGTGAAGTCAACATTGTAGGTTGTCAGTACTGCATTTTAGTGTAATATCGCCCATTTTGAATTCTTGAGAACTGCCGTTAAGGTATTTCCCCTATAGGCGAGAATCTTCTTTTATGTCATAAAAGTATAAATAAAAACATCATTAAAGGAGTGAGACTGTGTATTATCAGCAAGTTACAAATCAGTTATTGCTAATAAGTCTGCTTGTTTTGTATATACCAACACTGAAGAAAAACTAAAGTGCGACTGCTCGTTAATAACTTCAAAGTGAACTATAAACACTTGTAATTATGATTACAGATAAGTTAAAAGACTAATTATTTCACTCCAAACTTAATAAGCGTATACTTGAAACTATTAAAAATAGTCCACTAATTAATACATTGAATGTGACTTCTACTTGCTATCTTAATTGAAATGCAATTTTAGAATGGTTTACAGCAGACGCAGTAAATCACTATAATCATTCGGCTGTCAGGTATTAAATAACTACTGTTGTTACTTCTAAATGATGTATGTTTATGAGACAAACAAAAAGTTGCATTTATGAATTCATTTCGTACTTCTAACTTATGAAAGTTTGGCTCCTACTAATTTTAGATTCATATTGCCTAACGGAAAATTTGGCTTCTCTAATGCTAATTTATAACATTCAATCAATAAATGGTTTATGTCGGCCACTTTTAGCAAAAGAAGTAATATTTTCTTCATTTTTTAACTGCACAGGGTGAACAAAAATGTCAAATCTAAAACAGAATGAAAGCAAGTATATTCTATGTCGCTTCCATATTCGAGTGGTCAGCATTATTTCTCAACTCAGAGGCCACGAGTTCGAGTTCCAGCTGGAACTGGGGTATTCTTCTCTAATTTGAATAATTTCACATCTTCCATAGAGTCTGAAACTGAATGTCAGTGTTTCCCAATAGTAAAGCCATAGGATTTTCTAGTATTAAAGTCAGGAAATAATTGACAGGAACTTTACAGATCTACCCATCCACCTCCATACAGTTCACGTGTTTACCTGACCATCAGTGACTCTTGGTAGCTGTTTACATTTCTTGTATTGACACATGATTTGAGCGTGATTATCTGGTCAGCTGCTTGGGAATTCCTATGCCTGCTAAGAAAAATTAGTAAAAACTAACAGCTAAAAGGTATAGCTGGCGAGTTTGTTCCTTCTAAGAAGTCAAAGTCGCGATATGAATACAAGACGGTGAAATAAAGGTAAAGCTCTCATTATGGGAATGTAACATGAGGATATTTTAATTGAGTTTCATTAGCCTTAGATGCGTAGGTATTTTAATGGAGTTCACAATTTTCCTGAGCTAGCTATTTAGCAAAACCTAAAATTTGAAAGACTTCTTGGGTAGCAGTTCCGGAGTCGGAACCCTAGACCATCAGGATGATAACATCTGCCTGGGAGGGGATACGCTACGCATGTGCCCTGGAGCCCTGAAAGGACAATGTACGCCCACGCAGTGCACTTCTTTCGGATAGGGCTGTTAGCGATCGATGTAGAAGTGACCAACAGACTGACCAATGGACAAGCACTGACCCTTCGCTGCCATGCGCTATCCCTTCATGGGTGTGGTTGCCCTTTCCGGAAGAAAGAAATCCCAGTACCTTCATTTTGTTTTGGGTTGGAATTTCTACTTCCGGAACAAATGAATATAGCCACAAATTGATACAATGTGAACAGATATCCTTGCAGGTTAGCAGAATTTTGGACATTTTTACCTAGCGTTATCTTTGGCAATTACGAACCTATGTGATGTGTCTGAAGGTATCCTAATTACTCTTTCCTTTTAACCACAAGAGCAATACAAGTTTGTTAAGTCTCTTAACAGTATCCACATTATATTCCATACAATGACATAAAATACTTTCAAAGTTTTATTTTAATAACATTCACTGCTGTATGAATTTTCTCCCTTTTCTTCTCTCTCGGTCACAAGGTGTTCACGTGAAGCGTTCAGACTTGGTAATGGAACTATTTTTGATGCATTGATAATATACAAACAAAAGGATCAATGTTGCAGAAATGTGTGCATTTCTTCGGAGTTGTACTGTTTGGCATGTACTTACAAAAGACAGTAAAAGATTTTTTAGCCACTTTTGCAGTTTATATATTAGGTTTGAGTTTTATAATTAAAATAAACTTATTATTGACATTTTACAAAGTTCGATGGATGTAGTGAATAAATTATACAAAATACTGCTAACAACTTTCTGTAGTCTTTATTACAATGGTTTAAGCTTCAAGTACAAGCATCAATGAAGTACATGTTCTATTGTTTTTTTCATTTCCACAACGGCATTTTGATCCTTTACTATGATAATATGAAATCGTCGTAAGTATGCAGCATGTTCTGTGACCAGAAAAGAATTGTGTCAGAATAAAATTAGGGAACAATGGTTTACCTTTTAGTAATAAAAGTGTATTAATACCAGTGTAAGGAGACTTAACTAGAACTAAGAAACTATTGATGTTGCCTCTAAAATATTTACTTTATAAATAACAAGGTTTATTAAATGTTTATGTTTGTAAACTTTCATTACGACTTTTCACCGAACTCTATAGTGGATTAGGCTTTCTGATACTTTAATATCTTGCGTCCTCTTGTAATTATCGCCCATTATTTAGTGTAGTCCAACATGTAAACTCATTCTTGAGTTATATAACTAACACACACGCATGCGCATTGTTCATATTTAGCTTATCTTTAGCGTACTATAAAGGTTAGTGTCATTTAGTTTTGAAATAGTTCCATTGCAATTTTGCTATACGCATTATCTCCCGAACGTCAGGGGAGTGTCCTTTATATTTGAGAAGAACGAAGCTCATTTGTTTTGGATTTTTAAAGCAAGATTGTATATGTTTCTAATGTTGTGAATGTTATTGCCAAGTACCGCAATTAACACACTTTTACTGCATTTGATATCTCTGCGTACGATGATCACATGTTTTCCCATCGTAATATTGAGTTTTATTTGCGGAATGAAATAGAATTTACAGCCGCAAATTACAGATTTCACTACATAGCTTGTTTTGCAGACTGATCATGGAAGCCCGTTCCCAAGAAGTCATAAACTCGATTATATCTTAGGCTACTTTTCCCCTTTGTTCCTTCCCCAGAAGTTGAACTGAAAGCTTGAGGAATGCTCACGATGTAACCCCATTCTGTTAATCTTTATTCATTCATACTTTGCTGATTGTTTCATGCACGACCTATTACTAGTTTTAAGAGATCAGGAGGGTAATTTTCTTATTTTCTTTAGTGTTTTGTAAGCTATTAACCTTAATAATACCTATAAGTAGTTCAGTGACATTGTTTGAAGCAAGGTAATTGAAAACAAAAGAAGTAACAGATTATCCCCCTTGCAAAGCTTACAGCAAATTATAAACTATGGATAAGCACTTGGTATGCCACATTTACAAGATGTTGAATTCTAAAGTTTTTAAGATGTTCCTCTTCATTATAAGATATAATGATGAATATTCCAATTCTGCAATGTGAAATTCCTTGTCAGTTTTAACAACCAGGAATTCAATGTAGAATTAATATTAATAATTCCTTTTTAACAAATATCTAAGGAAAGTAAAGGATTTTTGCGGAAACATATATAACTAACATTGATCACTTCATAAATATATCTTCGCAGAAAATATTCAATGTACTTTTCGGCATTTCTATAATAACTTTAATTCCTAAATTTTGTTGTTTTATTTCATTTTGTCTAACTCGCAGCAGCTGCTGTGGCTTATTCTTTAATGAAACAAATTATTCCTATTGCATCTTTTTCTAGCACAATGATTCGTTTGCAATACTTTACCTTTGGAACAAGTGTATCTCTGCACATTGCGCTTTCTTTACCCGGATTTTTTAAGAGCTTTCACCATTTTATGAAAGCATCTTGAAAACTTACTGTATGTGAATTTCTAGAAAAGATTACGTGTAAAGTGTTGCGGCAAAATCAGTCACTTTATTGTCTTCTAAAGTTTTATCACAAAGAAACGGGTTTCTTCTGTTGTTAACACAGTCTACAGTCTTTCGGGCGATCACAACTCACAACTTTACTTCTCGCAACCTTTACCCAGTCCTTTCCATGTCTTTCTTTACTTTCTCTGCCTCCCATACACTATGACGTTACAATCACTCGACGCTCGTTGAATTTTTTTTACGAAGCACGTGACATACACAGCTGTCTTACACTCACTGACACTGACCTACTCATATCTGTAACCGTTTTCTCTAGCCTCTTTGTACAGTGGGATCATGCCACACGGACCTTTCGCGAGCTCCTTCAAACACGCCGGCGGTGACGTAAAGAAATCTTTCTCGAAGGCTCCGGAAACCCTTTGTGCTACTGCTTAATTGTTGTTAGCCACGTGTTCGCTCGCGCGAGTGGTGTGGTGAGGCCAAGCCCCGAGTCCTTTGATGCGCGCCGCGCGTGGTATGTAGCGTGAAGTAGCTTGACCCCGCCCTCCTTTGTTGTGCGCCGAGCCTGGCCTAACACTTTTCCTTGTACAGCTAACTTTTTAAATTTCAAATGCATAAAAGAAAGAGAAAGAAGGATGTGTCATAAAATACAAATACTCTTTGCATTGCTTGAAAATAATACATAAAATCATTACATCTGACCCTCTCTAAACTAGAAGAGCATTTACTTGGGAATAATAAAAGGATATTAAAATGTGTTCTATGTTTATTACAAGAATAATCATCACTTAAAAAGGAGCAGTTCTGGTTAATCATAGAGGCTAGAGAATCCTTCACTTAACTTCTTCATTGTGTGATACTATATCAATGAGCAAGGAGGTGTTTAAAAGTGAGTTGTTCATAAACGCGTCGTTTGTTTTATTGCAGCGGATGCCGAGGTGGTGCACCAGGACATCCTGACGTGCGGAGTGTGCCAGAAACCGTTCGCCCTGGCCGACATCGTCAAGTTCATTCAGCATAAGGTCCTTGCCTGCAACAAGGAAAACTACTTCTCGGGCCACCACGACTCCAACAATACCGACAGCGATGACGGTGAGGGTGGTGGTAGCGGTACTTCTGTACCCCTGGGTGTCGTCAACACCAGGAGGCCCAGCATCTCGGCACCCATTACCAGCAAGAAGGCCGTCGCGGCCACTTCCTCCTCCACGGTAAGATACCAATTGTGTGTTTACCTCTGAGTGTAGAAATAACTGGCAACAGATCAGGAAGCAATATTTGAGCTTGCTTGCTGCTAATTGTAACTGTGCTATGTATTGTTAGCGTTTCTCGACCATTATAGAGAAGATTCCACTCATGTCGGATTATCATTATCGCTTTGGTTATATACATCCTTCTTTTCTTAAACATAGTCCATAAAACAATGTTTATTTGCGGGCTTGTGATCGATATACAAGCTCTTCTATAGCCTATAACTCTCAATTTTAAGTTAAATATTTGACATTTGAATGCATAGGCCCCGATGAAAATATTTAATTCCTTGGCTGAATCCTTTAGGCTATTCCGTTCATTTAAAAAAACACAAAATACAAAAGACAAAAGCTACAATATCTGGCATGATGGTTGAAGGAGGCTACTTTTGCAATGAAGCATCTGCCCCTGGGCAGAAAATTGTTTGATTGATTGACTCATTTATTTTTGAGTGGAAAGAAGAATGCAAAGACACATTGGCTACTACCCAGGGCTAAATGCTGAAGCATCATTAGCTGTCGGTGGCAAATCTTGCATCTCTGGGCGCGATATCGGATAGATGTAAATTCTTGCTAAATTATTCCCCTTAAATCGTTTGTAATGGGTTTTATTTGCTTCTAATAAAATGTAAATATAACAAAATGTCACAATTTCGTATGCAGCTTTCCTTATCCATAACAGTTTTTATAATTAACTAATTGTCGTGTTTTCGACGAAACTATTGCCGGTATCGTTGCTATTTATGACAAGTGAAATACACTTGTTTTGAATGTAATTTTGAGGGCTTAGAAAAAGTGCTTCACATCGTTTGTTCTTTGGGAGGTGGTGCAAATTAAGTTCCATTTTTATAGCTATAACAAGTGTTATGTATTTTATTGCAATTATGTTAACTGGTGATAATTTCTTCGCCATATAACAAAGATGTAATTTGTGTGTGTATGTAGTTGGGAGGCTCGACAGTTCCTGGAAGGATCCTGTGTTCGCCACCTACCCCTTCATCGCCTCGCATCTCGGCGACGGGAGAGGACATCCTGATGGACGAGGATGCGCCGCCTCCACCCAGCAGCACTCCTAAGCGACGGGCTGGCAGCTCGAGTCCTATGGACCAGAAGGATCTCCTCGATGAGGATCTCAAGCCTCCAGCTGGTATAAAGCAGGAGCCTGGATCCTCGTCCTCCTCGTCGCCGGAGGAGGCCGTCGTGAAGCGCATTCGTACGGAGGTTGTTGATGCGGAGTCCAACACGACGCATTCCGGTGAGTTACTTTTATTTACATGTCGAAACCAGCAGCCAACACTGAGGAGATTATTTTCACAAGCTAACAATGTTATTTAAGAAAAGCACGTTAGAGGACAAAATTCCCTTTGGTGTCTCATAAATACCCTCCACGTTATGAATGCTGTTCAATTCTCGTCCTAAAGGGAGCCGATATTGTGAATTTTGTGATTTGTTTCCAAATTCAGGTTTTACTTCGATATCAATATTTCAGATCTTCCCTCATTTTGGTATAAGTTTCATAGAGACACATTAATCGTAAATACATTAAAATTATTATTGAAAATTAACCTACATGCAAATTTAGGCTTTCTCATTTTGTTTAACTGCAATTTCTAAAGAACTAATAGTTTCCTACATATGCCTCCATTATTTCTGAAAGTTATTGGTGTAATGTACTGAAATGTTATCACACATTTGCAACTAAATAGGCTTTATTTTAATGTAAAGGGTTTCATGTATCAGGCATACTAGTTACTTTCTTAATTTAAAACCCCTTTTGCTTCAATAAAAAGATCTGCAAAAATATTTTTAATTTTAAGCTTCAATTACCTACTGTGAATTTTGATCTCAGGACTCTATAAAGCTTCATCACATGATAATTTAAATGAATAAGACCACGCGGTCTACTTATTTTTGGTTTTTCTTGCATCTTTGCGCAATAAACATTTTCCACGCGATGTAGTTTGCAAATTTCAGCAGAAACAAGGAGAGAATACAATTTAAAAAACTGGCTTATGGATTTTGCTCAAGAGATGACAATTAACTAAATTGATAGGTATTCAAAGTTTTGAAACTTTTAAGATTCTATACTCCAGTTTTAGTACATTAGTATTTAAAGAGTATAGTAGTAGAGAGGTATTTTTTAGATGTGGCGAATGACCTTGATAGGACTTGCGCGAGGGCCGTCATGAGGTTGGTGGCGGCGGTAATATCTGTTTCTTTCCTGGAAACAAACAAAACCCTGCTGATAATGTGAGCGGGCGCTGTGCGTAATCACGTACTGTTCCCGATGTTTACTACACAGAACTCGAAGAGATACTAACCTGACACCCCTATGTCTTATAAATACAAAAGTGAACTCGGCCATAAACCACTGCACATCTACCGTCCATTCGTCACGTCTAAAAAATACCTCTCTACTTATTTGTGTTTGATAAAAAGTAAGAGTTCTGCATCGCACAGAACACCTTATGAATTTCCATAATAAAAATATAATAATTTTCCTCTCAATTAAAGATATGTGTACAAGATTTAAAACTAGGGTAGGTTTGTGGCAGACAATGTGACAATATTTTGAATGCTTATGGATAAAAGTTACCTATATAGCAGTTTGCCTTTAATGATAAAAGTCTGGGTGTTTATCAAGAATCAGAAATAACTGAAGCTATCCCTACTTCATCTTCCGTACTGGAGAGGATTGCTTTATTTATAGTGAAGCTATTGCACTCTAAGCGGAACTACTCTGGTTAGGAATCCTTTGCTACCAAAAGAAACTATTAAAACGAGGCATAAATTTGATGGCCTAAATTTGCACCTGCACTCGCTTTGCTTCTCGTTTTTCATAGCGCTTGTCGTCCTTGACAAAGACCTTGGTGGGTCGATAACAAGCATTGGAAGAAATTAAATAGCTCGCTGAAGACGGACTCGAAGGCTGGTTCCAGTCCATTAAATGTTTCCCCGTAGCAATAAAGAGATTGTGCTCTCTCTCTTGACTTAGTGTAATATATAGATACTTTAATTGGTGGCGCAGTCACTAACTTAGGTCCGGCCTTTGTCTCCTTCAGGCTTTCTTCTGTAGGTTTAACATGTTAAGGACTTTGGCTCTTTTCCACTACCTGCGAACTGTTTATAGGCTAAATATACCATTAAGGCTTGGCTAAAAAGTCATATAATTACTTATTTTTGGTTAGATTCCTTTACTCATTTAAAAGGCAGCATGCTACAAATGTTTGGAAATACAGCTCTTTGCTTACACAGAAACAAAAGGCTTTGCGATTGTAAGACGGTTTAGTTATGCTGTCATACATCGGACTATTCTAAGGTACCACTTATACCTATAGTACGCATATGATGTGGGCCCTCCGAACCCTTACAGCTTTAGTACTTCAATGTTCCAATAGATGGCTCTAATGAAGCATTTAATTACCTGGCACATGCAGCATAAAATAAGGACTCAAAGGCATAGAACCGAAACTGTAGGTTACTTAGTGATTATTTCCTATTCTGTCAAGCATGGGAGTATGATGTTCAGAGGAAGTCATGTTCCAATACTTCTGGGGCAGAGCGAAGAATAACGACTTGATGCGGAAAAACCTGACTTCGGCAAGTAACAGTAGATCTAGGAGCATTTTACTGTTGCGATTATTTGTAAATAGTAAAAATACCTTGAAATGGGTACTTTATACTGGTATCCTTTCGGAGCTGGACTGATCGAAACGTATCTAAAAGACAAAAATGTTTCCTACTTCCGTACAACTCCTGGAGGTAAAAATTCTGCATTGTTAAAAAAGCTTAAAACCTCCTCCTACTCTTTCTCCTTCTTTTTCTACTGCTACTACTATTATTCCTACTACTTTTACTCCTCCTTCTGTCACTACTCTTACTAGCACTATTACTACTACTCCTGCTACTATTATTAGCTCCTAATGCAACAGCCCTTCGCGGGCCAAGGCTTATCGCCCGGCCGCTGCGTCCCCCACCTCCGTGCACTGCAGCCACTGCGGCCTCTGGGGCCTAATGAGGCTGAGTGCATCCCGTGCAAGAGCTCCCAGTGGAAAAATCCCCACGCTGGTACTGGAAATCGAACCCAGGTCCTCCGCGCCAGAGACAGGCGTGCTGCCAGTGCGCTACGGAGGCGGTCACTACTACTATTATTACTACTTCTTGTGATATTAAGTGATCAACTTCCATTTCTCGTGTCGATTTAGTTAAATCAGGAGCTTAGGTAGGCGTGGCAATATTACAGGAAGTAAAAATCTATAGGAAGGTATGTTTCAACTGCAGAAGCTTCTCTCCATTCTATGAGCATATTTTTGTGAGGCATGTGTGCTCAATAAGCTTGATGTTCGTTTGATACCTGAATTTGGCTGCAAAGGAAATCTCTCTCCTTCTCCTATGGTACCAGTGAGAGAAGCGTGTTTCAGACCATTCATGCGTTTGCAAATAAAACTTAGTAAGGCGTTATAAAGCCTTAAGTGAATATTTTAGAACACGAAGGACAGCAATGGGTATACCAATGTTGTTAGTGACGGCGCCTCATTGCAGCTGATATTCGAGTGCCTATTTCCTGAGTTGTGATCCACACTATATCCGTGCACGACCCTTTTCTAGATGCCACTTTGGAGCTAACGACCATTTCGTCTTCTCAGTTGCAACTGTCTCTGGATTTTCTCAGCAACCTGGAAGATGGATAGCGGTCTTTTCTGTTTCGCATTCTTCCAGCCGACTTTTATTATTAGAACAACTCCGAACTCTTCAATCTCCACCCAAACTACCGAGAAATAATTCTTATTTAGTTGCTGACTGATGCCAGCCAGATAACGTCTCATCATGCGATCGCTCAGCTTTAAATCTGACTTTGTTCTTAGCTACAGTGTGTCTCGAAAATCTCGTACTTGTCCAATACAGGCCGCTTCATTTCTTACGAGTTACACAAGTGTGTGTTTTATTGAGCAGGAATAGATTTATACAGGGTGGTAAAAGAAGGTGAACGTGGTCGCCGAAGCAAATGGAAGTGAAAGTAGTAGTCCGAGAAAACGAAGAAAAAGTGCACTTTATTTGTATTTATGATCCTTACTAATATTTCTTCTGTTCAGTTAACTGCTTGCTATGGATTATTATACAAAATGCTTAATATTTAGTGTTTATAGATGTCATACATTATTATCATTATTATAATTCAGTAGCTAATATGCGCTCCAGTGCTCACCACCTCCCACCCTCCATTATTGCATCCCACTCATGACGCCCGTTGTGGACGGAGGTGGGGAATACTGTGGACACGTTATAGGCCTTGGCTTGGCATGGGCAGGTTTTAATTTAGTTTAGCTTCTGTGTTTCTTTCTTTTCAAACATACACAATTTTTTCTCCCCCCCCCCCTTATATAAATGACTCGGTTTGATCAACAACAAGTACATTAAATCTTAAGATAATAAAATCAATATCTAAAAGCTCGCTATTGTGTATTTACTTTGGTGTTAATAACATATTTGAGTATATTTTAAAAAATAATGTTGATAAATGTAAAACAAAAGGTGGTATAGTATACAAAATCATGTTATATTTTCCTTAATAAGCGAACATATTGTATAAAAATAGATCAGTGCTCTTAGAAGACATCTGTAAATTTTTGAGCCTGCTTATTTTAAGTAACTAGTTTTAGAGATAAAATTAGCAGGTTTAACTTCGATAGGATAGGGATCTTAATCTCTCCATAAACAAATAACTGAGGCAATAAAATTAATTATTTTTCAAATTGTTATAGTGTAATTAGAAGGAATATGCGATGGAGCGAAATTTTCGGCGAGGAAGGTCTATCCACGTGAATAAACAGCTGCTGTTGAAACGAGATGTTTGCTTAAAAATGTCAGACTTTAAAATAAGCAACGATAAAGGTGCGGCGCCAATTGTCTGAATGTTTCATCATCGTAAAACAAAACATAAAAATTGTTTTTTGTCTCCGTAACAGGAAGCTTTAGTGCGCAGGTTTGTGATGGCGGCACTGAGATTTTATTCTTTGGGCAATTGCTGTGTCTCCTATGATACGCGGACCAATGGTAAGGAAAGGCAAATAAAAGTGAAACGTGACAGGAATTGCGGAACATGCTGTAGCAGGTACTGTAAAGCATGCCGGGTAGAAAAAGAGGGATCTTGTATATGATATCCGAATACTGGCATGGATGGCAAATCTGTGCTATAGTCTGGATTTGAAATGTTCATCTCAGAGTGTATACAGAACTTCATTGCTTCTTGCCTTGGGAAATATGGAGGCGGAGGCATTTTTCTTTTCAAAGGTCATGCTTTATAGCCACCCCTAAAAGGATGCATTGTCCTTAGCCGACTCTAATAACCTTTTGAGAAATTAAAGAAAACGAAATCACGCTTATATTTGTCATAAAACCAGTAACTTCGTTCCATCTTGATGTTACACGCAATCATTTAAAAAGTTTAATACAGAAAATCTAATGAGATGACTCCGTGTAAGTGTGAGGCTGGCACTCGGGAGGTCCCTAGTTCGATGCCCGTCGACTATCTGCTGTGTCTGTCTATGGAGTTGTCTTGGGTTTTTAGAGCTCAGGAGCCGAGTCCCAGTTTCTCATCTTCCACAACTTTCTTTCAATAATTTCCCATTCATTGCTTTTTCGTCTCTAAACTTCATGGCAAATGACGGTGCCGGGCAGATGGCGCGGATGCTTGCTCAAAGAAAAGGGTACTATTCATGGACACTAAGAGGGTTGCCTGGTCAACAGGTAGTTCATCTCGTTCTCTAGTCAGCTTCTGAAGCCTATGTACCTGCCTGTGCCCTGTAGCCTCCTGTGGTTCATTCACTTCATGCCTTCCTTCTGGAGGGTGGTAGTCTCAATAGATCTATGTAGGTTGCGGTGCATGAGGTGTCCCCCTGTGTTGTAATAACTTACAACGTATTAGTATAGAAACATTAGGATATCACAATTAAAAAGTTTATTCCACATTAATGGAAGTAGAAAATAAAATAAATGCAAACATTCAATAAAGCATTGGCTGAACTTTTACAGGATGGAAGAATCACTTCCTGAAGTGAACAAGTTTTAATGGAAGCCGAAGACGTCGAAAATAATACGCGAGTCGATTAGTAATTGAATAAAGTTCTTAATTTAAAAATGTGTATAAACATATTTCATGATATGTTGTCCAAGAAATATATACGTATATTTGTTTCCAATATTTCTAACTTAATTTACTCACACAATTGCAAGAGGGCATCAGTGTTTACAGCTATCAACGAACAACAATTAGTGCAACGGCCACTAAACTGCCAAATATTTTGTCATGAATGTGTTCTATTTTCAAACCACCCTGTGAACTATTTTTGTAAGCAGTTTAGATATCATAAACTTTATTGCGAAAAACAGGAAATGTTTTCGACGATCTTGTCACTTGCTTTCCCAACTGGATCATCAAATGTTGTACTTTTCATATAATGGGCTGTATAATGAAACTGGATTCGTTAACTTACTACTAATTGCAAACTTTCAATAAAAGGCTTCAAAGGACTGTTTGAATTTACAACTTTTGTAAAGTGGTTAAATCATGTCGGATGGTGAATGAAATGGCTGAAATGATGCTCAAATGAGCTCGGGGTACATAGAGCTTAGTTACCAACATTTACTGTTCATTATAAGAGAAAGCTCTGTCCAGGTAACCCATCCTGACCAAGACTGGAGTTCGAGACCTCTTAAATGTAAGTCAGACACGCTAAATTACTCTGTTTACTTACATAAGAGGTAGACCTGTATAAATGTCTCTTGTATGGGAGTAACTTAAAGCAAATCTATAGCACAGTGGTGGACTGAGAGAAGTATGGCCACTCTTAGAGATCGTGAATCCTTCAGGATTTGCTGACTGTGGACAATATAGCAGAGTGAGAGGCTTTATGGCACTGTAGAGGACAGCAAGGTAAGGACTCAAGTGTTCCCATCAGCTTCTTGCCACTGGGACACGCAATTACAGTCAATCACTCCACGGTGCTCGATCAGGAATGAAAAATACCTACTTCTGAAGTGTCGACGAAAGTTTACTTCTTTCAATGAAAACGGAGAGAATATCTGGGAAGACAAAGGATATTAATACCATATACACAATCTTCAATAAGCAGCAATAAGAATAAACATATGTATCAGTTGAGGCTTGCCACACCTTGCGGTGTTGTATGATTAAACACGCTGTGAAATCATGATGTAAAGGAGGTGATATAAATATCACATGCGCACACCAAATATACTTGTACAAGAGACATAGAATAGTAATAGTCGGATATCAGCCGTCATTGAATGTTGTGTCTGCTATAGGTAGCATACACGGAAAAAGTCAAATTCTATGGAGAAGACCTTTCACTGTAACAACTTGCAGTTCTGGGGAAAACGAGCCATGTACTTAGTTTAAAAACAGATAAGGTGCTGGAATATGGATATACCTACTGAAGCAAATTTTACAACCATACACATTTAAAACTGGGGCGCAGAGAGGAATAGCAAACAAACATGGGAATGAACAACAGTTTTGTAGGATGTTTTTTGGAACGGGATAGGGTTCGAACGAGTAACACATATTTTGATTAACGTGATGGAGAAAGGGTTGCTCCAATTTCATCCCATCAGGCAAGTTGACAATGCAATTGCGCTGTGAGTCATTGGAAAACAGGGGATGGAAAGGGTGGACGAGATGGACGGCCGAACGGACATCAAGGGTTGTAAGTAACAGGAGGGTGGGAATTAGGTCACTAGAACGGATTAATGTTCTGGTACACTCCTGTTTATATTTAAACTATTAGAAAATTGGCTGCAGCATATCCCAGTCTAACTAGGAAGAGGAATAAGAAATTCAGTATTTGGCACTGTTAGTGTTTATTCAAACATGCTCGGAGAACAAATGGGCTAATTTCCACATCGCTTCTTCTGTCTTCAGGCTAACCAATTTACTCGCCGGATACCACAATTTGCCAGGAAATACACGCGTAAATCTTCTAAATGGAAATGCGCTTTGGAAACTAAAATCTGTGGTAAAGATAGTGGTGAGTGATCGAGTAATTAAACATAAACTAATGGATCTGGATAAAAACTCGTGAGAAATGGTTATACGCCAGAAGAGCACTATTAAAGTATCTAATTAATTTAACACGTTTTAGTAGTGCCAGTACCTTAAACATGCATGGATGAATGATTACTAGTGCTCCAATTTTTAGAACCTAAAAACTCTTGAAATACTCAAGCATTTATGCTGTAAAAGATATCAGAATATGACCCAAAACTTAAACAAAACACTAAAAATGCATTTACTTTTGATAGTTACAGATGAAGTAATTCGCATCCCTCTTAACATTAATTTTCAGCAGACTTGCAAGCTTCAGATGGTCAAACTAGAAGTATCTTCACTGTTAGCAAATTGAGCCTTTGAAAGCCTTCTTTCTACAGCACGTGATATAATGGAGGTCAACTTGGGGGAAAAAAAGGGAAATCATTAGCAAAAAGTTCTGGTTCATTTTCATCGACTTCTCCTAGAATGTCACCAATTTTACACTGCTGTGCGCAAATTAATTTTAGCTCGATAACTCTCAGTTTCCTTCACAAGACTTAATTCATCACAGAATTTCAGGCCCACAGTTTGAAGGCGAATGATGGACCTTTACAAGAGAAATTTCATTTTGTGTAGCCTAAGTTTCTTAACTTGGTGAACGACAACATTGTTCGTTGAGGTTGGATCGCTTTCGTGAAACCTTTTAAAAAGCTTATCACTGCTGGTTATGCAACAGTATTGTTATTGCTGAGGCGGAAGGGAAAGGGTTATGAAAACAGTTTTACAAAAATATCTGAAGTGTTAAGTACTACACAAACTATGATTAATAGTATGCTCTTATTCTTATATTTGGTAAAAGTATGACGTAACACTAAAATATGTGAAATAGGTGTTCACAAAATGTCAGGAACACGCGTTTGGTTTCCCTTTGTTTAAATTCTGAAAATGTGGGTTAATAACAAGCAAATCTGCTCATGTGTAATATATTTTTCTCAAATTTGTTGGTTATAACTATTATTAAGATAGCAAAAATAAACCATATTTGTTTAATCGTAAATACTGGTAACTGGATAGTTTGAAAGAATTTTTATTTCAAATTTAAAAGCTGTAATACCATTATAGGAACAATAAAACGAGACAAATGATTCTCTCCTCTTTCTAACTTATTTTTATTCCCGTCCATGTTAGTGTGTGAGATAAAGAAATCAAAGTGACCAATCTTTGCAGACCAGACTATCCGATAGGTTGTAACAATGACCAAACATGTGCATACATTATAGGCAAATGCACCCTTCTCAGGGTTTTTTATTTCTGTCTTCAAACAGCAACCCTTTCGGATGTTTTAAAACCTCGCTTCAGCAAACGCGAATAATTGAGTACTTGATGGCTATTGGCATCGCCTCTGGGGTGCTGGACCCCTCTCCACCACTTGTCACGCTGTCCGTCAGTGGGGGGGGGGGGGTGATGACCAGCAGGGGAGCTACTTGCACCATCACTTCTAACTGGCCCAAGTATGAAATGTACTTGCTGCGATGCATAAACTCCTTGCTTAATAACTGTCTGTGGAAAAGCCTGGAACGAACTGAATATTGGAAACCAATTATACAAAGTTATTCTGCATTAATTAATTAACACTCAGCAAATTGTTTTTTGTGCATATCTTTAAAATTTATTCTAGTGCTTACTGCGTACTTGCAGTAAATAGAGAAAGTATTGTACTCCACTTGAAGTTCATTACGTAGATGTCTCAACTCAACAGTCCCAAAATACCAAAGTTGGTATTTAAACTTGTATCTTCCAAAGATCAAGATACGACTACTAATAAAATCCCCCAACTCAAACAGTTTACATGGAACGTTTTTTGTTATTGGCTCTCTCTAAAAACCTCATAATGACCTTCACGATTTAGACCTTTTATTGGCCTGTTCCGACTCCAAATTGCTGCTGCTTCCATCTTTTCCTAGGTCTTCCCAAGTTTCTTCTTCCTCGTATTGAATAGTTGTATGCTGTTATTGGTATTCTGTATTATTAAGTGTTATTTCCAGTTCTATATTTCAGTATTGTTGCATTTAGTTCCTCTACATTTAATTGTCTTATTTCTCTAGTCCCCTTCATTGGGAAGAAATGTTCTACAATTTTGTATAATTGGTAAATAATTACAGATACAAAATTAATACATCCCTTTTAAACACAGTTTTCTGTGGCATCAGCCATTTCGGAGATATCCATGTTGCTTTTTGGAATTTGTCAACATTTGGTCATTTTTAAAGTGCTATTATCACTCGCTTGTTTCTCGCTGTCACAGAAGTAGTGTGGAATTTTAAGGCCGTATACAGCGACCAGCTTTTAAATATTTGACTATCCTGCGGTTTCCTTTATTCACTTGTACCTGCAACAAAATGTGTAACGAGACAATTTGTGCACATTTTTATCTCAATTACAAAAACTTTTAAAAATAAATGAAGTGGGTAGAGAGAGAAGAGATATTTACTTCACCTTGCAGGTGAATTGTTGAAAGTTTTTACCTTGCAGGTACGAGTGTAACCCGGAAATCCTCTTCTTTGAGTGAACATCTTCCGTCAACGGCAGAGCCATATCTTACATGACACCCAAGGTCGCGTGCACGGAACGTGCCTATGCAAGCTCGCGTGGCAGGATCATAATTATCGTGATCGTCATCATCCCTAAGATACACGCTATTCACTCCCCTCAACTCTTTTATTCTTGTATCCTCTGGAACGTCTGCCTTCAGGATCTGCTGCGCACGCGCAAGGAAGGGAAAAAAAGACGAACGTCTCTTCTCTGTAGGTAATAGGGTAATTAGGTGGCTACCTTTCAGAGTAACGCCATGCGAGGCTGTCCTCTTTTAATACGCATGGCATAATGAAAGGCAAGATAAATACAAACCCTTTCGTCGAGGGTTGCTAAATAGAGAAGAGGCGTTTTTGCTCCTCTTTGTTGTAAATAAACGATAAGCCAGGTGTCTCCTAGCTGTGCAGTGGAGAAAAACTTTAAGGTCGAGTCTATAATAGAGCGCGCGTGTGTATAAATAAACCCTACAAGTAATGCTGAAGTAGATCCTCTTTTATCTGTCATTTAGGACTTTATTCCACATTTTCAACCAACCATTGCCTAGCTCGCTTCCTGCGTATTCAAAATGAAAACAAATCTTGACATCTCTTAATTCTGAATCCTCACTAACACACAAACTTTGATGTAAATTGTAGAGGTATACCAGTAGATATTTATTTGAACCTCAAGAACATTTTTAAAAATAAAGACTCCTTAAACCCGAATTACAGTCCAACAATATAAAAATTTATTTAAACAACGGCATAAATCTATGATTTCCTCCACAAATCTGTCAACAATGTCCATAGAGTACTTCAGGATGGTTAAATCAGAATGTTAATTACCTTTAATCAATTATGTAAATAATTCAAATTATTCCTCAAGCTGCAGCCAAGGCCACGGAGGAGTCAGGATGGGGCTGGCGGGGGTCATCGGCATCACGAGACTGAGTGCACCCCGTACCAGACCACCCAGCGGGGAACAATCTACCTCTGCGCTACGGAGGTGGTCCGCCATTTTTAAGAAAACTAAACAAATTGCATTTTTCATAGAAAGGACTTGTATAAAGTGAGGGAATTAATAAACATATTGGCCTCGTAACCTTCAGGTGCACCAACATGAAAACTGGTGTTCATTCAAAATGAGTTGTGTGCATTTAGACAAATATTTTTCTATAAATGCTTCTGTTTTGCAATCAGAGGACCTTAAGACACATTTAGATTTTCATATACTGGGACATTGGATAAGAACTTGCTTGTTACGTGATACATCGGAAGGGATATTGAATAGGAAAATATTTCAAAGTGGAAGCAGATAACATATCAATGAAAACAGTTCACATGCGGAGAGGAAGAGGAAAACACAAGAGGGGGTAGCATGGGGGAGGCTGGGATTGCAACAAATGGCCCAAAACTTAATGACATCTCATCAGCCTCTAAGCATGGAATTTAGCAGCCAATAGAATTAGCGCTTAATGTATCTGTAGTAGGTATCTTACGCATTCTCACGGATGAGCTTTGCTGTTACATGGGGCATTGCGTGACAAACCGGTATAAACATCAGAATATAAGAATTATCACTGGAATTGCCAACAATTTATGAGTGCAGGCAACCTTTTTACAGCAGATGCTATTACATACTGTGTAGTAGCAGCATTCATTTTATAAGCCCGAAAATTAAAATGGGTATTAAATTTATGGCATCAGTAAAACAACCACTGTATCTCTGCATGATAAAGTACACAAAGATTTTAGCTTCCGATCCTCGCCAAACCCAACACACAACAATTTTTTTTTTTTTTAGCTGTCAAACAGCGACTATTTCTATGTAATAGTTGAAAACATGTGTAGACAATAGAGCATATTTATTACACAATATTTTATTTCATTTTAACATAATGCTTCAGCGTTTCCATTTCAATTTGCTACTGAGTAAGAGACTTCAATTTGTCAGCTTGAATTAAAATATTATCTTTATTTATACACATTTAATAGTTCCTTTGACCTTGTCTTTCTATTTCAAGTTTTTTCCCCTTCTTCGTCTGCTATTTGTAATTTTCTTCGTGAAGTTTCGCGAGACATGTTATATCCTTTTCTTTATGTATGTATAATGTCAATGGTTGCCAACACTTTCCACCACTATATACTGTCATCCCTTTCTCCTATGTGATTTCTATTTAAGCCTTCCATATTTTGAAATTCCTAAGCAACTACACAAGAATAATTAGAGAACAACTTTCTTTTGAAATCCATTTTCATTAAAGTAATCTTACAAGACATTTTGATCGATAGACTTACCAAAATGTAAATCTCAAGTTAAATTTAATAAGACTGTATCACGAAGAAGTAATAAAATACTGTATATTCATCGGTATAATTAAGCGGAAATTACCGAGTAAACTCTGGCAAAATACACTACATATCACTTCCAAGCCCTCTCGGCCGAAACATAAAATGACCGCTATGCAATATAGTGTCTAGCTAGTATGGACTTTTTCTCTTCAAGCGCATTGGCCATAAAGTCGCATAGCGCGAGTTTTCAAAGGAAAAACATATTTAGATTTTCTTAATTTAATTATGTTTCTCTTATGTCATTTTTAATCTTTTAACTGGCAACTGTTTCTGAATGAAAGTTACAAAGTTTGAAAAATAAGAAAAATGTACATTTTTGAAAAACATTCACAAATTGTTGAACTCCTGCTGTAATTTAGGTAAATGCGCAGTTGCTTTTGATCATATATGAATAGTTTTCATCTTCATCAATTCCTTTTCGGTCTAAACTTATTTTTTCAAATTGGAGCCACGAATATTTCTTGGATCCCTTTACGTTTCTATGGTAACAACATAATATATTGTACCTCATTCTGATTCAGATAACTATTATTTACAGAGCGATTACTTCCTTAGTTTAGAAATGTAGCAGAAATAATGCACAGCGTATTTAAGAGCCAAGTATACTGACATACCAGAATAATATTTGAACCAATATTATTTTCCGTTTATTTTAATCTTTAGAAGACATTCATGAGCGAAAGGGGAAATGTTTTAAGCTCAGTACCTGTGAATGACTGAGGTAAATCTTTTATCTGCAAAGATGTTGTCTGGATGGCCGTTAAGAGATGTTAGTTGGCCACCTGGTCAGCGCAGGTGCTGAGGATGAGCTGCTGGTCTTGTCAGGACATAGTCGCGGCGATAAACCATCTCTCCCCGCGGGCCCTCCCACCCAGGCCTTCGTCTATACGGTACTACTTTCTCCGTAAACCAAACATTATATGGATACCTCATATCTCAGCCCTAGGAAAATGTGCTTCTTTCCGCTAAACTCAATTATAAACCTCAGTGAACTTATGATAAATCACGAGCTTCAACAACAGTTTATACTTCGAGCTTTTGTTTTTTGAAACTTTAAATAAAGCATGATATCTGGGAGAAATTGAGTTCACCTTGAAGATTTAGCGAGATAAATGGATCAGATGGGTGAGATGAGTTTTCGACTATCTTGTTATGGTTGCTCAATAATGGAGCATCAGCAAGGATAATCGAAAGTTTAAGGTTTTAAAATTCAACTTTACAAACTTAAACAAGTGTCAAAGAACAGCTGATATCAGATTTGTGTCAGTCTAACTCGTTAATAAAAAATCTGATGAATTGCACTCACTTAACTTTCTCTACTCTTGTACTAAGTATTGTTACAGACTCTTATTCCTCTATCTTCTTCATATTAGCTGAAGTAACCATTTGCAGAAGTTGTCTTATTATTTCCTTGTAGGTGCAAGAGGAATATGCGAATACAGTAGGCTTTGAGCGATAGTCAAGTCTTTTAAAGCTTTGAAATCCCGTTCTCTTTGCACAGGTAAGGGATAAAAAGTGAATAACGACCTGCCTTTGGGAAAGGTTTAAGTACTACAAAACTCAGCATAATTTGTGCGATTTAAGGATATCTACATTTTTTGTATAGTAAGATTTGGTCTATCTCTTACGGTTTACCAGTTACGTAAAAGTCATAAATAAACAGGAATACGTGGGCTATAGACAGAAAATTCAAAATATACATTTCATTTGCCATTAAAATATCTTAATTATAAGGCATTTTAATGAAAATATCTTAAACATAAGGCATTTTAATGAAAATCGTTGGCCACTTTTGAGATCAAAATTTTCGAAAAGTTTTCTATGTAAAGGATAGTTTAGGGTGGGGGACTTTTCCTCAAAATCTTGTCGTATTTTTGATATATATTACACTTGAATTATGCTGTTCACAGAGACACACACACACACACACACACACACACACACACGCTTTCACACACATATACGGACCCTTTTTCTAAAAATGTTTTTTTTTTTTTTTTTTTTTTTTTTTTTTTTTTTTTTTTTTTTTTTTATTAAAGGGACCTTAAAATATATTTCCGGTGAACTTTTGACATCGAAATTTTGGGTCGGATACAATACTTCTACTAGTAGAGAAGGTAAACACTAAGATTTTTGGAGTTGTGTACAAAATTTTTAATAAGTGCTAGAGTGGAAGACAAATTTCTTTGAGATCGTGGAATGGAAATGTGCCCTTGTTAAGTCGCTTTGTCCCCTCTACTGTAATTTGCGTAGGGTTACTTACCATATTCCTAGAGCTTAGTTATAGTGCTACAATACTTTTTATAATACCTGCCGGATCCAAAATGCGGTATTTATCTTCTTAAACCCAAATGTGATGGAAATCTCAATCGAGTTAGCGACTTCTCGATACCAAAGCGATCATTTTACTCTTCTCTCTGCGTGCGGTGGGTTGGGGTGGTTTGGACGCCTGTCGTAGCGTCGGCGGCGTCTACGAACCCATTTCAATATTCCCGTCAGGACCCCGTAGAGATTGAATATGAGACGAGGGGTTGAAACGTCACGGCGGGGGAGGAGGAGGCAAGGGGTGGTTTCTTTTGATTGAAATAGAATCTTGGTGACGAACGATCTTTTTATCATTTTGTTTTTATGAAAAACCTAAGACAAGAGTTGGAATATGTTTCTTAATTTAAGGCAGTAACAAACACTTCCTTCCCCTAAGTTTGCTGACAGTTGACCCAAACTGCTCGAGGGGAATAGGGAAATTTGTGAATGAAAGGGGACTTGTGACGAGTTTCCTTCAAGCTGCTGTCTTCAGTTATATCAAATGTTTATTTTACGTTTGCTCCATTTCTTTTTATATTCGGACTTCTTTTTAGTTTCTCTACTGTGTATAGTAAGTAGAGGAAGTATTGTATTCAAACCGAAATATCAATGTCAAAATTTCATTGAAACTATATGTTGCACCTGAATAAAAAAAAAAGGTAGTTTTAGAAAAAGGTCCAAATGAGTATGTCTGACTGTCTCTGTGAACAACGCAACTCACAAACGAAAAGTTGGTTAAAAATGAAAGTTGGAATTTAAGCTTCATAACTTTCAAGGATATGACACGAAGATTTTGAAGAAAACTGCTCCACCCTAAAGTACCCTTCACATAGAAAATTTTGATGTTCTCAAAAATGGCTCTAACCATTCTGATTAAAACGTAATATGTTAAGATATTTTTATGACAAATGAAATGTATGCTTTGAATTTTCTGACTATAGCCCACGTAGTCTGTTTACTCTTGATGACTTGCATAACTGGTAAACCGTAAGAGATAGACGAAATCTCACTGTACGAAAAAAATGCAGATGTTAAAATATACAAGTTGACAAAAACAAGTTTTTAGTACAATTCGAGTCCTCAAAACTTTAAGTGAGTGTGTGTGGATGGGTGAGTGGGTGAGTGAGTGAGTGAGTGGGTAGGGTTTAAGGGCCCATTGACAGTCATTTGGGCCCATCTAAATGTGAATGTTCTACGAATGAGCAATAATTGAAAATTATACTTAAATTAAAAAGGTATCTTTTCATAAAGTATTTCAATTTGTTCTACTTAATTAAATGCAGTTATGTGTTAGTGTCTCCAAAGAAAAAAAGTGTCCATACGTGTCTGACTGAGAACCCTGCTTCAGTAGTGAAATAGGCAATGGTCAGTCTGATGTTCGGAGGGTTCCAGTTCAATGCTCGGTAAGGCATTTTTGAGAATTTCCTTTAATATACTTATTGAATACATTTTTTCTATGCTTTCCGTGGCCTTCTTTTTCCTTCTCTTTATTTATTTATTTCCCCCTCTTCCCTGCATCTGTTTCTGTATTTGTCAACTCTTCCAAAGGCGACTGTCAGCATTTACCAATGTATAGACAACCGTCTTCTGTTAATGCCTCACTTTTTATGCGTCACAGTCTACCAGCATTCGATGCGTTTCGTCAAGATAGCGTCATTTTGACGGAGATTCGAGTTCAGTATAACGACTTGGGGGTGCTGCATCTGGCGGAGGGGGTGGTGGAGTAAAGGAGGATAGTCGCGTCCACAATTTTAAACAGATGCAAATTCCTTGGTCGTGATATTCCAAGCCAAACCATCCAGCGCCTCGTATGCGGGGCTCGAAACGTGCGGACAACAAGGACTTATGACCTCTGTCTTCCTTTGCATATTGGTCACTTGTAAGCGTATCTTCTTATATATTCTGCCTAGATTTGTTGCGAAATACAGTTAATCTGAAAAGTGATATTAGAATGGGTCTATTTTTACTTGTATATAATCACCATTAAGGTTTCAGCATATCATTTGCTTGTTTCACATTAATTTCTATCAACATTATTCGACACTACAAAATTTGCACCTTTTTTATCAAAAAAAGTGCAAGATAGAAACGTCTGTCTATAGGTTCATTGGTGCCAAATGTCTCGAAAATATACTGTAGCATGTAAACCAAACATAGCAATTCATATCTTGCCACAAACAAATCAATTGATTCCCAGTAATCAAACCTTTTAGGTCACATTTATATGTACGTCGACGAGATGCCTTTTTGTTGAACCTACTGCAGAAGTGGAACATTGTTTCATTTAAACAATGGACTCACTATAAATGATTGCTTTAACGATATCTACATTATTCTATAGTAAGATTAGCTATTTCTTATGGTTCACCAGTTATTCAAAACTTATTCAAAATGAAGACTTCGGAGGTTATTCCTAGAACATTCGAGAGAACATTCATTTGTCATGGAAATATCTTAAATATGTGGAATTTTAATAAACATCGTTAGTTATTTTTGAGAGAACGTGAAATAAAGAAAAACTTTTCCATATAAACGGTAGTTCGAGGTGAAGTCATTTTCTTGGATATCTTTGTATCATATCATTGCAGAATGCTGAACTTAGATAGCAAGTTTGGTATTTATCGGAATCATCGTTTGAGTTATGATGTTCAAACACACACCATAAGCACTTTTTTCTAAAATTTTTTATTCATTTATTTAAAATCGTGAGATCTGTTTGGTGAAATCTCGAAATCGATTTTTTGGGTGAAACACAATACTCTCTCTACTACTGCGAATACTCTATACTAGGAGGGTAAGTAGAGTTCCGCCAATCCGAACAAGGTTAGGAAAAACTGTCTACCAAATTTGTTTTGTTTATTTTAAAACAGGAAAAAATAAAGATCCAGATTAATCTAGTTTTTCCGAGTAGAAACATATATTTATTAGCACAGAAAAATATGAAATAAGGAGCAAATAGTGAATCTGTCGGCTATCGTATACACAAAAATTAAAAAACAGAAACCATAGACCTACTAACAATGTGCATAACAAAGTTTCAATGCATTTTTTTACGAGAAAACAAAACAGAAAATCAAATCAGCACTAAAGACGTGAAGGCTACTCGCGTTAGGTACACGCCAACAATGCTTACAAAAACATTACAGTAATTGATTTACGAGCCTCAAAATATAGTTGTAAAATAAATTACAACATTCTGTACTAATTTCCTACTTTCAGTCATTTTAATACTTAACACACAAATCCTTAAGGTCAATATGTTGTCGTATTTGATGAAAATCTGCCTAATCCGAACAGGATTAGTGAGACTCTAGTGTAATTAACTTAAAGCATGAATAAATTATTAGCCATTGTTATGTAATTACCAAACACCTAGAAATTGCATTGTGCTTAGTAATGGCTGATTATATTTTATTTAGTCCGATATTAACTCACAATATTTTTTATGAAACACTTTCAATGTCATTTGCACAAAATGAAAATGCTGAAAAAGTAAAGTTTGCAGAAAAGATACAGATGTGTCAGTAATTACAAATAAGGAAAATAATAGGTATGTATGTTTTCCAGAGTACACGTGGCTTGATTAATAACTAAATGACTATCTCAAACAGCGTACAGGTCTGTTTGGACAGCTGGACTGATAGTTACGTCACTGTTACTCGGAAGTGAAGGATGCCAGCTACTGGTCACAGCTGCTAGACACGATGCACGTTCTGACGTTCCCTCCTTTAACTCCTTTTCTTTTTAACACCACTTTCATTTCCTTGTATCATGTCCGTCTCGCTAGAGCCTGGGATTCGAACCTTCCCACCCCCTTGCTGGCAGGTAACAAGGATTACGCTCAGGAAGGAAGTGCCTCAAGTCCGGATGCTGCATAAGCCTGTTGCTAAACCGGATCATTAAAAATGGAACATCCTATACTTGGAAATCCGGGAAAACCCGAGCAGTAATTATTAACAATCATATGAGGGATACTCTAAAAATAATGACTGTCTACAAGCGCACTATTCTTTAAGCCCTCTTTAACTTCTTTGGTCATACTCCTTAACTTCTTTCGTCATATCGGAGACTTTGACTTAAACAACTACTTCTATTACTCTCTGAGCTGTTGGGTTTCTTAAAGTTGATTTTTTTAAAATAATTTTAACATTAAACACACTAATATTCGCTTTCACGTTCACACGAGACTCTGTGGGGGATAAGAAATTATTCTGATTAAAGAAAAATTCCCCTAGTCGGTAATCGAGCCCGGGACCTTTTGGTTAGGAAGCCAGAACGCTGACCACTCGACCGCAAATGCAGTCAACTAGCTATTTGTTCTAATTCCTGTTAACTCCTGTAGTACTAGTGGTCAAATATGCACATTATATTTCTGTCATTAGATTTTCCCTAGAAGTATTGTTACAGTATTTACTTTTCTAAATTATTTATTTCCTTTTATTTTGTTCAACTTACACAAATTCACCAATTACACTTAATTTTCTATCTCTTTTTACACTCAAAACAAATTTACTTACACGTTATAGCATTCAAACTCTAGAAATTTTCCCTGCCTCTTTGGCAACCTGACGTCAGCCAAGGAACATTTAATTTACGGAATGCTTTCTACACAGAAACTCGAAGCAATGTCACAGGATTATTTGGGCTTGTGCAAATTGAGGCATTGTTACTCGGTTAGTTTGTCTAGTTTGTCGACTAGTTTGTTAACCATATGGTTTAAAGGCACTCTGTTTTTGAAGCTCCGTCCAAAGATATATGGATAACGATGTCAAATCTTTGGTCATTAACTAGAAATAAACAAACGCAAACATTGAATGTTTATTGCAGATGGTACAGTTTTTGCTGTTATAAGTCCACACTAGAGGAGTACATATGTGTGCATCTGTTCATTAAAAAAATAAGAGCTCCAAATTCTTTTATAAATCGTGTTTTACTGAATCCAAAACTAAAATCTTCCTTTTATAATGTTAAAGACAAAATTCAGTCCCTGGTTAAACAAAAGGGTTGATTACGACTAAGCGTGGGCTTCAAGTTACCTACTCTCAAACCATAGTATAAAAAGAGTGTAAACAACAGTGAACAAAGGTCAGTGAGGGACAAGTATAACCTATCTGGTAGTGCTGTCTGTAAGTGATAGGGGTGCTTGGTTACCTGGGAGGTCCTTACCTAAAGTCCAGTAACAGTTTAACTTTATTTCGTTTCGTACTGACTCTTAATGCTTAGAAATCCCTATCCCTATTATAACAAAACAAATGAGAATTTTATTTGGGTACAACAAGTTTACCCAAAGCTAAAACTGCAACTGTCTTGTGCCTGCTTCCATTTATTATCATCGTAATTATATTCCTTTCCTGATCTCATGGACAATGAATGACTATTAATAGTTCAATGTTGATGATGCTGATGATGTAATTTTAAAGGCAGTCAACTACTTTGTTATTAGCGCCCTTATAAAATGCATTATGGCAAAAGCAAGAGGTAAATTTTAATTTAAAATAAAAATACTATTAAAAGCGCAAATACAGATAAATATACCAAGCAAATCAGGCAGAAGCCAGAATTTAAATAAATTTATAAAAAACATTAAAAGGTATGAAATTCCGATATCTAATATTCTATAGCCTTGGGTTCATTTTTACCATTGTTAAAACCCAAAAATCCTTCTACCACTTGTTTATAGTAATACTTCCGTGTGTACTAATTAAATGTAGCCCATATGCCACACACTTTTTTCTATAAATGCGTGTTTTTGTTTCTTTGTGCATTATTTACTTATTTATTTACTTAGTTACTGGATATTCTAGACTCCTCAAAACCTATCTATATTTTCGGTGAAATCTTGAAACCTAAATTTTAGTTAGAATTAGAAATGGCTATAAGCATGTTTCCAAATTGGCATATGTATCTCAGAAACATCGTCCGTTCTGTATCAGTGATTTCTGCTGGGCACTCGTGGATTACACTGAGTTAATGTCAGAATGGTTGTCTACATTTGACTATTTGGGCAACAGTCTGAACCCAACATACTCGCTGGCATTTTTCCCTTCCCAGTCGATAATATTTTTAGTTGCGGGGCTTCGAGAGGTAAAAATCTGATTCGGGAATTAATTTGTTAATGGATCCAAATATGTAATTAACCACCGTTACCTACCGGCAGCTGTTCTTTGATGAAATTAATACCCATCGTTGTTTAACATGCAACAAAGGCCTTTTCGTTCCAAAACAAAAGCGACAACAACAACAACGATGACAGATTTTGTGTCTATACTATGCATAAGCCTTTTGAGCTTATTAAATCGATATGCCGCTATGCACATTTTGCAATTTCGGGGTTGGGGACAATGTTGTCACATATGCTTCGACCTATCGATTACTGTTCGCGATTGTCGATTATAATAAAGTCTGAGGATGATAGCGTCCCATCAGTGCCCTCTAACAAACGCTATTGGAAATACCTGACATTTTCTTGTCGGCATTATTACTTCCCCCACTCTTGGATGCAAGTTTATATATGAAGGGCACACATACACGCACCCCCCCCCCCCCCCCCCACGCTCAACCTTGCATATAGGAACTAGTTTACAAATTAATAACACGATCAAGTTCCATTGTAGCCAGGCGGCGCCACGTTTGAAAGTTGTGGAAAATGAAAATGCCTGCCTGTAGTGATCGATCTGTCTCTTTGTCGGCGGCGGTAAAATCCTGAGTTTAATTACCGCCTACGTCCGTTCTTTTTGTTGTTGTTATTATATTATTATCATGCAGGTATCGAAATTTTGCAGCAGTGCATGTGTGATTACCGTATGCCACGGTAGTTCAACAGATGCTCGCTAGATGAGAGTGTTGCATGAAACGCTTGCACATCAGGAGTAGCACTTTCCTTTGTTATGTTTTACAACTCTATAAAGCACTTAAATGAATAACACTGCAGGTGGTTTAAGAATTAAAACTATTGGCATATTCATTTGTACTTCAAATCAATGGAAGTAATCGTGGAATTTTAATAACGAAATACAATTTGAACTGTTGAGAAACGATGAAAATCGAGTCAATACCGAGAAAATTGAGCGAAATCGTCGATTACTCGTCGCTACCAGTTTTTACTTAGTATGTCACTTGGAATATTTGGATAAGTTACTTTTCCACGTATTATGCAAAGATCATACGTGCTGCTTGACTGACCACCCGCTTCCCGGTCTTCACTCTATCCAGTCCATAGGTTCGTATGCTCCCCTACAGGCGTCTGACCCTAGGCACTGGCTGGTAAGTCCTACATAAGGGGAGAGTAAACAAGTAAAGAAAAAACAAAGAATGTGGCATTGTACGTTTCAAATATAATTTAACTCTTCAACTTTAGCCTATACTTCACCAGCGGCAGAACATTAATATGGTCTCAAATTTCTTCAACTAGTTAGTATACATATTAATTTGTACAGTGGGAGTTAATTGTTTAAATTTAATGTGTGCACACGATGTTTTTAAGAAGTTTGTTTTCTTGTTAGTGGAAAAGCTGGAAGTCTACAAAGCTGTTAAACTTCATCATCATCATCATCATCATCATCATCATCATGATCATGATGATCATCATCATCACCATCATCATACATTTAGCCTTGTTCCAGTCTCATATATCAAAACTGTTCTGTCCCATCTTCTCAGCCTACCTATATTTCATTTTCCTGTAGGTTTACTGGCCATGATTAATATGGGAATGTGGTAACCATGTACTATTTCTACATAGACCCTCCAATTATTCCAATATTGGCGATTTATGTCAGTTAAATTGAAAATCTTTAACTCCTTTCGTATTTCATTTTTCTTCTTAAAGCTTTATGTCTTAAAAATCGCATATAATCTAAAATGGGTGAACGATAGGACGCACTACCACTTTCTTATCCACCTTCACTTGATCTAGTGCTGTAAATAGCATGTGATCAATGAACCCTCCCTCTGTGCGCTACATCGTGGTTTTCTTCATTACCCCAAGTCAGGTATCGAGGTCGCTTCATTTCGATCCGCCGATGTAAGCATCAGGGAGGCGGTGCTGGAAGAAATTTATTCGCTTTTTTTTTTTTTTTTTCACCGTTATAATTATAAGCTTTTCCTCTCTCTCTCCTCATGTTTGATCTTTTATACCTTTATTATAAACTCTTGTAGTAGATTATGTTACGATAATAAAGAGAAATTCGTAGCAATAATTTATTGATTTTAACACATGAAATACGCTATCAAGAGCAGTTATTTTAACACGGTTGCGAACAAGTTCCCGGAACAGTTATTCATTGCAACTGGATTCTTAACTCCAACAGGTGTTACAGTTTATTTTTATTTATTTCTGAAGATACAAATGCTACACTGTAATTATTTTTCTTGGAGTTACACCCCTATGTTCGGAGTGAGAATGCTTTTAATGTTTCAACGGCCGCACGAAGGAGGCATTGTTTATGGATATAAAGCGATGATAATTAGTATCAGAACTGCCATGTTAGGTCTGCTTACCAACTCATCATCAGCTAGTGTGGCAATAAATCGTGTTAATAGGCTACATATATGGCAATGTTTGTTTTTTACGCCTTGAACTAGTAACGCATGCGGTGTTTAATTTTGTAATGGGAGAATTCATTTCTTATACAAATTTCCGCATTGCAGCTTAATGAATATTCAATGATATAGGTTGGAATTTGAACAAATAGAGAACAGATTGTTTATTGAATGACATTTCTCGCGTGACAACTGTAGTTTATTGCATAGTAACAGTGTTAGGCATAGGCAAGTGTCTCGGCTTTATTTCCCAACTATCTCTGTAATTTATGCCTTCTCGCAATCCTGGACAAACACTGCGATAACAGAAAAGGCAGGATACATCTCCTTGGAATCTTAGGGTACAAAAGGTTAATAATGTTTCTACACGAAGTAAAATTAGCCAGCTATTTTTAACTTTTATCTTCCTTTGCCGTTAACACATGAATCTTCCTAAGAGACTTAAGGAATGGACACAATAATTCAACGCTGTGCATACGAATTCTGTAGCATATGGCCCCTAAAATCCATTTTCAGTAATAATATCAAAGTAAGCCATGTTTACGTTTTATATAGTATTTATATTATAAGCAGACAAAATGTGCATATGGGTGTGGGTATGTGTGAAGGGTAGTCTCAAACACCATTCAAACTATTTTGATAATTCTTTCAATCTGGTACATTCAAATCGGAACATGAGACTACAAAACACATTATAATTTAATTTCATAAATTGGTAAAGCATATGACAGTGTTTCAGACTAGAACGATCCGGTGATAAACATATGCGAGGGCAGAAAGAGTAACCGAGCACTCCGAGGGTTGATTAATGTAGGGAAAAGCAATCATCAGTGCTGTAGAGGTTTCTAATAAGTGTTTTCTGTTAAAAACTGCAACCATGGCGACATATATTTTGATTGTAAGTATAAAATACGTATTCACTGGAATCAACTACCATCCATAATGTAGCTTATCCTAAGCTTTGATTTTAATACAGTTTATGCTACATTTTACCCTGATGTTGTATACATATTTTCTTTGGTGCGCATGCGCAAACGTCCTGTACAACTTATTTGTATAATTGGCACTAGACCATCGCAGTTGCGTGTGGTGTCCATAACATTGATTTAGGTGAAAGGTGGAGTTTTAGGCTTGAAAATATTAACTAATGATTCTACTAATACTTTCCTCCTCCCCAAAAGATAGGATAAATGTATGCTACCATTTGGATTGGATTTGGCCCACTGCATTCCTTTGCTAATGCAAGATCCGATCTGCAAAAAACAAACGATCAGCGACTATTACTTAAGTTTTGACTTGAAATGTAAATAGCTCCTAATCATGTTTATTATTTAGTTAATACTCTAAGTCTAGTTGGCTTTATCGTGATTTGGGCTGCACAGTCAAGTTGGGTATCTGAGTTGTATTCTGTAAATTTATTGCCTGACGCAGGTGGCGTTATTAGCATGTCCGGCTAATACCTGCCGAGGTGGTTGCGAACTTCTGTGTTGGCTATGCTAACTTTGGGTCTACATTCTGGAATAAACCACTACACGGGTTTTGAAGACGAAGGTACATTCTATCTCTATAACACATATTTATGGTTTAGGTGTATGAAGTTTACGTAAAGTTGACTCGTTGATTTTTCCTTACTCAAATCATATCCTTAAATCCTTAGGATATGTTCGCATTTACAATGACGCGCAATAAACGTGGTCTGTAATGGAAGACAGCTACATTTAATGGCATAGTCATATATACCCACACCCTCTGTCAGCATGTCCTCATCTGTTACTTAAGCATAATTCCAGTCACCGGATTGGCAGATACTTAACCTCCCCCAAAATATGGCCGAACTGCCGAAGAGTAACGTTACAATCTAGCTGTCCATATTGTAACTAGCGGAGTAGCGTAACGGATATAATATGGTATAAACGCATAAAAATCGAAAGTTAAGAAATTTTTTTTACTGTTCTTTTGATGCTCTTAAACGTTCTACTTTCATGCTAAACTACTGTTATCTTTATCGGTTTTCTTCATCTCCATATTACTGAAGAAAACGTACTACTAATATTACACAGAGCCATTTTATAATCTAAAGACATAACGAAAATACAGAGGTTGTTTGGGGCAAGTAAATTGTTTTCAGACCTTCACTGTGGATCATTAAGTACAAAAGCTTTTATTACTGAGTTTTATTGTTCTCACAGAAGACTAATCGATAGATAGGTGCAACAACAGACGGGTACAAATTAATTTTATGCAATCCTAGCGCTAAAACGGCTTGTTATGAGGGCATACATCGTGCGAAATTACCCTATTTCTGGCACCAGTGTCAGAAAATGAATGACGTGATCAACGTGGCAACAAGACAGGAATGACGTGATCACCGCAACAATATAATGTTCTCCAATGTGTGCCTGTAAGAAAACCTCTCGCAAACTAACGCATTTTTCCTTTCTTTATATTTTCCATATTCTTTTTCGTAAACTTTTTATTTTTTTATTTTTCTGGAATTAATGAACTCTCAGCAGTCTTGAAATCGTTCAAACGGTTAATTTCAATCGTTTTATAATAACCTTTCATTTTCAAGTGTGGAAACAAACGGAGTATTTGCTTAGCAACCATATTATGTCATACTCTCTGATCTCTGATACATTATAATTTTACACAGCAAATTTATTCCTTATTCGTACGTACTTTAAAACGTTCAATATAACGTGTATAATCTTAAAAATTAGCTGAAAATGCTTTTTGAGAGCCCATATGGCATTGTGTACTAAATAATTATGAGAGACTGTCTAGCTGTATTAGTGCACACTGTTGACCTTTCTGAGCAGTGTTTCGATAATCCCTCACACAAAAAGTGGCGGATATTTTCTTGTACTCTAAACTTAGAGAATGATGCAAGTGTCTGCTGGAATACATTCTCTGGTAAAAAGCAATTTAATGTATACGGGTGGAGTGAATACAAAGCCCGGAGTCAACTATGGATACCGGTAATACAATGTGGACACTCTTAGGCGTCCGGGGTTAATCTCCCACGCTATCATATGTGACCCAAAAGTAATTATCGCGTCAGATGAGTCTAACACCCAACCACAAGAGTATGTGGATTTGTTGTTAATGGTTCTGGTGTTGAGTTGCGTCAGATATCTTGAGGATGACTTACCTTCCTGGTGATTTACTCTTCTCAAGGGCTAAGGCGAGTTTTTAGTAGTATTTCACACGGAGACACTCACGTACCACATTACATTAACATTTATGTTGCACTTCAGCAAAAAGTTAAAACCTAAAACAGAGAAACATAGCACTATCCTCCAAAAATTCTTGAATATCCAGGTGTTGAATGCTAGGATGTGGACCTAAGGTTAGCTATTTTCCTACCTTTGTCATATCCGTAAGAAATGTGTGTTTTATAGACACTATAACGTAACTGCATCTTCTAATATTACTTCTCTACACTTTAATCAATAGTAAATTACATAGGGGATATATTTCTTCACTATAGTATCTTCGCAGAATTTTCCTGTTTACGTTTTCCAAGTATGCTTATATTTCTATTACTCATTTGCTTTACCTTTTGGTAAAATTTAAGTGCATCCCTAATTTAAAAGTTTTGTCGAACTATTATTAAAATGCTTTTACTTGAACTTTATATGTTTATTTTGTAATGTAAAACTATGGCCTTGAAAATTATAGCTAATAATTCTACTTGTATGCATTTGGTGGTTTAAACATGGTTTATATCTAGGAAAAAGTTGAGAATCAATCTTATCAATCATATATATATATATATACTTATACATTAAAGTGTATTTATTATTATTATTATTATTATTATTATTATTATTATTATTATTATTATTATTATTATTATTATTATTATTATTATTATTATTATTATTATTATTATTATTATTATTATTATTATTATTATTATTATTATTATTATTATTATTATTATTATTATTATTATTATTATTATTATTATTATTATTATTATTATTATTATTATTATTAATTCTAACGCTCTACACACTTGGAAACATTTCCAGTCATTTTCTAGTCTCCCAATATAATTGTTCATTCAATTTATTCCAGTGGTTTTAACTGCAGGACACATATTTCAATTTGCGTGCTTGTTTTACTGAAATTTAAAACCTGATAACATAATTTTCAAATGTAAGTGTTTACTAGAAAAGCACCTTCTTAAAATAACCCAAGGGTGTCGTAGGAATGACAGATTCATCTGATCTAAAACTTCACTTAGACACACATTCGAAGGTCAATTGACGATTCTAATCTGATAGAATAATTTTTTTTTTCTGTAAAATGCTTCCATGTGTATTTGTCATTGTAAACGTTTAGAAACAGTTATGCATTATCTCATGACTATGTAGTATATTGAGTTTATAATCTGATTGTCAGAATCCAGAAGAGATTTGAACTGAGCTTTTTTCAGTTACAGCCTCAACTAGATCCTTAGTCACACACCTACGTGATGTTAACCAGTGTGTACTATGCCCATGCATGATTTTGCAGCTATAAATATCGAATTAGACCAAGAAGTGAGGTAGACTTGGGCGTCCCCCATGAGAATGAAAGGCTTGCTGCGGGTTTCTTTCTTTACCAAGACACCACGCCCCGGATGGACGACGTTCTCTGCGGGTGCAACGCCCAAAAACCCGAAACCGGGACGGGACAACTGAAGCAAGGCAGAAGTCAGCTGCTCTCTCACCTTCGTCATCGTCATCGTCATCGGCGACGTCGATTGTCGATCATAATTACCGGGTGGAGTATGGAATGGGATCGACTCTGAAAACCTGGTCGAATTCAGTTAAAGAGCGTTGACGCGACAGTGCTCTATGTCTATTTTCAGTCATTTAACATTCTGTAAACTTGTGGCACTTGTGCGCTAAGAAAAGAAAACTTTGTTCAAAATATATGCTTATGTTAGCTAGACCACAAATGAGTTTTTTATCTTTTCTTTGAAATTAAGTTTTACGTTGAAGGATCCGAGCTTTGTTCACCAATAATACCCCCTTATCCACGCCTTTTCATAAGCATTTTAAATGTTCCTCCCAAGATTCGATATCGAGATTTCACCGGAAATACATATTTTGGGATGCCCCGAATAAACCCCCCCCCCCCAAAAAAAAGGTTAGTGTGTGAGCGTGCGCACGCACGCCTATCTATGATCAACGTAATTAAAATACAAAAGTTCGGTTAAGTACCAAATTTGGTACTGAAGTCCTCGTCATTCTGAATGAAATTTAAATTAATTGCAACCCAGCCCCTGCGTCCCCCACCTCTGCCCACTACAGGCGTCATTGGTGGGGTGCAGTACTAGAGGGTGGGACGTGGTCAGCGCCCGCTGCCCCCCCCCCCCCTCCGAGTCCTCCCAGCCAGTTGTACGGCCTTCTCGACCTGGAGCCGCTATTTCTCCATCAAGTAGCTCCTCAATTGGTCCCTCGAGACCTATAGAGACTGAGTGTATCCCGTGCCAGACCTCCCAGCGGGGGCACCTGGGTCTTCCGCGCCAGAGGCAAGCGCGCTATCAACTGCGCTAGGAAGTGGTCATTTAAATTAATGGCACACTCTAAGAGAGAGACAAAATCTTATTGCACAAAAAAAGCAAAAGGGATGAAAGCATACGATGTATGTCGGATTTTTTCGTTCCTTTTTTTTCTGGCGTGAACTATTTCTGAGATATTCGTATCTTAACCCTCCATTATAGTAGGTACTCTACAGATTGTGTCCCAGTTTTAGTCTTAAGTTTCGTGGCAACATAGTGTAAGGATAATAGGAAGTTTGACCATACGATTAAGAGTGGTTAAAATACTCGGTTTTTCAAAAGATTTTATTAAGCAGCACATGGTCTGTTATAGAGGTGTTAGTGAGGCAGCTTCTCTCTATATACAGCGTGCCTTAGTTCTGTGTTGCCTGGAGCGGTAGAAGCACTTTCAAATGTGTCTCTCCAAAGGTGTCTTTGCTCTCGTTGTGTCTATATCCGCGATCCAGATCGCGACCCGAGAGGGGGGAGGGGGTTACTTTATCGGCTTGCGCCTTTGCTTTAATTCCAACACCAGGTTCGAAACCCCTCTCCTATAGTGCGGAATTCTTCCTGCTTGGTAATGATACCACTTTGACACACATTTGACGAGCTGCACCTCCGCAGAAACCCGTTCAGCCTTTGTGTGTTCTGTGACGTAGTCAAGTTTGTAGGTCGTGACGAAATGCCACGATGATAATTTTCTGCAGTTATTGGATATGCAATTTGGGAAGCTGTCAAACTAACCTAATTGATACAGCGTTTATGAACTCATGAACAGTTGACATAGTTAAAATAGCATGCTACGAGTACTTCGAACAAAACGTAAATTATCTGCTTACTCAGGACTTTAACAAGGTGCAATATATGAAACAGCGTAACATCAATTCGTTATTATTAGTATAAATTGTCTCAAACTAGAACGATCTTGTTGTAAACCTGTGGGAGGGGAGAAAGAGAGACAGAAATACTGTAACGAATTCTCTTATGCTGCAGATTGGTGGCGGGAAATTCTTCTACTTTTCTAGCCAGACGTAAACAGGAAAGATAGTACTCATTGAGCTTATTATTATGCATATAATTGTAGGTGTTATTTTTAATAATAATTGTATTAGTGCCCTAGTTTGCTAATTAATGTAAGATTTATATTTATGTTCCTATCGCTTATCTAAGGTAACACAGGTATTGCATTAAACTAAAAAATTTCAATATATATACATTTAAGTACTACGTGTCTACCCATTTGTGTGGGGGGCATTTGCCATTGATCAAAATAATCAAAAGCGAAAATCGGTTTAGTGGTAAACTTGGCATTTAAGTCCCGCCATATTTCAAAAAATCCAACACAAACGTTTTAAAGAAAATCCCTAACCCAAAACTACCCTTTATATGAAAACATTTAGTTATCTTTAGTTTCCTTAAAAATAACTCCAACGTTTTATATTAAAATACCAGATGGCTACGATATTTCCATGACATAAAATATATTATCAAAATTTGTAGAAGAGACCGTGCGCGCGAACACGCACATACAAGGGCCTTTTTCTAAATGGGTATTTATATATTCTGACTGATAGCCAACGCGCTAATTCTTACGAGTGTCACAATGAAACAATTATACACGTGTTATACACAACGTTTTATGCAATTCTAACATTAAAATACGCAAAAAACTAATAAATTTGCTTAATATAGAATTATAATGTATCAGAGATCAGAGAGTGTGACGTAATATGGTTGTTAAGCAGCTGTTTCATTTGTTTCAGCACTTATAGATGAAAATGGAAGTAAATATGGATTGAAATTTTGAACGAAGCCAGAGCTTTGAGAGTTCGTTAATTCCAGAAAAATTAAAAGATGTTTATGAAAAGTTTTGTGGATGGGAGTCATGTTGCCATGGTAATTACGTCATTCATTTTCCGACACTGGTGCAAGAAAGAGGGTAAATTCGCACGATTATGTCACCATAGTAAGTTGTTTTAATGCTAGGATTGCATAAACTCTTTTTTTGGGTCCAGGAGCTTCAAAACGTCTATTGCAAGTGAAATCTCCATGTCGAATTCTTGGTTGGAATGCAATACTTCCTGTGGTTGCTATAAGTTAATATTGAAGAGAGTAAAATATAGTTTTGCATGAAGATTTACAAGATTACTATGAAAATAATTGTAAAGGAGGGTGAAAAGTGGTGGATGAGGCTGAGAGTAGGAACGTGGGAAACCCTCGGACATTGTCCGTATGTGGCAAGTCTGTCCGTCAAGACGAGGGACATTGGAGGTTCTAACTTAGTTCTGCGGTCTGGACGTTGTGGTCAGTTTCCTCAGATACTTGTCACGAGGGAAGTAAGGTAGTCGGGGAGCAGCTCTCTCTAATGGGGAGGCTATTGATTAGAACAAAGGAGATTCGCTGGAAACAAGTCTCGCCAAGTAGCATTAGAGACGTTGTATCTGCCCCTGGCCTTGGACATCCCGCGGTTTTGGTGGTCATCCCCGAGGAGGAGAAGAAGCTCTTTTGATCTGTCTCCCAGCGAGGAGCAGGATTCTTACAACTCTGTAATTTATACTTCTTCTGCAGATGAGAACAAGCCCAACTCAGACTCCAGAGAGACAGACGGCTTTGAACGCGTCGTGATTTAATAGAGGGATAGTAAATATATCTGAATATCTAATTTTAAATACTAGAATTTTCATGAGAAACTGAAATGTAAGCTAGCTTATTTTTAAAAATGGATCATTAAAGTTTCTTCTCTGGCTTTTAAATGTTTTGCTTTCTTTCATTCTTTATTATTTAGTTTGTAATTTATTTTAAATATTGTTCCTCATTCGCTGCTTAATGAACCAAAAATAAAAAAATAAAATAAAATGTAAACGCTTCTGTTATTCGTCAAGATTTGCTTTACGCAGTGTAACTTCATATCATATGATAGAAGAATATTTGGGGCAGATTAAGTCTACATTGCAACCTAAATAAAAAGCTCATTTCACACGAGGGCGAGATATTCCCTTTCTTCTTTCTCTTTCTTTCCTTCTTTCTTTCTTCCTTTCCTTCTTTCTTTCTTTACTTCTTTTTTTGTTTCTTTATTTCCTCTTTTCTTTGTTTCTTCGTTTCGTGAATCTTAAACACTCTGCGGAGAGTTTGCAATTTGGGATGCTACTATTTCTACTAAAGGTAAAATAACTAACACCATAGAGTAGTAAGAGTTTTGCTTTTATATACCCGAGCAGAGAAAGCTGTGTGAATGTAAGACTTTGTATTTTTGTATCAATCATACAAGGTGGTTCACCTGCTTATTATTTTTGGAGTTAGGGAAAATAGACCTTAGCAGCGCATGCTTTTGGAATGGACTGCTGCTAAGGCCTTAAGGTGCATTTTCCCATGAAGAGCAAGCTACATTTGCATGGCTACCAAATGCTGGACAAGCACTGCAGTTCCGACCTTGTTGCTTTCAGATAATGAAGTGTTGCCTAACTCCAAAAATAATAAGGAACAGGTGAACCACCTGGTATGTAAAATGTTATCAATTCTTTACACAAGAGGGAGTAGAGAAAGAAATTCGATTGTGTTTCCTAAAAGAAGCGTGAGTAAAGATAACCGTGTGAATGTAGTGTGTTGCATTGAAATTTCAAACACATCGAAAATTGTATGAATTGTTTGTAGAAGAAACAGTAGAGAAAGAAGTGCGGTCGTGTTTCATAAAAGAAACGTGCAAACAAAATCGTGTGAATGTAATGTGTTGCATTTCTACTTCAGTCATAGAAAATTGTATGAGTTGTACGTTAGGGCGAATAGAGAAGGAAATGTGATCGTGTTTCGTAAAAGAAAAGTGAACAGATAAAACTGTGTGAATGTAACGTGTGGCATTTATATTTCAGTCATAGAAAATTGTATAAAATATATGTTAATGGGTGAGTGGGGAAGGATATGTGAATGTATTACGTAAAAGAAAAGCGAATAGAGAAAACCTTGTGAATGTTACGTTGTAGAGTAAAATGGATAGCATAGAAGCCTTGTGTATGAAAAAGTAAATATACGTGCCAAATTTGAAGGTGGTCGGTCAAGCGGTTTAAGAGCACAGATGACAAACGCCCATTTTTACACATGTAGATTAAATAGCAGACTTTCGTATTTTAGCCCCTCTTCTATGTATATGTACACGTAACGTTTACAGAGAAACAGTTGACTTCTATCGTAATAAGGCGTTCGATTCGGAGCATGCGCAGTGATACATGTTTCGTCTTGAAAACATTTGAAGCGCTTTATTACTGTGCACGCCAAGGTGCACAGAGTATTATCTATGGGAAAAATTGTTTTTAATACCAAAAGCTACTAATTTCTGTATGCTCAGAGCCCATGCACGGCAAATGACTGTTCTTTACATCCTGGGCAAAGTGATATTCCTCCATAACTGTGCTGATATTATGAAGAGGTCTGCAGTTCTCACTTCACCCTTTGAGATGAAAAGTAGTTTTCACCACTTTGCCAAGGAGTCCTGTCGTAACTCAGGCAAGATAAAGCGCAGCAGGGCCGATACAGAGCTAATAAATGGAGCATTAACACTTCCCCGTCATGACCACAGGCGAATATATACGTCTTCTTTGTATAATGTAACAACGCAGGAGAAAAACCGCTCCTTTTCATATCTCTTCGCATCCCCCGCCCAACGGGGCCGTGGTAAAAGTGGCAGCCCTCCTAATGCAAATTTCATTTTGACAAGACCATCCATTGGGAGGGCCTCGAGCTCTTAGCGTAGCTACACGTCAAGAAAATGTATTGCAATTTAACACTGCAAGAGATACGGACTCTCTGGCGATTTCTTCTTTTCCTTTTGCACCAGAAAAAAGGTCTATACGGTCTTTTATTTCCTTACAAAAGCTGCGAAGAAGAATTAGCGCTTTGTGGTCAATTAGCCAAGAAATATTCATGGCTAGAGAAAACATTTTAGAATTCACACTTCCAACATCCCTGCGGTAATATACTGGCGTTTACGACTATCGTCTATGCTCGCCATTAATATAGAGAGGCTATATCCTCTTCTGAACATAAATGGGACATGTTAGGTCAACAAATGTCTACGTTATTTAGGATGCATCGACAGACTTTCCTCCCTAAATCAGAGATTTAGAGGTTATAAGCGAAGCGTTTTCTATTCCCCATGTCTATAAGTATAAAATAGCGACACCACAACCACTCAATATTTATTTTAAAAGGAGAGAGAGAGAAAAAAGAAAAATACTTAAAACTCAAACGTGTGTTTATATACAGCGGAACTCGCATAATTGAGCGTCAATTCGAAGATTTTTTTTAATCCATTGAATTTTGTATTAAAGTAATGTAAACAAAATCACGTGCAATTCAAATTTCATTTTTCTTAATTCGAAGCTTTTGTTCAGAACTGTCAATTGAAAATTAATGTAAACGCCGAAATTTAATATAACTTCGTTCATATGTTTCTGCAAAAGAGGGTTATTTGTTTTGTCGGATTGCAGTTTGGGCTGCCGGCCTTAAGCTCCTATATCTACTTCTACATTCCCTTGCTTAAAAAGTGTGCCTTTAGTTGTCGCTTGAGCTTCCTAATATCAAGTGTGTCGCAAATCAGTGTCACTATGTCTCTTAGTAAACCGCGTGTCCAGTACAAGAATTTAGCTTTTGTGGGAAAAGCCGTTATCATTTGAGAAGTTGAAAAGGGTTTGAAGAAAATATCTGAAATTGCGAAAGAATGCAGGAGTGCCTCGAGTGAAAATGGAAAGTGTCGAAAACGAGTTAGACAACCGGAAAATCCTGATGGATTTTGTATCTGTATTGCTGAAATGTCAGTTTTACACATAACTTTTGCAATTCGAATTCAAGAGGTCGCGAGTTCGAATCTCGCTTAGGGTAAGTTATCCGGGTTTTTTCCGAGGTTTTCCCTACCCTGAGAAGACGAACGGCGGGTACCTTAAAGCTCCATGGACCTCGGGCTCATTTGAGCATCATTTCACCCGTTTCATTCACTCACCGTCCGATATGACGCAATGTTGGAGGACGTTAATTTTTTTTTTAAAAAAAAGTCACATTCTTACAATACTTCTGTACATTGAAGAGAGGCAGCGTTTGTTACGCAATTCAGAAGATAACTGATATGATAACTTCAGTTCGACTGAACAAATGAAGTTCATAATGGAACTGTAACACATAGGATATAAAGTTCTATCAGTTACCATATAAAGTGAAGAATCATAACTAAAAGTCATGGTCAACAATGAAAATACCCATACAGGCTTCTACCCAAACAACATCCAGTTAATGTTTCTTACAAGAAATATTTTGCAATTGATTAATAATATTGATACATTTATTAGCTTAGTTTAGATTCAAAGAACTCAGGTGAAAAAGTATGCAGAATTCAAACAAACCTAATACAAACATTAGTAATAATATACAACGTGTGTGTATTCATCTTTATTTGTCGTTGTTGCGCTTTTAGGCGCTAAACTTTTAAGAATTTTAGAATAAATTAATGGTACTTTAAAGAATTATGTTTCGTATAAAAAGCACGTTCAGTGATAAATGCCAAGTAAGCAATATTGAGTACTCTGATATAAAAATGATAAATACAGTTTGCAATATTGAGAGGTTGAAGGAGCAATATCAGCCATTAGTGTGAAAACGTTTCCCGTACTTTCACATGACTGGATAAGTTGTTTTATTGCCCCCAACGCATTAGAACGTATGCAAACTAACATGAAACTGACGTCATTGAAGCTTATTTGTTATCTGATCTAGAGACAAATATGTTTACAGACCGAATCTGCCATAGATTACTTACAAAACGTCTTGACGTGACCTTTACTTACTATTATTGTAGGCAATGCAAGAGGTTCAGTTCATTGTGTATTTAACTTGGAGGGGTTATAGGATAATAATACCCCCTCTAGTGTTCTCTTCCCCCTTTTCACGTATTACATTCCTGGAGTGGACCCCGTAGATGAAATCAGAACAGAACTCTTGTCCAATGGAACCCTAAAATGTTTGTGCCCCGAGACAAGATCTCGAGTGGGCACGTTGTTCGCTGGAAATGTGTGTGAGGATTGGCAAAGAACTTCAAAGGAACACGTGAGAAATCGAGCTCGAAGGGTTTTGCTTTGTTAGAAGCAATCTAATGACACAATTACTTGTAGGTATTTAACTTGGTTTATCAAAATGTCAGGAGTTATGATTTTAAAAACATTTCAGAAGGAACGGAATTTTGAAGTGGTCTGTTAGCGAATCTCCCTCACAGGCTGTCTTAATTTTGTGGAAAAATTTGATGTTTTAGGTCATAAATATATAGCAGTCACTCATTATTTAAAAAATCGACAGTGAAACTGCTATCTTTTGGGAAATGAATAACATTCGCTTAAACTGCATATTTTGTGCCTATTTCTTAAGCAAGTTTACTATGGCAATCAAGAAACTATAAGCAAATACAGAATTATAACTTGGCTTATAAACAATTAATTAGAACAAAAAATTGGATAGATCTTTAAAGCACATGCAATCAAAATGTATACAACAAAGGTTTAGAATATTATGCTTATTAGCAATTGTTGTCTAATATTTTTCACAAATCTTAATATACATGAGATGTTTCTAATTTTTAACGATAATGGAACCTCCAGCCACTTGAATGAAAAAGAACCTTACACATGCAAAAGATGTATAAACAAAACTGTATAGCTAAAGGGTAAAAGGGTAGGTACATACAGACACAGAGGGGACACCTCGTTCACTTCAACCTACACATATCTATTGTGGCTACCAACCCTAGGAGACAGGGATGAAATGAGGGAACCCAAGGTGCCACTCAAGGTCGCAGCTAGATAGGCCACAGAGACGCGCACAAGTCCCTAACAAGTGCTGAGATCTCTCCAGCCAAGTAGCCATCACGCCATGGTTCTGGTGTCGCTCTGAGCGCCCCCCGCGACGGAGGATAAGACCGGCCAAACGCTACCTAGCGCCGAGAACAGCAGTTACTATGCGTAATCATCCCCGCCAGGTGAAACCACACCTGAAAGATGATAAGGAAATGGAATGAAAGGAAATGATGGAAAGGAAACCGTGGTATGAAATAATGCACCCCAGCATTCGCCTAAGTGACATGGGAAAACCACGGAAAAACTCATGTCGAGGGTATCGAACCCGCGAACTCCCGAATGCGGGCCACAGACGTTACCGCCTGAGTCATTTCGCTCGGTAACCTATATAGCTACAAATAACTTAATTTTATTGTAGGAGGTATTAATTTATTCTTTTATGCCTCACAGAAAGAGTATCGGAACACAAAAGTAGTTTGTAATGTATTGTAATCTTAGATCTAACTTTGATTTACTTGAGTTTTTAAACAATAATGTATTAAACCCGGCGAACGGTGTCTAAATGACCAGATGGTGTATCGTTATTGAAAGCTACGAGGAAGAAATGAAACGGTCGCACCTTAGTAGTAAATAAATCGAGTACCAACCCTGCGATCTCTTCAACTTACCCCTTACGCCTCCCTCTTCTGGCCACATTAACAGAATGTTTTCATTGTGAGGTTCATGATCTTGAACTATATCTAACAAAACACCTCCTCTCTAGGGCGAATAACCGATCTAACAATGCTGTCGATTTTCTACAGTCTCCCTCTGGACCAGAATCCCCTCGCTCTGCCTCTCAGACTTAACTGTTTACCTTGTTGTTTAATTATGTCGACGTCCGCAAGAACTTCTCGGTACTTAAAACTCGAGTGCCACTTTCAGATAAAAGAAACTCTCCGCGATAAACATCATGTAATAGATTCGCAGGCGAGAGGGGAGTTTTGAAACGTTTTTGTGTGTTGTGGTACTACTGCGTAATGAATAGTTGCCGTACATGCCACGCTGCAGTGGCAGCGCTTTTGAAAAAAGAAATAATAAGCTGTTTTAATTGGTAGCCGTTTTGGTTCTTGAAGGTCCTTCATGCGGGGTAGGTAACCAGCTGCGAAATATATTTCATAGTTTGAATGAAACCCCACTTCTTCAAGAAGTCGCTCGTATCTTGTGACATCTTGTTCATTTGTTCGTCAGCTGTTTTCTTATCGCTTGAAACAAACTTGAAACATAATAAGAGAGCATTAAATACGCAATAAAGATTAATTATTTCTAAGTGGAGAAAAATGTGCATTTACTTCAAGGAATTTCTTTGTAAGAGCTTTTATTTTTAAGGTACACTGTAATTGTAACTCACTCCTTGAACCGGATAAACAGAGCGAAATGCGAAATTTAAATTAATGGGTGAATGTGACGAAGTGTCTATTAATAAAGATGCATCTGGCGTGTTTTTGAAACTAAAGACTTATACAGTTGGAGAAATAATAACAAAAAAGTGCTCCGATGTTGACAGTAAGACATGGCCAAAGCCACACGTTGGTTTAGGAGAGCTTGACCACAGACATTCGATATCTGTCCACGTGAGGTGGAGAAGTAAAAGAAGTTTCGTGCAATTGGGACCGCTTCCATCATCAGGGTCGCGAAATGAACACACGTCAGTGCACGCTTCACTAAATATATAGAAGAAACCTGTTAAGTGGTTTTATCTGGTTACTGTAAAATTAGACACGAGAAGAAGTTTCGTGGTTCCTTGATGCTTAGTTGTTTTACTACTGTCCAGTAGATCTGCATTCTAAGACATACAGGAATAACACAAGGAAAATATGCCGAGAAAGTGTGGTATTAACAAAAGCACGAAATGTAATGAACCGGAGTTACTATTGGAAAGTAATTGCAATCTAAAGAGAGAAATATTTCCAACAACACCAATAACGTAAACTGATTTTGTTGAATAATTGATTAAAAGAACTGAAAACATTCACATAATGTATTTTAAAAACTAATAATACAAAAAAAAAAAATTAAAGAGTGAGTTTGCCGAGATGTGCGGACAGTTAGATTAAACAGAAATAATGAACTTAATTTTTTCTACATGAATACAAGTTACTGGAAAATTAAAAATAAACTTTTATACATATTTATAGACATATACAAGGTAGAAGGTACTGCTTCGGTAAGTGTAACAAATATGTACAATACAATTATTCTCAATAAAAAACCGTTTCAGCGAAAAAAATAATTTGTGTCAAATTTTTGGAACGATGTAGGTTCTTGGCGGAATGGATATAAATATTTATTATTTCTTTAACTGTCTCGCAAATATTGTGTGAACAATGTTGTAATGTATTTCTACCTTAATTCGAATAAATTTAGATGTTAACGTGACTGCCAAACTCTGTTACAAATTAAACTTTATATGACATTTATAGATGCATACCATTTTCAGCAATAAGTTGTCATCGATATTTCTCAAGATAAGCATAGCAAGATTGGTCCATTGAACCTGGACAAGAAGTCTAGGCGGCTCGCTTCTGAGCAGGGTGAGGAACCGGAAACGAGATCTACTTCCGGCGAGTACCGCCCGATGATGCTACTTCGTGATGTCACACAAATTTCCTCCGATTCTTCTTTGAATGATCATTTTGCCTTGACTGTATCTTGCCGATAAGTTTGCCTTGCGTCATCTTTTTGTTTTCAATTTGTTTGTCTATCTTGTTAATATAAAATATTACCGTATATGGAACTAATCTAAACACAAAAATAAGAACATTATTAAAGTTTAGTCACCAATTCCATAAACTACTAAATCATCCTACTGTATAAACGGTTGCTGTTTGTATGGTGTCCTCCAACAGTTTAGCAATAATTGTTCTAAAATGTAGGGATATTATCTTGTGAAACATGACAAGCCGAATAGATTATTTTATTAATACTTGCACTTTAAGAAGTGAATGTCTGGTAGGTACTTAATCTTTCATACCTGAGTGTGAAGTACTGCCCACGACCGCCAATCTCCTTCAAGATGCTCAAACATAATACTTGAAGTCCGAAGATCTAAGAATGCATTTTGAAGATAGACTAGCATGTATTTCATTAATAGCCCTCTTTGAATGAACATGGAGTACTGACGACATGACACAATCTGACAGCAGGAATTTCTTTTCCTCTAAATGAGTGATTGATTACTTCCGGACTTCCAGCCACGCAAGGGGAAGAGATTCTCGAAGTTTTCATTGTGCACCTGAGCAATACAATAAAATGTTTACAGCTAAGGTGCCCATTAGCGCCAGTCCCTATCTATATGTGCATTCAGACGCTCTTGCAATTTAACACACAAGGTTCAAACATGTTAACCGTAACAGAATATCTGCTTTCAAAAACAAGATTCTCGAAGTTTGTGCAGTGAGCTCCCTGCACTTCTTCAAACAAGTCACCTTATTTATTTTGTACCCAATTACTAGAGGAAATACAACAGAAAAGTGACATAGCAGAGCTCCCTACTTCCTCGAATCGTTCCTTAATGATGCATTAGTTTTTTTTTCTTTAGTTTTCTTTCTATTCTTTGTAATATGCTCCCATTTTAATTCAACACACGCTTCGGTTGGGTTTCTAAAGTATGCATCTAGTTAAGATAGCACAATCTGCTGTAAGAAACACACAATATCAATGATTTTTACGCGTAGTAATTTGCATAAAAGCATCGAAAGTCAGGTTTCGAAGATGGTTGAGATGAACATTGAAACGAATAGTGAACCGTTTTCAATTCTTGTTGTGCACTTACAGTATTTTATTTCACACGAATTAAATTATTTTAACATATTGTGACGTCGAGCTCGGTGCACAACAAATGATGGACGGGGTCAAGCTACTTTTCACCACATGACGGGCCAGCGAGCGGTCAAAGCTATACAAAAAGGGGGTTTTCTGCAGAACTTTCGAGAAAGATCTGGCCACGTGGTCGCCGGCGTGTGTGTAGAAAAACACGAGGAGAGAAAACAGATGTCATAGTTAGTTACAGACATGTCGTTATTATGTTAGTGAGTGCGAGCAGCTGTGCGTGTGTGTATCGTCGTGAAAAATACATCGGTCATCGTGAATATTCTAACGGGCGTCGAGTGATTATAACGTCATAGAGACATGAGAAAATGAACGAAGATACTGAAAGGACTGAACAAGGTTACGAGAAGTAAATTGTTTTTCGAGATGCAGTTTCATAGGTTGACTAAGATGGTGTCCGAACCTAATGATTGGATCGATGGTGAAGTAATACAGTTAAGATTCCTGAACTTACGTTGGTAAGGTATGCAATACTTCCAAGGCATACAGAGGTGAAGATAGTAAACACCATGAAACGCGTTAGAAAAGGGCGAGTAAATTACAAGGTATAAGGTGGTTAAGGAATGCCAGAAGATGAACGTGTAGAAGAAATAAAATAACAACATTTGTTAATTCTAACGTATGAAAGGGGAGGTAACAAAGAAAATAACAAATAGGACAAAAATGCTGCAGCATAGTCGGAAGTTAAACAAACGAATAGAAATGAGGAAACCTAAAGAACTACAGAAAACGCCGGAATCTTACTAAAGATAAAGAAAGGGTTTTCTTGCCGGCGTTTCTCTGCAGGAGGTCACGAGAAACTGGTGCTGGGGAATCGTGTCGCACGCGTGACCTAGGGTCAAACGCTGGCCACTACGCTGTCTCGGTGTGAAAGTTTTCATCAGAAAAGCGCACGTCCTGCTGGTGTTCACGGAGAACAAACCCTGGTACGGTACCTTCAGACGTGCCTGCAGACCGCTAACCCACTCACTATCTTCCAATCAGCAAGAGCAAAGCATTTTTCAGGGAAGAGATGAAGAATTAGAAGCAATTCCGTTTTGGCAGAAGCAGCTGCAAAATCAGCAGCTTTCTTGCGAACGGGCTTTGCATGTAGCTCAAGAAATTTTTGATGAAATATTACGCATTTCATAAAATATTACACCCTTATTGTGGAACGATGTTTGTCATTTTGGTACACAGGATGGATCCAAATCACAAACTATATCATTATGTACATTTTAAGACTCGTGAACATACCTTGGTAATATAGACGTGTGTTGGCACTAGAAGTGGCTTTGTAAATATTCTTAGTTCCCACTTATGTGGACCTTAAAAGTGCAAACAGGATATTTTTGTTATACGATCTGTATTTAAAATTTTTAATAAATGAAACCATAATATTATTAATACTGACACCATGCCCTATCTATAAATTGTTGAACAGAATCTCAAACTTTCGTCTAATGGCTGTTGATATTATGTATTTTTTCCTATGTCAAATTTTGCACGATCTATTTCAATAAAGTAGTACCTGCCTGAATACTGCTCGGAAAGCTTGAAAAAGAAAACCAGCCCTCCCCACGTTACTTGCGGTTGCTGATAACACATAGACACGAGGCAAAACCAGTTCTCAAGCCTGGCTTACTTCGAGTTTTCACTCGTCGTCGGTGTGAACACACACATGTATGATAACAGAAGGCGCATTAGTAAACAAATCATTTTCCTCTTCAGTCCTACACTGTCGCCATACAATTGCACGTAATGTATTCAATGTTTGTCTCCTTTACCTTTTACGATAGGTAAATTTGTTATCGAACTTTTTTATTCGTAATCGTTTAATTTGCCATCATACGAAATCTGCACACTCGTGTCCTTTACACTCTCAACATGTATGTGCCTGCGTGTGTGCTTGTGTGGACAAACGGTAGAATCATTAAAGGAATACGTTAAGGTCACAGTTAATCGTTCAAACCTTCTTTGATGATGTGTTTATAAGTGTTTGGAATGTGTTTCACACTGCGCATCAAAGTTCATCGGTTTTTCCCAAATTGTTTTATTAGTTTATGGGCAACCAAGTAAGAGATTGGATGGCGGAAATCTTGTCTGCTGTTCATGAGAGTGCTGCCCGGTTGTCAGCTCGATGAAGATGTTGATGCTCCGTCGAAGCGAAGTTTTAAGATTTGCGTCTTGAATGAGGAAGTTAAGTTGAAGAGTTAGTTATCCACGTCCCAACAAACAGTTCCGTTGTCCCTCTCTAACTAGAGAGGAAGGACTTAGGCGCTACTTGTTGAAAATCTTGGTTTCTCCTCGCAGCATCTCCAAGGTGCCCTCTTCCCCCCACTTTGTCGCAGTTTCTGACCGTCTGTACTTGTGTGTTTCTCTCTCAAACTTGCTCTGTGGGATTCTAATTGCGCCAAGACGTGATTTCAGTTTGAGAACTGGGAGAGATGGGGGAGCGAGGGTTTTAGAGGGCCGTGGGAAGAAGCTTGCCCTCCCATTTGGGACTTCCCCGCAGAGCGGCCAAGTTTCGCCCAAGATGTTGGCAAGGGTACGCAGACTATGGGCTATTTTAATTTAGGGGACCTAATGTTTCAGTTACGTAAAGTTATCTTATTGCAGTTCAAGGTAGAACTTGCTGGCCATTGAAATCGCCAAAATAGGCTGCAAATCACGGTAATACCGCTACGCATGACAATGAGGAGACAGTTCCTTTGCGATTGCACTGTACATATTTTATGGTAAAGAAGTGCTATTTTTAATAAATAATTAAAAACAAAATCATTTAAAGGGAAATCTAGGAATTCATATTTGTTCCAAGCAGAAGGTGATAGGAGTTATGCAGTTTCCTGCTGAAATATTCTCCTCGAGCATAAAAATCGGATCTGCTTATTGTAAAGTGGTCAACTGGTTAACCTCTAAATTCAGGCTCCAGACTATAAGCTAGACTGGAAAGCTAAATTTTTCTCTAATTGGGGTTGTTCCCCATCTGCCCATGTTATGAAAGTCAGGAGTGAGTGAGTGTGATTTAAGAGCCCGTTGACAATGAAGTTATTTGGGCCCGAACTCAAAAGATAAAAATCGTAAAACACTCAAACTACCAGCAGTAAAGATTAGATATAAAAAACTGAAAGTTAAAAAAGTTAAAACATTAAAAAGTAAATAATGAAAATTTAGAATACTAAAAAGTGAATGTGAAAGCACTTAAAAGATAAACATTAAAGCAATAAAACAGTTAAAGCGCTAAAAAGCGGATTAAATACAAATAAAAGTTTTCAGAACGCAGACAAGCTGAACTTGTTTGCCGAATCCAATACTGCAGGAACAGGGTCGCTGCCTAGAATATAGCGCAGTGCAGTACCCAGGCCAAGGGACTGGCGCTTATGAGCGTATCACGGACAATCAAGAAGAACATGCAATAGGCAAGGCTTATGCCACACGTCGGATAAAGACCACTCAAAGGGTGTTCATGAGTGGCGCGTGTGAGTTATTCTGAATCGGGTTAAAATAACCTCTAACCACCGAGAATCCCTGCAAGAAGTCAGCCAGAGTGAAAGTAACTATCTATTTGTAATTCAAAGATAATAAAATCCAACGACTAAAACTTATTGTGGCGAGTAAGTTTTTCCAAAAATAACGCCCTAGTTGGTACAGCTAACTTTAAAGGCAGCGTATTAAATAGGACTGTAAGGAAAGTAATGAAACAGAAAAGAATTGCATGTATTCTAAACCCCTTAGGACCCCAGTGTTCAATACCCTATTATCACTGCAGAACGTTCCAGTGTGTTGTGAATATATATATCAAGTTTCTATTAAGCATCTACTTATAACCGTCCTAACCACTTTTCTGTAAAATCCTGAGCCATCACAAATGGCAAGAGTCACTTGTTCGAACTACGTGCCTCTCTTCAAGGCTGAGGATTAACTCGCTGTATCCCTGACCTTCGTCCTTTGGATCACAAATTATGGTCAGTTTCCGTGAGCACCGCCTTTGAGGGATTTCCTATCTCCATTGATTGTTTTTGCTCTTCCAGTTCTAGTCGTATGTATAACTGCGCGTACTGCTGGTCGAGTATTGAGTGCTATACTTATTTATACTCGTATAAACGAGTGTGGAAAGAAAATCATATATAACAGATAAGCGAACGCGTCACGCGCATGCGCACACACCCACACACGGAGCCAAAGGTGTGATGTTTTCGCTATAGTTAATCCGACAAAAACTTAAGACTAAGAAACAACAAATATAATCTAGAATGTTCAAAGTTCCTAGCTAAAACAGACAAAAAGTAGTGGACACAGCACAAATGCATTTATTTGTATAAAGAATATTCAATCATGATAGGACTATATCACTTGAGAGTTTTGTACTGTAGATACAATAAAAACAAGTTACAAAATCTCTATATAATAACACATTTAAAACAGGGTTTAAATAAACTTTTATAAGGATTATACAACAAAAAGTTACATTGTATTACATCCACGGTAACAAAATAAAGTGTAGGTATTCATAGATTGCATAATTACATGCAAAGGTCTAAAATTCCATTTATCCGTTGTGTTTACTACGGACAAAGAAGTAAAGGTGGGGAAAAAAAAAAAAAAAAAAAAAAGAAAAAAAAAAGAAAGAAAGGGGAAAAAAAAAAAAAAAAGCAGAAACTTTAGTGTTCGTACCAAAATGATGGTTTTGGAATGAAACAAGATAAGAGTGAATTAATCCATTTTGAGGACCCAGTGGTACGAACTTACATGGAGCTTTGACATCAGCAACTTGTTTATTTTCAGGTTATCCCTAATTTGATAGCGATTGGGAGCAATAAATTCACATATTTCCCGGAAGGAAGATCATAAATCTGAAATAAACTTGGATAAATGAAAAAGAACAGGAGTCAAATATATGAGGGAAGTGCTGATAGCGTAACCATTTATGATAATGTGTTATACTTCTAGAGCATAGATGGGGAGAACTGACTTAATGTGTCACTTCCCATACATCGTAGTTTTAACCCTTGCCACTGCCTCAGTGATTAGCTACCAGGCGACGCCCCCCGCTATTGTCTACCTCAGAGAACTGGCCAGTCCTTTAAATTGTATCAGTTAGTGGAGAGGGTAAATACTCGATTGCATTGCTGTCACGCCTGTTCCCATGCCTGTTCTACAGAATCTTGCACAGTATAGGTTACGTGACACAGTTTTCATTAATTCCGACATTGTTAGTTAAATTTGTTGCATACCTAGGGATTTCATGTTACAGGATTGTCTGCCTCACGTCTCAAAGACTTTCAAGAGTAGCTGATCTCAAATCTTAGAGGCGAAACCGCTATACTACATCTTGGGTTTCTTCGTGATCCAAGAATGTAAATTCTTTTCTTGAAATTATAACTACTTATCTTTAGTATCTACAGGCACTGAGTTCTGTTTTTATAATTCTAATAAGAGAGTTTTGAGTTTGTAGTGACAAAAGGAATATTTTGGAGCACTCTGTAGCAGCTGCCACCCCCACCCCCACCCCCTTCCACCAGGAAACGAGGCCTTCTTCTCGCCTGTATATAAGAGTCGGACGGACAGAAAGAAGAGTGGAAGTTTTATGCCTAGGATATCTCAGGAAGGAGCTGGTCGTGGATAATGGATTGGGGGGATTAGGACCTCACTTCCGTCCCTCGCCGTAACGACGCTCCTGACGCCTGCGTCGGTCGGGGCTGACCTCTCCCTCCCTCTCACCTTGCTACGGTCCTCAGAGAGGAAACGACACAATCTCTCAACCCCTTTCTGTACTTCCCTTTCTTATTTTCTCTCCATTCCCAAGATGGCCGCCGGGGTCCTCTTGCACTGGACATTTCTAACTTAAGACTCCACTCCTTTCTTTCCTCGGAGAGCATACTTCTTGTTTATAGAAACTTTGAGTTGAGGGAAAGCGTGCCTCTTGAAGCAAGGATGTTTACCCTTGGTGCTAAGAAAATGATTAATTGATAGAATCGCGCGCAGCGTTGAACGAAAGTCCAAGAGCAAGTTTAATAATTTCATAGAACCTGTTTTCAACAGCCTTGTTGCATCAGTTTAAGATGGAACTAAATTTTCTGCCCAGCCTGGGTGACACTCTAGTACCAAATAAACTTTCTTCCCTAATCAACCAATTTTGATGCAATTTTAGGTTAAATCGTACCTACCACTATATACTATTGGAGTAGTTTCATTGCTCTAGATTAAATAATTTGTAATTAAACATTATGTTACGTTTTTTAGAAATAATTGAAGCAATAAAAGGTAGACTTTTTGCAGTTTAGAATTAACATAGAAGCCTGAAATTTGGTATACTAGTTTTTCTATGTCTGTGCAGTAAAATTGTACATTTGTTTTCCAGAATATTAATATTTATTAGAAATATGTCTTTTTTTCTATTTAGAACAGAATGAAAAATATTACTAATAATTACAAAGATAAAATGCATGTAGTTGTGTGTATGCGGTCAATAAACCAATGCACAGTTTTCGTTAACAAGTTATATTCTACATGCCTTGAAAATGTCAGCCTTATTCATGAATATTTACTACAAAAAAGTTTACCCCAAAGTACAGAAATTGTTATATGGAGAAAAAGCTATTTAAAGTTTTGAAACACAGCTATTGGAAATATTGCTCTTCACATACCCACAGGCACTTCGGTGCAATCTTCAGAGTAAAACCATAGAACCCTCAAATCCATAGTAACATTCTTCTTTACACTCACTACATAATCTTGAAAGCAAGTTCTTCAAAACATTAGTCAATAAGAAAGTATCTGGCTCTGCAACTTCATCTGTACACAGGAAAGCACACGTAACACTTTCAGTTGTAGAATTATTAGCATAAGATTCTTCATTTTTCCCTTCGGTGGAATGTCTATTTTCATTCAGCTAAAATTTAGCTTTCTTTTTATTTATTACCTTTCCATTCATTCTTATTCCACTATACAGAACATGGATGCGTTAACTGTTTTGTAAACATAATTCATTTGTTTTATATATATTATTTTTTTATTTTTTATTTTATTTTATTTATTTATTTATTTATTTTGTCAAGGTTAGCAGCACATGTGCAATAAGGGCAGCCAACGTCTGTATTTAAAGACAAATGTCTCATTAAAATCTTAAAACCACAAATAGGCCGAGCCTTAGCTGTGAACCGAAATCTGACAGAGTTACTACACCCACTTTTCATTGCAAGCGTCTAAATAAAATTGAAATACACCAATTTCCAGGTAGACACATAATATTTAATGGCCATGTTCTGGACGTGTTGAAGACAAAATGTTTCAAAAAATGTTTTCTGAAAAAAATTGAATTTTTCGCCGTTTTTGGTACCAGGATGTCCCTGAAGCAAGGTGCTTGCTTTTGGTGCTAAGAAAATGATTAATTGATAGACTCACGCGCAGCGTTAAACGAAAGTCCAAGAGCAAGTTTAATAATTTCATAGAACCTGTTTTCAACAGCCGTGTTGCATCAGTTTATGATGGAACAAAATTTTCTGCCCAGCCTGGGGCGATTGATTTACGTATTACGTCATTGGGAATATTCACACTATTACTAATAGTGCAATATGCAGTTAGTTTTTGCTTTAAGGAATGGTATTGTTAATGAGGCTTTATTGGAAATATAATTCTAATACTATATATTTCGGCTAATATTAATATAGATATTACTTTTTCTGTAGAAACGTCTTGAACGCCTTAAAAAGTATTAGGTTACACGGATCCAATAAAGGTTTACGCCTGCTAGCAATTTTCTCATTTAGTTAGGACATCCACCTGTGGCATGTGTCGATCATGGTTTAATTGTATAGAAAACAAAACAAAAGATCTCACTCACTCGCTCACTCACTCATTCTATCCTTGCTCCTCTGTTTTGTAGCAGATTTATACTGATTCTCATAAAATGGAATCTAACATTGAAGTTAACAGCAGCTTATTTGTGAAAAATAATCCAAACTGTAGTCTCAAAGTTTCATTTTTACATTCTCTTCTATGAAACATGCTAGAAAAGGACTTACATTACACCCAAAACCTAATTCCAATATCTTACTCAAAATACACGTTTTGAAGGCCACTGAGTAAAATAATTTTAGAAAAAGGTCTTGGCTGTCCGTGTGTCTCAAAACAGCATAACTCAAAAACCAAAAGTAGCTTATATACTAATCTTTATATTTAGGTTCATTATTTTCTAAGGATGCAACTCATATCTTCCTACCCCAAATTTCTTTCTACATCGAGACATTTCCGAAATTTTTTATTTTCTCAAGAATTGCTCAAAGATTTTGGTTAAAATACCACAAGATGTCACAAAAATGTAACTTTTTTCATGACTAATGAAATGTATCTCTTGAACTTTGAAGTCTTTTTCACTCTGAATTACTTTTGCATAACTGGTAAACAGTAAGAGACGAAATATTACTAAACAAAAATGTAACTTAGGTATAACAAGTGTTCTGAAACGAAAACTTGCCTTTTTCATGTAAAAGGGGAATCAGACCTGGGGAATAGTACTCACCACTTTCCTACTTCCCCTCCCTTCGTGACCACGAAAGATGAAAACCGGGAAAATCGAGCCCATCTAACGCAATATTTATTTGTGCTAGGTTATTTACACTTCGGGGTCTTATGGGAATGATGTTCCCTAGACCGCTGATAAAAAATATTTAATTAAATCTGCAACTTCTTAAATGCTAAAATCTCCCTGATTCTCCCCCTTTTCCACACAATATTTTAATCTGTTTTCAACTTCCCAATTGTATGTCCTTTTTTATATTCCATAAAAATTCTTCTAAAGCCCTTAGGTGTGATTGGTCTAAAAATATTTTATTCACTTTTGCAATACTACTATTTTTTAGGCATTTCTCTTTAATACATTTTCTTCTCCATTTTCTTTGTTCTTTTACATACCAAAAATTTACAGCTTCTGAACGCAATTCTCTGGTTATTCTCGATTTTCTATAAATAGTGGCAGTAATAATTCCATTCATGTGTATATCTTGATCATTTTCCCAAGCTTAATATAGCCACGATGATTACAGCAGCCTTATTCCACCCTAAAAGCGCTTTCTTTCTAGAGGTTTAACATATTTTGGTATGGCGAGTTGTTGGAGACGATATTAAAATGTGCTCTTTCTCCTCTTGGGGATTTTTACTGTCCAAGAGACCGTACATATAATAAAACTTGAGGTGGGTCGGGGGAGCAAGGGGGTGCTGACACTTCTTTAGCATTAGTGGACCGACTTGGCTTGGAGGGGGTGGTAATGCGTTCACAACAGAGCACAATCTGCGGGTTGCCTACACATACACATCTCACTCTCTCTCCAACACCCAAATCGCCATCGTCCTGAAATTTCTTTTCTAGCTTCTACTGCAGGAAGTGCACACATTAGATAAAGAATGGAGTATGCAGATTCTGGTCATATCTATGCTTTCTAAGCTTAAAAGCGCAACAAAGACCATGTTAGCTATCTTGCATTAACGATACAAATGTTAGCTAACATTAAAGTACCTTTTTTGACTTGATTTTGAAACATGTGTACGCACATATAATTATTAATTCATGAAATACCTTAATTTCAAATGCGTGACAGTAAGAAGCTAACAGATGCCAATAAAACATTAAGTCTCCTAATTTTGCACTTTACAACCTGTAATCCGTAATGTTAGACAATAACAGTGGAAAATAAAGACGCTGCAAGTAAAGCGAAAAACATTGTAAGACCTTTTCGATTGTTTATGTTGTTATTCGCTATTATCATGGACTACACACACTAGTTCAAGCTTGGAAATGCAGATTGAAGAACGCGTCCCCTTCACAGGAATTGCCACGTTGCGTTCTGCAACTGTTTTAACGCACCAACTTTTTTACATGGAATAAAATACTTCTACTTACCATGGAAAATTAATACAAGAAATAAAAATTGGAATATAATTTTCTAAGCGTCTGAATGTAATTTTATCATAGTCAATGCGCTTCTAGAATATGGAGCGTAAAGAAATATATTTTTTCAAAAATCCTCAAAATTCCCATGTCTCTTAAATTCCTTTTTTTATTAAATTCGATCCTACTTACAAAAACAAAACAGTAACCGAAAGATCCTTCACTTAAAAAGTAAGATAATTTCTAATAAAAAGATAAGGGAAACGTTTTAATAGAATAAGCTTTATATACGAAAATAACTACTTACATACTGCAAATATCTATTGAAAAATAATTGCTTATGAGGAAGATTTCTAAGTGTGGTTTTTCAACTACATAACTGTTATGAAGGGTGGACAGATTTCAAGCACTTGCTTAGGCAAAATTTAAGGGAACGAGGATGAATTAACGAAGTTAGCGGGAAGAAATTGCTTGATATCAGCTGAAAACGCCCCTCAGAGTTTGCATAGACACTGAAGTTTTAATTTTCTTATGCAAATTAGCGTGCTTGCTTATTTCTTTAAGAAACCTAGTGTTGTACCGGGTTAAAATCTGCTGTTATACTCTTGTTTTTCTGAGGTGCATATTTCAGAGGAGTAAGGTTAGTGACGTCAGAGAAACAAGGTTATGAGAATTATTAAAGCAAGACAATCAATATGACAGTTGTATGTAATTATTTGATTTGTTCTTCAGTTCAGCCAAAGTAAGATGTATTATCTTACTTTGTGTTCAGTGAAAATTGTGCAAAATAGATAAATTACAATTTTAGACTTCCAAGCTTATCATTACGCCCTGGGAAGTTTTGTGTAAAGTTTTTGTTACCACAGTAAATGAGAGAGCTCGGTGACAATTTATGTACTAAACCTAAGTGGAGGGCTTAGGCTTATATATGCACATATAGGTTTTTCTGCTATTTCTCAGATTTTTTTCCCAAATTTACAAATATTTTTTGTATGGATTTTAATTTTCAAATTATTTCTTTAGTGCCATGATGATAGTAGATTTGGGTATTACATTACGGTCTACTCTCAACACATTAATTATATTACAAAATATCCTGCTATATTTTTCTTCCAAGAATTGGAATTTCTAGCTATACGCATAGTCGTATTTTAGCCTTCCTGAAAACTTTTTACCTGCCCATGTAACTTATATATACGCATCTCATCGCTATTATTATGGTCTAACATTACCTCGATAACATATATGCAAATTAACCTATTCTCGAGCTGTACATGTTACAGTGGTTTTCGTGAAGACTGGAAAAGGTGAACTATTACTGACCCGGTTTAACACATTGCGGTTATAAAATACATTCTGTGACTTCTACTCTATATATTTTATAGTCTCTTAACATTTTCGCTAAGTGCACCAACAAAAGTAAATTCAATATCCTACTATATGTATTTAGGCAATTATAATCAGTATCCTACCTTTACCAAAATAGCCAAACAACACCATAGTTATATGGAATTTGGAGCTTTGTTAGAATTGATTGCGTAACTGTGTATATTTCCCCCCCCCCTCTCTCTCTTTCATCCTCTCTGTCACTATCAACTTGTCCGCTTTCTCACTTGGAGTAGCGAATATTAACTGTTCCACATCTGAAAAAGATTAACAATAATAATAATAATAATAATAATAATAATAATAATAATAATAATAATAATAATAATAATAATAATAATAATAATAATAATAATAGACTGTCGCCGGATTGTCACCGCCGCATGCTCCCTCCTCAGGACAGGTCGTCCCGATCAGCACCGTCATAGTGAGCTAGACGATCTGAGGTAACCTCTAAGGTACCACGAGCGGCGGACGTCATTAAACCTGTTGCTAATAATAATAGTAATAATACGTGATAAATATAATAATAATAGTAATAATAATAATAAAAGCAACAATAAGAAAAGATGCAATTGCTTTTTGAGCCGGCAAATCGTACATATAAATCAAGGCTACTTTAACGTTGTTTGAAGTTAAGTTTGGAAACTCTTTTTCGGACAAGTTGTACTTATTGCCAAAGCGAGAGGGGCACGTGTTGGATTATATTATGCTGCAGATTCTTTTTCAGCATTATGTGCCACAAGAACCATCACGCCCATATCAGAATGGTAACCGCTGTGATACCCACACCACTTCAGAATGGACACTTAAATTGCGTTTTTTTTTTTTTTTTCTCGCTCTCTCCTTTTCTCTAAGATGAAAGTCCAGAGCCCTACAGCACACCCTTTTCCCTCCTCATCCTCCCCTTAGCGTATGCTAGCCACCCTTTTTATTTTTATGCCTCGCTTATATCTTTAAAAAACTGCGTAAGAAAAAATCTCTGCCGCTGCGTGAGGGTGGACTTTTTTTCCTTGTGCTATGAAAAAAGGGAGACGCAAAGGGGTAGGGGTTATAATGAGTCCCAGAGGGTAGGTCCACCACATCGTGAATGGCAATAATGCGTGAATGCATATGCGTGCGTAAGTATGTGTGGACAGTGGAAATTGTTTTCTGCCTGTTCATGGTCATATTTTATTCCCCACCCTATAGCCGCCGATCGTCAAACATTGCACCCTCTCCCCTTCAGTTCTGGTTTACTTCTTATGTGTAAAAAGTGGAGAATGCGTGGAAACATATGTTTGCACAAAACCATGACCGATTCTCCTGGACCCCTTGTATTTTTATACTCAGTTTCCGAAAGTTAATAGCGTACTGGCCAGCACTTCTACTTCCTTCTGGATGACCCATTTCCGATAGTCTAGACTAGATTTTAGCTTCAGTTGCTCTTGGCGGTGGTTATAAGGCGTTAATTTTTGAGTTACGATGTGTTTAACACCGCAAAACTCTTCATTAAGCATCGATCATTTAATCATTTCCATCTTCTTTCCTTTTCCTCTCTCACTCTTTCAATAGAACCACAAAAGTGCACAAAGGAAATATGTTTTTATTTCTTCTTTCTCGATGACGTCCTTAAGAGTTTTCAGCAAAAGATGTCATTGGCTTCAAACTGTGATTTTTATTACTAAAGATCAACGTTAACACTTTGTATTTTACATTTATGACCAAAACGCTTTCCTCGGTGACAGATGGAACCCAAGATGGTGCAAAACAGTCAGAACAAGGTCAGAACATTAAAAGAAACCTGTGAGACATATCGGAAGCAATGTGAAACTGCCGAGTTGTTTACGCAGGCTTATCGCACATACACGACGAGACAGTGTATGTACAGATACAATCACATCTTCAGAACAGCTACGTGTCATTAGCTAGCGCGCAAGATCATCCATTTGCGTTGCATTACGTCAAGTTATTAGCATTTGTTTCACTGTTGTAGTAAACAGATAACAAGTGAACGCAGCGCTCTGACAATCTGCTGGCTTAGCCAGGTAGCACTCAATACAAAATTCAAGATAACCTTGGTATTATGTGTTTTTACGCCTTGCTAGTATGTTTAATTGATCGGAAAAAGAAATAGTCTAAGAAGGCAGAGCTGTCATAAATGCAAATGCTTGTCACCCAGGATACCACATCAGTACATTTGGTGTTTACAAGCATGAAATAAATTACAACACTCCAACTTCACTTTTCTAATATGTGGAAAGAACAGGCAGTATACAATATACAATTCAAAGCTATTTAGTAGATTATATGGAAAATAATAAAATCATGGCGTCTGCTCTGCTTTCGTTGTAGAATAGGCATATAATTGTTCCAATTTCAAATTATAAATATACAAAGTTTTAGGAAATAAAATAAAACTGGAAGATAAGCATCTTTTCACAGAGAAAAAAAGTTATGCAGTTTACTAGAGTACAGAAAGCGAAGAAGTGTGGTAGGAGAAGAATATGAGAAAAGCGAGGAAAGCAAGGGGGCAAAAAGCAGGAAGTTTGGAATGAAGTTGCACTAGGAAGTGCAAACAGACTCTGTCCATCTCAGTAACGCCGGCCGGACCGTTCTTGGTGGTAAGTTTGTCTTCTTCCTCTGAGCTGTATCAAATGAACGTCACTCTCGACCGTAATTAGAACGTCATCCGGGGATAGGACGCGTCACTGGGAGTCCCTGACCTGTTTCTGACGAGGTCCAGACCGCCGCATCTCCAACTTCCCCTACAAACTTCCAATCTTACAAACTTAGACAATATGGCAGGCGAGCGCACCTTACCGCCTCAATCGATCAGTTTATGGGAAATGTATGTGATGTTTGGCACTGTGGGCAGATTTTAACTCCTGCTATATTAATTAGGAACGAAAAGAATTTGGGGACTAAAGTAACAACGATTCCTTTTTATATAACACAAGATTTATCTTTATTTTGTTCCTAGAATTAGTGTTTCATGACTTTGTAAAAAGGCACAAAACATAAAGACAAGTGAGTACAACCTCGTGGTTAGGTAAGTGAATGTGGCCAGTCCAATTGAGTCCTTATGTTCGAAACAAGTGGGCGGATAAATGTGTGTCCTTTTGTGGCAATATGCTAGCATTAATAATTACTAAGTCCGTTCTCTGATTTCAAGGTTAATGGAAGCTTCTTCTTTTTTGGAAACGACATTTTTCATGACCTTTTTCATTAGTACCTAGCGTTTAACGCTACATACAGCATTGGCGGCGGACACCTATATATGCAACAAAGACTGCCACGACAGCAGAGGGCAGGGTCCCGACATTTTCCCAGTTAGAAGTACCCCGGCGGAGGCTGGCTGGACCCGATTCCTCTCCCAAAGCTTCGGGTTCGTACCTCCAAAGGGGAACGCGGGATCGGCTCCCCCTCCCCTCTCGGGCTTGTACCACCCCATGGAGGGCCGGAAACCAGTAGGCTAGACGTCCAATCCGGAGGATGAGATTTCCAGAGCACATTTATTTCTCCTGCCATGCTGCTGTCGCGACGCTCCCCGACGCTTCCAACCCTGAAAGAAAACCTACCGGGATGGAGAGTGAAATTAAATAATTAATGTAACGAAATGGAGGTACAGGAACTTATCATCTACGGGGATCCAATCCGTGACCTCCCGAATGCGGACCTCAGACGTTACCATCTGAGCTATCTCAATGGGTACTCAATTCATATAATCTTTATAAATTTTTTAAATTGAAGGAAGTTTTAAAATAATTATATATACACTAAAATCAATATTCCGAAATAAAAGAGACATTCAAGTACCCCTAAAAATTTTTCTATTTGTTTTCTTTTGTTTCTGTGTAAGGCGTAGGCAGGATACCCTTGTAATTTTTGGCATTTGGACCAAAGATGTAGGTTTCGATGTCAGAAAACATGAATATCAGGGTGGATACGCCCTTCTTGACACTGTGGGGACAAATCAATACGACAGAGTGCAGGCCACTCAGCCATGCGGACACCTTATCTGCAAAAATGCACTAAGGGACGTATTTTTCACTCTTGAGCAGTCCAAATTTGCAAGACCTATTAATTTTTGGAGGTTATGTTACAGATTCTACTTCAGTTAAAAATAAATTTATTTTGTAATATAAAATTCAAATAAATGGTTTTTAAAATCTTACTGGTGATAAAACATTATAGTGCATGGAAATTAGAAAACTGAATCGAACTTAAAGATTTTACATCTTTTGTTTGAGTTTTCGCTAACATATAAATTCTAAGGTACCTCAGGATATCTCGGACGAAAAAATCGCTTCCTCCCCGTTACTAATCAGTATCAGTTTATAGACACTATCAGTTTATAGAATACTAATACATCGTTTTAGTGCTATTTTATAAAAAGTAAAGATTTTGGAGGTACAGTACTATTTCGAAATAAGTACATATCTCAATGTTTTCAGTAAATATTGCATTGATTACTTTAAATTCAATTTTTGAGCATAGTTTTTATATTATACTACAAAATCTGTTTTGGGGTAAATACTGTTTTTCAGGTTTTATAAGAACCTGCTTGTTTTCATACATTTATATATTCAGATTGCTTATCGAATAACATTTATATAATCGAATTTGTAGTATTATAGGAGATCGATAAACATTTCAAAACATAAGTCACCTTTGAGGTGTGAAATACTTCGTAAATTAGCAAGTCTTTAAATAGTATATTTTCTGATATATTTTTGGGGTGAAATACTATTATTCATCACTTCAAAGTTATATCTGTTAAAGGCAATGAGCTTTGTTTCTTAGAATTCTCACATTTTCACATATCTATTGCAAAATGATGACCCTAACAGCATCACCCCCTAGTTTTTCTTGAGCTAAGATCTGAGCCCTTGTAGCACCAAGGGGTCCAGCTCCTCCAGTCCGACGATGGACGACTTTGACGATGATGACAATGATACGGAGGCAAGCGTGAACAACAAAAGATGAATAGGAATCACGGTTAAGTGCCTTTAAAAAGCGGGGCTCTCTCGGGTTTTCTTCCTCTATGTCATCATCGACCGGTCTCTCGCGAAAATTGGGCAATCGGCGTGCACTGGCTTGCCATAGATATCCTTTAAACGTCCAACAAATATGAGACGATCTACGTTCCTAAAGTATATCTTTCTAAATATTCGAAACTGTTCTCCGTTCTCTCGTCCGAAATGTATTTGATTTGTTTATCGTTGATAGCGATGTCACACCTTCCATTTGGGGTATTCAAAGCCTTCATTGTAGGACTGTTATTCTGAAGGATAAAAGTTGAATGATCTGACATACCTTTATAAACCACCTTGGCTCCAGCAAAGCTTGGTGTTGTTGGCAGGGATAAATGGAACATAAGGAATTCGCTATTGAGGTTTCATCGAAAATATAGGTAATAAGAAATACTTAACCCTCCAATAGACGCGCGCCCTGGTAAAACACCGTTAGTCGCGCGAGGCCTAGTAGGCCTGCGCTGTATTTTTGTGCTTATATGCTAGTATTTATTTTAAAAAATTATTTTTACTTTATTCCCACGTTTAGCTTCATTTACCTTAAATGTACATGATTTTTATTAGAATGATCTTACTAGATAGATCTAGATAAATCAGACCCAGGGGTCTCTCAACCTTTAGTGACTAACCAAGGCTTTCGGAAACCCGTGTGTTTGTGTGTTTGTGTGTGGTGTGTGTGTGTGTGTGTGTTTGTGTTTATTTGAGTGCATTTCAACGTGCTTCTTGGTGTGTTGTACCGCTCTTAAATCCTCTATGCCCCTTGAGTGTCAAATTTGAGGTTAAAATTATTATTAACGTTATTGGAGCTCTTTACATGTTCTATGTTTCTAACGTTAAGCACGCTATTTAATGTGATTTTTTTTCACCGCGTAAAGGTCTGACTCTGCCCTGGGACTATAAATAACCCTTTTGAGTAAGGGAATACCATTAATAAACAGTTTTGGCCATATAAGGTTTGCTGAGTAAAGGAGCGTGAAATCGTAAATTTAGCAATACTTGAAAATTTCTCCTTTTAATTTAAGTTTCATATGAATACCGAATGATTTGTAACCTTTTGCCAATCTGATAAAACGTTAATTCTAACGCCTACATCATGTACTCATTTTAGTCAAGGAATAAGATGCTATTGGAACGTTTTCACCTGAACTGTGACTGTTTGTTAGGCTTCCTACAGAAATAGTGTTGAAGAAGGCTGTATTTGTGTGTCAATCGCCCATCTTTGCGCATCTACCCCCATCGCGAACACATTTCTATTGTAATTATACCGAGCTACCCCTACTCCAAAACTTCAGCTTTGTCATCCTATCAGAGTGTATTTTATATTTTCCAACTTTTTCGCCTGTTCTACCTCTCGCATACTATTTTCTTTTTTATCTGCAAGCTCAAATTCGAAGTTGTATGCTTGAACAATGGTTTGCCAGGAAGTACTTGGTGTACGCGATGTTGAGATGAAAAGGGGAGTCAAACAGAAAGGTTAGAGAGAGGGTGGGATAAAAAATGTCGCATGGCTGGACCGCCGATGAGAATCTTGACGTTACAATCGTCACCAGCTGTCTAAGCCAAACCAGCAACGCGATAACCCAATGAGGTCTTTAGCCACAATGTTTTGAATTCTGCAACGCATAAGCACAAATCTGGTTCACTATATTTTATAACTTCATGTTTCACGCTACGTAAAAGTTTTATTGTATGCTAATAAAAAGATCCATAGATATATTTAAATTTAATAGACAAAGCACAACATAAGTGATGTTATCACTTTATCGTGAAAGCAAAGGTTCAGAAAACACCTCACCCACAAAGGTTTTATACTGAGGATCGCAGATGTAGTTAGCTGTTCGTTTTGAACTTGTGGTAGCCGGCATCACCTGAACAGCAGCAGTTCCAGAATCAATGTGGAATTTTGACACAAAGTGATTTGATTCCAGAATTTCGTACCTTTAGGAAAAATAGTACGATAATTATCAATGCTGTACCTCCAGTCTACTTGTAGCACTGCTTCTATAGGTTTTCCTTCCAATAACAATAATAACAGTAATAATAGTAATAATAATAATTAATATATAGTCCTGCAAGTATACAACAAATATTCTGGTAGAGAGGCCATCTTCACTGTGTACACAGATATACCTATAATAGAATGAACTATAAATTTAATTAATACTTGAGTAATTTTGAAAGTGGTTCTGAAATGGCATTAAGGACCATATTACACAATAATCAGTGGGAACAACCAAGGATTTTTACGGCCAAAAAAGCTCCGCGGGATTTGAATCCGCGACCTCTGGAACTAGAGCCCCTAGACCATGGAGGACAAGGGAATGCAATGGACATGCATTGTTAAAATAGAAATTCCATTAATTAGACTCTTTTAGTAAGATTAAATCGAAAGTGTATCGTGGAAGTGGTACAGTGATTCATATATCTTGGTTATAATCTTTAAAATTACTCATATATGTGAATTGTACACCCAATCAGTTAGCAGCAACAGAAGTGGCCGTCTACCAGACAACAGAAAGCATTTTTACAAGACCTTTGCAATTCGATATAATTTTTATATTTTGGATTAGAAATGTACTTTCATGCTTATCATTTTGTTACTTTCCTGCAGGCTTATGCTAAAGAAGAATCAAATTTTAGAGTGTGAAATATACCAATATGGATAACTGGATGGATAAAATTAAAAGATTTTTAGCAACAAAGATAGAACTTGCATTCAATACGACGCTACATAGGAATACAATGGCATTTCTGGAAAATAATTTTTTTTATTTGACCTTGTGAAAGTGAAGTGTATGCATTCTCAAGCACAACAGGAATTCCGCTGCATATTTAAGTTCATACAAATAAAAAAACAGTTGAAGATGCAAATAATTGCACTGCTTGTCTGTAGCAGATAGCTTTTCCAGGTTAACAGATCTTAACCCTGTGAGGAAAGTTATTTAGCATCATGTGTGGAACATAGCTTCAGTGCTCCGCGTACAACAAATTGTGTCCATGTTGAGGCTTACGACATCAAGCCTTGACCTTTCCTCTACCCATTTATGTGTGGAATAGCTTCTTTCTTTTACAGTTTGAAATACACCGTTTATCTGCTTTGCAAATGCACAGCTTGATCTACTGTATTCAGTTGTCTTTCATGTGTTGCACTGCATTTCGAGCTGTCGTTGGTTAGATCGATCTTGTAGTTTGCAGTCTATATACACGACGGACTTTTGTGATTATACCGACGGTGGAGAACAGTTATCGCTCGCATGGCCTCCTACAGTCCGATTGTCGACTTGGTTTGTACCGTACAGATAGAGGTGGCTTTGCCTGATTACTTGGCAGTCGGAGCAGCGGTGCATAAGACGTGTTATTGTCAGGGCGGAGTACCCCTACCAGAGTTTGTATTGTACTGCTGCTGCCATTGTGGCCAAAAGCACAATTAAAATCAAACGACGGTGCGACCAACTCCCGCCAGCAAAACTACGCCAACTGGAAAACTGTGGAAGGGGGACTATGCTTTCAGGTTGTATCTGATGCGAGGCAGCATTTGTATACGGTGTGAGTGGAACGTTTTTAATAAGACGCTTTATTAGCAAATCCGCAGGTAAAAACCAAATGTGGTGAACCATGTTGAGCAGTAACAATAACGCATGCTGGCTAGAGGTGTTGATTTACATGGAGTAACATTATTATTTGCTTCGCTGAGTATTTTCCATTGGCACTCCTGCGTTAAACTGAACCGACGAAACTGACCGACAGCTTTCCAGTTTATCACGAGCTAAAATCCGACGAACCTGCGTTTAGAGTTAAAGTGGTTAAGGGAGCTAAAAAGAGAAGTTAAACGCAGTTTAAAGGCAGTACCAGTAAGCTGCGCCCTATTCCTGCGGAAATAAGTCATAACTGAAACGGTTTTATGGCAGACGCCTAATTTAATGACAGCTGATAGCTGTTACTCTTCTATTTCCTGTTGTGCAAATACATTTTGTGGAGGCAAATGATCTTTACATCGCCGGTTTTATAGCGTGATTTCATAACACCGTAAGGCGTGGCAAGTCTGTTGAGCCACCCGCCATTAAATTTTGCGTGAACTATGAAAATAGAATTTAAGATAAAGAATATATTACTTGTGAGAAGTTACCTCATGATGCCACGAATAAAAAGCACGTATTGCACACCAAACATGTTTAAATATTAACTTTCAGCAAATTCATCGGACAATATGCTTCATTTAGATGCAAAGAGCATTAATGCTAAAAATGTTTGATTATTCTGTTTCTTTCTTCGCTTCTTAATTAAATATCTAAAAGAACACAACAAAAGTCCATCGTCCTAATAAAATGTAGCAAACACAAGGAATGCTCCTATTTAATTAACAAGCAGCTTAATAAGATATATAATGCTTAAAAACCAGATCTTGCGTTTATTCATATATCAGGTGTTCAAGAAATGGTTGATATTGCAACAGGAGCTGGGGTTGGTCCAAAGTAGAACAAATCTTCCTGTAAACACATGTCCGGAAACAAATACCTATTGAGATGAGAGCCATTTTACTTGTTTTGAGTACTTATACCAGGTGTGCCCAATCCCAACTCCTGTTACAATATCAGGCACTTTTTAAACACCCTGTTTAGTGCCTCGTTAGGTTCCTGAGAGGCCAATTGAGGAGCTACTTGCTTGAGAAGTAGTGGCCCTGGTCGAGAAGACCGCATAACCGGCCGGGAGGGACCGGGGTGTTGAGCACGACCCACCTTCATACTACAGCCCACTCATGACGCCTGTGGTGAGCAGAGGTGGGGGACGCAGCCGTCGGGTGGTAGTCCTTGGACCGGATGGGCTCTTGTGCCATGGTGTTTTTAGTTCCAAAATGTGCAGCATTTGTTACATATGGCTACTTAGGAGAAAAAGATAATTTAACAGTATTCAACTAAAACAGTGTCCTCTTAGCCGCAAATCATACTCTAGATGCCGGTTAACTCGAGTTATTGCATTAGTAAACTCATGATTAATATCTGAACTATTATTTCGAAGTAGCAGAAAATAATTGTTTACGAAAAGTATCAGTTCTGTGACCAAAACCTAGCCAATACTTACTACGAAAATGGAATGATAATACTGATATTACTTGTATTTATTGTTTCAGAACCCAGCAACTACGTTTGTTCTACGTGCAAGCAGCGTCATTACTCGGCCTGGCGTCTAGTCCAACATGTGCAGAACAGCCATGGCATCAAGATATACGTGGAATCGTCGTCATCGTCCACAGGATCCTCTCCGTCGTGCCCAACAGGTGGAGGACAGAACAAGAGCAACAACAGTAGTCATTCATCGTCTTCCTCCTGTTCCACATCTTCAGGTTGTTCCTCTGCTGCCCCCACAACCCCCGCTACTCCTCTATCCCTCCCACCACCGGGTGTTTCCTCACGTCTCCTTCATCCCCCACCTCCGTCATCCCTCGATCCGCATCATCCCATGCATAACAGCAATCCTTTTGGCGTCGGTGGTCTTCTCAGGATGCCTTTGGGAGACCGTGGCCACCACCAGTTCCCACCGACCTCTATGGCAGCTCCTCCGTTAAGCAACCACTTAAGTCACCATCATCCACCACCGCCCCCGAGCACGGCGGGACTTTTCACGAGACCTTCTAGTCACCACGACCATCACTTTCGAATGGAACAATTGGTATCGGAGCAGTTTCGTCTGAACCCTCATCATGGGTTGGGACTGGCAGCGGCCGCGGCGGCAGCGGCTGCAGCTGCTGCGGCTGGAGTTCCACCCCCTTTTGGGCCAGCTTCTGCGGGTACCGATAGACCTCCGGCGCTTCCTCCAACGTCATCTGGACCACCACCGCCTCCACGGTCGTCTTCGGCAGTCGTGGCTCCTCCACCTCCAGCTCCTCCGGGAGCCCTGGGTCTTTCTTTGGAACCACAACTGGATTTCTACTCGCAGCGACTCCGTCAGCTTGCAGGCACCACTAGTCCGGGCGCCGCAACCACAGCAGCCACTGGGAACTCGTCACCCTCGCCCAGGAAACCTATCCTGACACCACCCTTCACAAGTCCACCGAATAGTCATCACCAATCGAATTCTGTGACGCCAATACACCTCGGAAACAACAATAATAACAGCAGCGTCAGTAACAATAACAACAGTCCCAGCAGCGGTGGCACCAATAGACCCGAATCCCTTACCTCTCCCGAGAAACAGTCCCCTCTCTCCGATCCGGTAAACAGCACTTCGGGCGTCGTTGCGCTAACCTCGACGCCAAGGTCAGCATCCACACCCCCGACAAACTTGAAAGCGACTGACTATTCCCGTAACAGTCAATCTGCTACTGGTGGTGAAGTGGGAACTGGGGACGAGTCAGGTGCGGATCGTGGAGAGCGACTTCGTGCTTGTGAATTCTGTGGCAAGAAGTTCCGCTTCCAGAGCAATCTGATAGTGCACAGGAGGACGCATACAGGAGAGAAACCATACAAATGTGCTGTGTGTAGTCATGCCTGCACGCAGAGCTCTAAGCTCAAGAGGCACATGAAGATACATCGTCGTGCTATAAGGGCGGCGGGAAACGGACAGTCCGGTGGCGAGGGCACGGCTACCAATGGGGGCGGGAGCATCAACTCGACACCGGATAACATATCGCGCACTGGCTCCGTTGAAACCCTAGATGATGATGGTGATGATGAAGACGATGATGACGAAGAAGATGAGGAGGAAGAAGAAGAGGAGGAGGAAGAAATGGAATTGGAGGAGGAAGAGGGTGATGACGATGATGATGACGATGATGATCTAGGGGGAGATGCTCCCGAAGATCTTACGACGAAATCCACTTCCTCAACGCCCCCAAATAATGTATCGTCCTCCGGTGGGGAAAAGCCAAACAGCACCCGACCTACACCAGCTCCTACTCCCCTGGAAAAGATAGCCACTTCAGGGAGCCTCGTAGGTGAACTCATGGACAAGTTTGGCTTAAGCAACATCCAACAGTATAACGAGGCATACAAACAAGCTCTTCAGGAGTCTGTAGTGGGTACGCATCAACTACATCCTCATCATCCCCTAAACATCAAAGATGAATTTCATCATCGCTCTCCTCTTATCTCCGACAACAACAATACCACGATGATGAACGATAAGACAATCTCTAATGTGGCAAAAAATAACCTCGAGAACGGCATCCTGGACAAATCAGCTGCGGCAATGCGTTTTAGGGAAGAGTTCGCTAAAAACATCATCGCAGCTGGTCAACCTCCACTTGACCTAATAGGAGCTCCGCACGGTTTGTTTGGTCCAGGGAGCACGTTTGACAACCCCTTTGATGCAACCAACAAACGCCTTAAGCTGGACTTGGAGAATCATCACAATCACCATACTTCTCTAGGTAGAGGAGTCGGTCCAGAGAGGGATGGTCTGTATGCCGGTTTATGGTTACCAGCCATGGCAGCTGCGCATCATCGAGATCATCTCTTCGGTAGCGATGCTCCCATGGATCTTCTAGGGGGAAATGTGACACGATCTTCAAAATCAGCCTCTGAAAGCGCGTTGCTGAAAGCAAATAGTGGAGGTGGTTCAAAGGCCGGACCCAGTGCTTCCTCCCTGGCGGCGGCCGCGGCAGCTGCTGCCGCTTTAAACCTCGGACTAGGTGGCCCCGGAAATGGTGGCGGTGGTACTGGTGGCGGGGGTGGACTCCATCTGAAGAAGGAAAACCGCCGCAATGACACATGTGAATATTGTGGGAAAGTGTTCAAAAACTGCAGCAACTTAACAGTGCATCGACGCTCCCACACAGGGGAAAAGCCCTACAAGTGTGAACTGTGCTCTTACGCGTGCGCCCAGAGTTCCAAGCTCACTCGGCACATGAAGACGCACGGACGCCTCGGAAAAGACGTTTACAGGTGTCGTTTCTGCGAGATGCCGTTTTCTGTTCCTTCCACTCTGGAGAAGCACATGCGCAAGTGTGTGGTTAACCAGAACAACAAAGGAGCAGGACACATCCTACCAGCTCTCATCACAGGAGAGGACACCGGAGATTCCAGTGCGTCAGTCTCCAAGGACACCACATGACTCTTTCCCTGGGGAGGGTTCCGCCATCTTCCTCTTCAGAGTATCTACTAGACTCCTAGCTCTCAACAGCATACACACATGCCACAAATCATTGCTGTTCTTTGTGTCTGCCTGGCTGACTGTCAAGTACAGGTTGAGTGAACAATTTCATCTTCACTTAACCTATACTTCACTCAGCTTTCTTACCTCTTCACACATGTGCTGCTTATATGGGCAGTAACACATTCTTTTTCAGCCTGACAAACACAGACACAAGCATTATCCAAAAGACCTCACCCATGTCCATCCTTCAGTATACTCCTGGCGGAGCACTTCCCCTCTCGGTTGGGTCAAAATTCTCATAGACATTAAAGCTGAGAAAAAAAAAGAAAGAAAATTGGTAAATCCAAGAGCATAACATAAACTATACCTCAATGTTTTCGTATTATATTTGGACAAGCCAGTTGCCATTATACCAGAAACATTAATTATACCATCCAGTGATCAGTGATGAAGCTTTATTTCAAAGGAAACAAAGAAATAGAAGCAAGAGGAAATTCAATAGGTTAAACATATGGAAAAAGTTAGGACCTGTCCTTATTTACTACCCAGATGTTTGTGCAGTGAAGACTATCTATAAAATTCATAGTGACCCGATTCAAAGGCCTGCATAACCATTTGTAGGGTTTGGTTTAAGAACCAGCAAAATTGTTTATTGTGTTTTTTTACAATAGTTGGAAAATATATTTAAAAAGTGTTGTAATTCAGCAGTTATTCCCTCAATGGAATCCCCTCTTTGTTTTATTTTCACTTGAACTTATCTCAATAACCTTTTTAATTGTCTAACCAAAACCCTTCACTGTCTTGCAAATATGATGTCTTCTAAATGTTAAATCTGTGGTTAGTAAAGCAGATACACAGCTATTGTACCTTGGATCTTTGAGAGTATAAGGAAATGTTTATATTTTTAATGTGTGCTGATTGCTAAAGGAATGGGGATGTTTAGGAAAAATGGAACTGTCCTGCAAAAAATAAAAAAATAAAATGTACTAAATGTGTTAAAAAAGAAGGTAGTGTGAATATGTGGTCCTAAAACTGTTGGGAGCTATTGCTAGTTATCCATCTATTTGTTTATCAATGTAACTGATACCAAAGCAATGTAAAAATTATGTGAATAAGTGTACTTTATTGGGTTCATTGCTATGATTGTTGAGTTGCTTAGGTTTATGGTTTTATTTATTTATCCAGCATTAAATCCATGCTGAATTTTCTGTCTATAGCTGAAATACCCTTAATTCAGTCATCCATAAGGCCTGTAATTGAAGTAAAGTTCACAATTTAAATGCGATAATAAAGTTAGTTTAAAGCAATATAAACACAGAATTTTAAGTTTTTCCTTGCTCATAGTACTTAACAGTTTTCCTTCATCAGCATTTATCTGTTTTCTGTGAGACTTTATTCATTTGTGATGAAGAGAGAACTATTTGTTCTCAGTGTGTTTATTTGAAGACTGAACATTTAAATTATTTTTAATTAATTAATCATTACCAACTGCATCAAACAGATGTTTCAGAGTCCAACAAATGGCACTATATAGTTTGATGTATTGAAATTGCCTCAAAAATAGTTTTAAATGTATATAATTTGAATATTACATCTGCAGTAATGAGTTCCTATAAAAATTACAAAAACACAAATTTCTCAAAGAATAGCAGATTGATTATATTTTTAGTACATATAGTTTATATGTTCATAGATGATAACATTCACATGCACTTTGACATTTCAGTGACTTATACTAGTTGCATACAACAATGTTTTGCAGTCAAATTATGAGGCAATTTTATAAAAGTAAATAAAATTCTTGGATATGTTTAACATTTTCTAATAAAATATCCAGACATAGACATTCCCAAGTATCAGCATTTTGGGCTCTATATGCCTGCAAACCCAAGACTGGACGACATTCTGTGCCAATTAAAAATCACTATTTTATATGGCCAGATTTTCATGATTGTTTTTAGGAATTTCCTTTATTATGTTCTAGAAATAAACGTGTCCTGATATTCTTTCATTTCTTTGATATTGCGAGAGTATAGGTTTTGTTTTTGCAGTGGTTGATTTCTTACTTTTGTGACATGGGACGGAGGGATGCTATATTCTAGTAATACCTACTGAAGGAGAGGAATCACTTATCCTGTGAGGAAGTCAGAGTGTGTACATAGTTGAATATCAGAGGACTTGTTATAACCGAATGGTGGCTTCAACTGCATGTTTTCTGTGCATTGAGTGTAATGTTTTATTCTTCACGATAGAATTTATTTTTGTTTTCCTACTCCTGTATTTTCTCATGGCGTTGGAAGCTGTACTATAACCCTGCTGCACTGTTCTACTGCTATTGTATTTATTATTAATAATAATAATGATTATATTATAATCAGTTGTTTGTTACCTGAAAGAAAGTGTGTTTTGCTATTTAAACTTTCTGTTTGTGTCCCTGATTCTTTGTCACTAATGTTTCACATAAGGGAACATCACTAGCAAATATTTCTTACATTTGTTTTTAAATATCGTTCCATTAGTAGCTTTCGGAATCAAGGACCACAGAAATGAAAAGATTATATTAAATGCATATCTCCAAAAGCATTGTATTTCTTTAAATAAAAAAGAGAGAAAGCAATTTACCAAATAATTAACTAATTTTCACAGAAGAGTATATGATAAAAAGTAATGAATGTACAAATTTTCTCCTAATATTGCTATTGTTTATAAAATGTCCACTCCTGCTGATAATTTTCTTCCAATAATTGTTTTTCTTCCATGCTTTCCGGTTTCCATTGTGTGTTATCAGTGGCTTGTATACAATAAAAGTAAATATGAAAGTATCCTATGTTTTACCCAAACACTATACAACAGGGTAAATTGATATAATACAGTCTATGAAAAGGACTTTTCCTTTTTGTTAGTAACACAAAAAACTATGGTTCTTGTGACAAAAATGCTCCAGGGTACATTTATGAAAAAGCTCGATGATAATTATTATATAGGCTAAGTACATAATAAAACATATGTTGTGTGTCAAGAGAGTAAGAGAATATTAATATTGATATACATCAACTTAGACTAAAAAGGAGAAAACGAGAGAGTGAAAGAGAGGGAGAGAAAGTGAGTGAGAGAAATCAGAAGTTCCAAACTCTAAAAACATAATGTCCTGCCCTTTTTCATTGGACGTAACTGCAAACTGTTCCATGTATCATATTATAATAGGTTATGTGGTATTTTACACTACAGTTTAAGAGGCTAGTTATGCTCTGCAATTTCCATAACTACAACCCAGAAGCATATCTGATGGTCCCATACATTTAATTTTCGAGCTTTCCTCCTTTAAATGGTGGTCATTGCAATTAATTAGTTCAGTGAGGTATGCCAGTATATTTTGATTTATCACTTAACTAAATTTTAATTTTAATCCTTAATTTATTCCCTATGCTAACTTAATTCAACAAAAAAATACCTTATCCATAAAAATTGAAATGAACATACACAGACAAAATCAACAGGTACTGTTTTTTTTTTTTTCTTAATTAAAGGATTATCCCATTAGATATCAATTATAATTATTTTAAAAATACTAGAAACTAATGTAGCTTTGATCTCTTCTTTCCCTTTGAAAAGGAGGTCAAAATACTTATTAATTTCTACACAATCTGTTTCAAATACAACCATTTAAATCAAAGCCTCAGCTGAGTAACACGTTAGCAAAATATGTTATATCATTATTATTAATATTATTACTATTTTTTGATGAAAAAATAAATGATAACATTTTTCTCCCTCAGTTTATAAACAAAGGTCTTGTTCTAAAAACATACATATTAGAAAAAATATTTATTTCTCTTTCCTAAACATATACCTACTGTGAGTTTAGAATTATGATTTCTGTTTTATTATTAACACAAACTCACACTTCATTGGATGAACTGGATGCATACAAACATTATGCAACTGTTTTCCAATGTTGGCTTCTCGAGTATTTTCTCCTAGTCTCATATTATATAATAATTTAATCATTTTATTTCAGACAAAAATAATTTTGTTTCATATATACAAAAAGGACCCCAATATTGCATATTGATGTTTGAAAGTTTCTTATAATGACTTTGCAGTTTCAAATCTGGTTATAGACCAGAGTTTTTGTGAGACATAATCTTATTTTGTTTTTAGAGTTTGTGTTGCCATATATACTTAGTGGAAGGTGCAAAGTAATGCATGCATACCAACGTCTTTTCCTGATTTGGATATAGCTGCTTTTGCCAATGGGCTACTCAATTACACATGGGTTTCCACAGAATTTGTGCATATAACCTGGTATGCATATGAGAGTCGCCTAGAACAAGCACTGAATAAAACATGCTATTAAACTTCTGAAAATCAAAATACACTGGCTTAATCATCCTCTGACATATTGCAGGGCTAAGTACAAGCTAGTTTTGATTTCTGAGCATTACAAAACATATTTAAATATAAACCTGTTGCAATACCTGAGAAAGTGGACTATTTCTTTATTTCTTTTGAAATTAGAGAGAATAATAAGTTTCAGAAAACACATTCTAAACTATTGATTCTTATAACTTAAAACATAAAGAGTCATAGGAAAAGCATCTGAAGACAGAGATTACCATAACCCCCATCACTCTAATCCATGTATAATGCCAAGCCTCTGTTATCCTATCTGTCATTATCAATGGCTTTTGGCATGCCAATTTCAAAAATACAAATACCATGCTAATAATTTCCTTATTTTAAAATCTAAAGGAACTATATTTGTTCTCGTTTTTTGTGACTGTTTATTATTAATATAATAATTATTTATTTGTACATGTAATGTACCAAAATATGGAATCGTAGAGCTGAGTATGTGTATTTATGATGATTGTCATTTGTTTTTATTAAAGGCTTCTTTAATAGCGAAGAGTGTATTTAAAAAAATATATAGTGTTGGTTTCTCTTTCCGCAATTACTTCAATTTTTTATCTCACACTCCTTCCTTTCACACACCAGTTTGTTATAATACTGCAGGAGACAGATTGGTTACTTCCGAATGATGGAACCACATCAGGGTTGCCAATACATTCTTCTTTAGCCAGCTATGGAGGAGAAATATGAAGGAAAAATATAATAGGAAGAAAATCACCACACAAAAATGATCTTCCCTACCTACACTCACGTTTCCTTATTGTCATAGGGATAGATGGGGAGAAGTGACACAATGTGTCATCTCCCCACATCGTAGTTTTAACCCTGTCCACTCTGCTATACACCGATTATAAGGCCACGCTTTGTAATCAAAAATCAATAAATTATGTTTCTATTTGGTTGCGCCACCGCACGCCTTAAAACTTAGCTTAGTCAGCCAACAAACAGCAGAAAAGAGAGATGGCCTGCATTTGGTGATGGGCTTAGTGCAGAGGGTAAAAACTCGATTGCATTCCTGCAATTGTACTGCTTTCCTTATCCTAAACCAATTCAAATACATCCCATTATCTTTTATTAGTTAGTCAAAAAGTGAGTATTATATCGTTAGCATTAATCAATATAAACATTCGTCTAGAACAGTGGTGCAGTAGAGGGGGAGCATCCCTCTATTTTGCTCTTCGGTTTGCCTGCCGTCCAAGGAGATGCTACTGAGTCACCGTAAAGTCTGACCACCCCAACACGCGGTGGTAAAGGGGGAAAGTAGGAGAATGACGCAGCAGGTCACAGTCATCCCTGCCTAGAAATATGTTGCGACTTTTGCGATAGACGAAGCAGAAAGCAAAAACATGCTCAAAACATATAGGTCCATTTTAAAAATATATTACATTACATAGCGCATGTCAGTAAACTTCAAAACTTCTACCTGAGAAAACAATGAATATGTCAGGAACATCCAAAGCTACGCAGAAGAGTCTGATATTTAGCATTCACATTGCTTTCTCTGCTCACTTTTTCTACAACTTATTCTTATAAAACCATATTATTATATACACTTCGTGTTTATTCCAGATAAACTTTCAATTTACATTTACGCACTTCCTTGTAGATTACAATAACTAAAGTGATAGACTTCAAAAAATCTTGACGTATATGACGTGCTCTTTGAATGACCACAAGTAAAAAAGGAGTAGCAACTTATTTTTTTTTTTCTTTGCATGGTTTCCCTACCCTTGTGTAGAGCTTACACCCTCTAGACCTTACAATCCAGTGCCTAGGGTCAGACACCTGTTGGAGAGCACAGGAACCTACTGGACCGGACAGAGTGAAGACCTGGAAGCGAATGGTCAGCGAAGCACCAGATGTAAGAGTGAGGAAGAGAATGATATGAAATGCAGGCGAAATTGAATGGAAAGGTGATAATGGAGCAATTGGTGAAAGAGTAGCGGAGAAAACTGGAGAACCCGGAGAAAGGCTTCCCTGAGGCCACTTCGTCCACCATGAATACCACATGCAGGTCCCTGGGGTCGAACCCCGGTGGTAAGCGAACGCTAACCGCTCGGCCAATAAAGAAATTTACAATTTCTTATATTCTCTGTCCTTACAATCGTTCACTAAGTCCATTGAATACTAAAATTCGTCAATAGTTCGAAAGACATTCAAACATTCATTCTTGAAACAAAATTGATATTTGAAAGGTAGACTGTGGTTTATTTTTAAACTATTGACGATATAGGCCTATACTGAAAATGTGATTGAATTGCATTAATAGCGATAAACAATAAACATATATCCTATTGGTTTTCAACAAGGCATTGTCTATGCAAGCAGTTAAATGTAATAATTTCCTCACCGTACCTTCTACACGTTTTGCAGTAAACTTACGCAGGTGCAATCTTTCCTTTTACTCTCGCTGCAAGCCCGCGACTTCCATAAGTTGTACTATATCGAACTTCAGGAAAGATTTGCCAACATTTTTTTAAAAATAAACTTCACATAAAAAAGGGAACAGAAACACAGAGAAAATGAGGCTTCCCTGAAAATTGCCGCGTTAGATAACTGCCTAGGTTGTCTAGGTCTAAATCCGGCACCGGTCTTACGGTTTATCAATTGCATAAAAGTCACTCAGGATGAGAGAGGACTTCAGAGGCTGTTCTCAGTTCAAGATATACATTTATATTGTTATAAAAATATCTTAAACACATGCAATTCTTATCTCAGCATTAGTCATAGAAATTAAATAAACATTTTCGAAAAATGATCGATAGAGAGGATTTTCTGGGTACGATGTATGATAACTAACTCTTTTCATTTTTGAGCTGTTATGCTATTCAGAAGCACACTCGTACTCATGAACATTTTTCTAAATTTGTTTAGGTTCATTTAGGAAATTTCATAACATATAACATAAATCAGTTTTTGGACGGAATGCAGTACTTTCTTTACTGTAGATTAAGACTAGAGGAAGTAAAAGGAAAGAAAGAATCTTCAAGAAGTTTGATATTTTAAATTTGTCTATATTTTTCCCTGTGGAGATGTCACTTGTAATTAACTTTTATACAAAAATGATAATGAAGGATATTGATTTTCAACGTAAATTGTATTTGTGAGGTGGTAATTTCGCAAAACTTTTCGTGCTACAACCATGAAAGATGCTAGACTAGGACCGAAGTTTGGCATTCGCCCAAAAGCTCCGTGGACCAAGTTCCATTTGTATCTGTGAATAGCATAACTCAAAAACGAAAAATCCGTTAAATACCAAATTTGTCCAGAATATTGCAATGATGTGAGACGATAAAAAGAGGGTCTCCCAATTCAAACTGACATTTACATACAAAATGTTTCGTTACATTTGCTGTTCAACATGGCCTAAATCGTTGATTAAAATAATTTTCGAGACAATGAAATGTATACCTTGAATTTTGTGAGAGTAACCCCTAAAATGCTCTTTATTCTGAGTTAAGTTTCAATAATTGAAAAGACATAAGAGATAGACAAACTTTTAATAACAAGCCTTCAAGAAAACGTAGATCTCGATAAAGCACACCATATATGCAAAATAAAAATAATTATCAGCTATGTTTATCTCTTCCGAGCATGTAGGCTCGAATGAGATCTGACCAACGCAGACAACGAATCACCGCACTCTGAGGATGCCAAGAGTAGCACATGGCGAAACGTCAGTATCTTCAACGCCTTCTAGACCACGGCCTACAAGCCCGGAAGATAGAAACTAGGGTTGCCAACGGTGCAGCACACACGCTCGCTTCCCCTACACGTTACCCCACACCCTCCACTGACCAAGACAAGGGAGCCAGACCTGCTAATCTGAGGCGGATGACGCGGAGTAGTAGTAGATACAATTGAATGGGAGGACGAATATTTTTGTTTTGGAGATGAAGACAATAAAGTTAAGTGTTTCATTTGTAAGATTGGTAGTTGCAGCTTTATACAATTTCCCCTGCTTGCGTCCCATGTTCATGATAAATGTGATTCTCCTGGGAAAATACAACAAACTTTTGAAACAATTTAATATAGTTCTTTAATGTAGTAACTTTTTGAAAATGTTTGTTCTCAGATATAAATGGAGCCAAGACTGTAATTAAACTAGATGCAAACAAACGCAAACTCGGATACTCACAGCAGGGCAGAGACTAAATAATTCCCACTCTTCTTTCTTTCTCAGAAGATTTTACGGTCGTGGAAGTCTGCAATGCAGCAGTTTCATATCTTGTAGCTCCTGTGAAGCCTCGCTACATGGAAACTTCAAAAGTGCAAAATAATTGAATTTTGTATGACTGATTCTATTAAAAGATAGTACAATCACCTTGCTTATCTTTTGAGACTGTGTACTTCATCTTTTGCAAATATTGAAGACCTTCTGAAACATAAATCGTGCCAAAAAACTAATCCTCAAAAACATAATGCGTTAAACAGGAGTAGAATATGAATGTGTACGACTTCCATTTCCTCTCTGTAAGAAGTGCCGCCACTGGAACTCAGTAACCGCGAATAAATCCGTCATTCTGCCCTAGCGGGTGGAAGGAGGTGATTTCAACCTCCCCATACCTGTCTGCAGTTGAGCACCGCTGAGATAAACGTGGCTAATAGTCTGGACGCCGGCGATGAAAGCCAAAGTTCACCACATAAAAATAGTTTTTGGCGTTAACCATTCTTCGAGATATTCTTTGTTATTGGTTGGACTTTTCAAATAGTTATGTTTTTCTCAGGTGGAAAACAGCTATTTTTATTATTATTACTATTATTATTATTATTATTATTATTATTATTATTATTATTATTATTATTATTATTATTATTATTATTATTATTATTATTATTATTATTATTATTATTGTTATATTTGACTATAACTTAATTTCGCTGCTCCACTTGTATCTAGTAGAAAATATGTAATGAAGTCATTGTTGGAAATGTTTACAACAACAATTAATGTTTGTAAGAAGAATTTTTAAAGAATGTGTAGAAAATGAATGTGAATGTAACGTAGCCGCAGATTTTAGTTAAAACACATCAGAAGATATTTTAAAATTAATTTATTTGAATTCCTTTTTATTTTTGTAATTTATTATTGACGCTTAAACGAAATGACTACAATAAATGATAATTATGTGGCACAATTACAAAATTGATTCTATAAAATTATACCATTTAATTATTTTGAAGTCTCAATAATGTAGAATAAGTGCTTGAGAAAATGAAAAACATTCAATGTCCCAGGTGAATCTCATTTTGTCCACAACACTAACTTTTTAGTAGTGTCTAATGTCCATTTTTACTACATAAACACCATAAGTGGTGGACACTGATATGCTACATGAAAGGTACTTATAATTATATGCGAAAGGAAAGATTTATGTTTAATTTAGGCAAGTCCCAGGCATTTTCAGTAATGAGGACTGAAGTAGCTTAACCTGGAAAAAATCTTAGTCTAGGAGTACTGCTAAGTGGAGCCTCATACGTCAAATGACCACGCGGTTGAGGGGAAAAGTGTAGCATTATTTATATTGGTCTTATACTTTAAAATGCAATTCCCTGTTAAATAGAAGCCATACTAGCTCCTTCGGTCGTGTAACTGTTGACTCTCCCGAAACGTGATCAAAATCAGTGACATTTAGTTAATTACTCCCTTTCACAGAATCATTCTAATCAGTTCAAAAACTTGTGTTGTACTTCCGCCCAGGATGCACCTCCTGTAGAGCATGTGAAGAAGCAATGGTAACGGTGCAGTGGTAGTGTAAGTGCAGGGAAACCTGGAAGTGTACTGAAGATGAGCGACTACAGAGAACCATCCTGCTGAGCAAAGGTTAGTGAAATAAATGCAGTATAACTGTAATTTACATTGATTACAGTGTTTACATTGGCACGTCAGAGTTAATGTAGCGGGGGTGGGGAGCCTTTGAAGGTGTTCTTACGTTGTGCCTTATGTGAAACCTCTACCTTGCAAACTGGACGAGTTGTTTCCAGCATTTCGTTTAGCTCGATGTGTCAGAATTCACAAGGAGAAACCCTCAAAATGCAGGCCCTGACTAATAAATCACATGTCAAATTAATATACGATCATGATGTAGAAGGTGCTTTATGGAGGAATGCCAAATAAAAGTCTTGGTGCTTGTTCTGCCTACACGGTCTAATGGGGTTACCACTTGAAATGCAAGATCTTCGGAACATAATCACGATACATGAAGTTTACCTTCATTTGCATTTTAAACAATGGCTTATAATGAAAGCATATTTATAAATACAGATAAGGGACATCGGGTTATCGTACTTTCACAATCCTCATCGAAACATACATCTATAGTATGGTTCTGTGCGTTTACAGGACGACATATTTTTAATGTGCGATCTTTTAGAACATACTGTCACTGTACCTCATAGCGGTTTTTAAGAACTCTTGGAGGAGACAGAAGCAATTTCCACGATGAGCCTAAATTAAATATATATCAAAGCTTCTTGAAAACTATATAAAGTACCACAATGAACATTTTGCCACTTATAAAAAAGATATTCTGACTCATAAACGTGTCAAGTCCTAAGTTAGTTACAACTTGATATTGCAATAAACAAAATTTGCAGAAATGTTCACATTTTACTCTTTAGATATATTTTTCTTCTAAAGAATTAAAGTGAGACACTTCAGATTCTGTAGTCACTTTACAAATATGTTGACATAGCTGGTGAAACATATTTTAACCAAAAATAGCAATTTTAAGAAATATATAGTTACGAATAATTTATTTTAAAACTTTTTAGGAACTTTTAATCTTTGAGGTAGAATTGGAACTGAAACATTCAATGCCACAACTGGGATTTAAACCACATACCCTCCGCTTACCAGGCGAGTACTTTAACCATTAAGTTACTGTGATAACCTGCCAAAATGACACTGAATTCTCCAACCTTCCCGCCTAGTAAGCGGAAGGTCTGTGGTCAAATCCAGCCGTGGCATTGAATTTTTCAGTTCCAGTTCTGCCTCTCAAACATTGCCCACACACAGCTTGTGTGTTTGAAAACACCGACAGAAACTTCCTTGGCATAAATACATAATAATTACTTATAATCTTTTTAAGAACTTTGTATAAAGATAATCATCAATGCGATTTTCATTAAAAGCGGAAGTATAATTAAATTATTTCAAGTTCTTGTTTTTGAAATATAAAACACTTCCTGAATATTAATTTTTAGAAGAATTAGGAAAAGATAAGTAGCTTAAAAGTTTCGCTAGCTGTCTAGAGAAATATATTTTGCATATACACAAAAAATAACTGTGTTTCTGTCATAGTTTCTTTTGGAAAAGTTGTATTATTATTTTAATTCTGACTGGATGTTTACCCTTAAAGACCATGATCTTTGTTTTTTTAAATGTAATTTTAAAATTTTGTTTCTCACACATTTTATCTAGGCAATGAAGTGCATATTGCAGTTTATCTTCCGCGTCGAAAATTAACACGATTATCAGCAGCATACAAAATTATATTAAGATATAGCAGTCCTGCTTTAATAGCCTTATCAATCGTATCTTTCACCTCTCATATCATATTGTCTATGTATATTTTAAACAATGGGGGAGATAAAGCACAACCTTGTTTGACGACCTGGTTTGAATGCTTATGCAATTTTCAGAATAAGTTTTAATAATACATTTTGTATTTGTATACAGAGTCTTTATAACCTCAATCAAATTAACAAATAATTGTGTGCGCTAAATTACTCGGATTTTCTCATCTGATTTCTCTTATCGTAAGAAATGTTTTAAAGGTCAAATTGGTGTATTTATAGTCACCTAAAATGGCGTGCGAATAACTAAATGATAATCAACAACTCTGGTTATGGTTAGTGCTAAGCTCGCAAGCACCAGGGTGACATGCATTGCTTTCGTGTTACCTACGAACACCCTTAACGTAATGCATGTGTAAGTAACCCAGCAGGGCAGAATTGATTTGTGTACACTGTTACAGCAGCTTTCATAATTGCCGTGCAACATTACAAAGTTGTAGTCGTCACGAATAATAAAATTAAATGCCGCAAGCTCTGTCAGTAAGAAATGGTTTCGAACTATACTATATACATTATACTATAAGTATACTTGTTATAATAATTGGTGCAAACTCCATAAATTAAAAAATCTAATGTGTTACACTTACATGACTTTCTCTACTCTTGTACTTACCATTCTTTCAAACTTTTAACCTCTATCTTCTACATGTTAGTCGAGATTAACATTTCCAGAAATTATCCAACTGTATATTTTCTTGCAGGCGCATGGGGAATATGGGAATACAGTAGGCTTTGAGTGACAGGCGAATCTTTTAACGCTGTTCGCTATATGAAGGCTTTAAAATTCCGTACTCTTTGCACGGCCAGGAAATAAAAAGGTGAATAACGACCTTCCACTCCTAAAAATATAAGTATTGAAAAACTCATACAAATAAGGAATATCTCCAAAATGGTTTTTAAAATACATTTGGACGTAACTCGTGTATTTTAGCAAGATCTACATTTTTGTATATTAAGATATGGTCTACCTCTTACTGTTTACCAATTACACAAAAGTCATCAAGAGTAAACTTGACTACATAGGCTATAGGCAGAAAATCCAAAATATACATTTCATTTGCCATAAAAATATCTTCAATATATGGTTATTTTAATCAAAGAAATCAATATTATCGAAGAATTTTCCATATAAAGGCTAGTTTAGAGTAATTTTCTTTACATCTTCATGTCGTTTCCCTGAAAGATATTAAACTTAAATATCAACTTTGGATTTTAACCGACCTTTCGCGCGCGCGCACACACACACACACACCCACGCACACACACACACACACACACACACACACACACACAAACACGCACACGCACACGGACCTTTTCCTAAAAATGCTTTTTTTTTTATTCAGGGGCCTTAAAACATATTTCCAGTGAAATCTCGACATCGAAATTTTGGGTGGAAAACAACACTCACCCTACTTACTAAACGTAGTGGCGAAATTAAAAATACAACGCTACAGGAATAACTGGCTCTCACATGTAGAAAGGATGACTAATCAGTAGACCTCGAATTTTAGGTAAAAACCATGATAGTACGGCATTCATCATATCATATCATATCATATCATGCATTTCTATTAATGCTCTATAGCCTTCAATCAAACTGGTCTACACGTAACTGAGATTGATAGAAGAGCTGACAGAAAAAATCAAGTTTGTTCCTGGTTATGTTGGTGAAAAAGTTTCTGAAAAACTCAAATTAGTGGCTTAGGACTGAGAGTTCTCCGCACAGTGGCTGACATCTTGTCTGGCAAAACATCTGAACACGATTGCGCTGTTCCCTTGCGTCTAATACCAACATTCACATATGCTTTGGTGACATCAGTTGATGTAGAACGCTCATTTTCGTCTTTTAAGATGGTGTTATCTGACAAGCGATGCAGTTTCTCAATGGAACACTTGAAAGAAAAAGTGTTAGTTGTTTACTGCGACTCATGAACGTATACAATAGACAGTCAAATGTTTCGGCTAGCTTGTAATGGGAAATAAAAAATGTAATGTTTTTGTTCATCTATTTTTGCAATTTTAGAACCTATTCTGATTTGTGATAGAATCTATTTTAGGTACCTAATTTAAGATTTTTAGGCACTGAAGGTCCGAGATCTACTAATCAGAGACTTCCAAAGTTACGTACATTATAAACCTATACGAAACCGACATTTAGGTAGGATATTTCCAAATGACTGTAATAGATTACTTGAGCAATACTTAAATGTGTTGGAATGTATTCCTAAATTATAGGATAAGCTTTTAATACTGTAATACTATAATGTGTTCGGAATTTACGTCTTAAAACTCCAAATAAAGTGAATACAAAAAGCTTAGAAACTTATGAACGTAAATTATAGTCGGGAAAAGTGAAACAGTTTTTAAAAGATTAAGAGTGCACGTAAGAAAAACTGAAGAAGGAAAGGAAGAAAGAATTTATTGTGCATAAATACGAACCACGGTTGCATGCTGTAACCTCTAGCTTAATAGCTCGAGTGGTGACGTCACAAAACACTGTTAACGCCTTTCTATCGGTGGTCGTGATATGAGAGATTTCATCCAATTTTATCGTTGTATCAGTTATTTTATATTATTTTAATTTCGTACATGTAGTATAGCATTAACATAATGAAATCTCACTGTTTCGCTACTAATATTTGGCAAAAATTTCAACAAAAAAATTCAATAGTTGCTACAACTTTATTTTTTGAACCTTTGAAAGCAAAAAACCGAGAACCCAGTTCAAAATCCCGGTAGCTATATTAATGAAGAAAAATTATTTCTTAAACATGGAAACTAAAACTGCACAAATATTTCGGCTTTTATATGCTTTTATATTGTGGCTCTAGCCTTAGCGTCTGAGGCTCCCTTTGAGAGATGCCGGGTTTAATTCCACATTGGACCATCCACCTGTACTTGGGTTACTTCATGGGTTTTCCAGCTTGATAAGAGAATGCTGTGTGTATTAAATACTATCACAAATTTTCCTGTACCTCATTTCCATTCACTTTGCTTCCTTACATGTTAGAGAGTTAGGCGGGAGATTTAGTCTGAAAAAGTTAAGGACCCACTGCGGTGCGACTGTTGTCATCAGATCTGGTCACCCTTCGCACTCTCTTGTTTCATTGCCTCCTCCCACAGTAGGCCTAGCCTTGGTCACAGTGTTGAATATCTTCTTCGCTTCTAATCTCTATTCTCTACATGCATTCATTATAACAAATTAAAATCAATGGAATAAATGAATGGTTCCATATACATTATACGATTCTGTAAGAATACTTTATTGTATATGAGATGTTCTATGAAATTAAACAGAACTCAAATTCAGCGAAGAATATCATGCTTATCTGTAAATGCGTATAGTATCAAAATGAGCGAACTTAAAATATACAAAATGAAACCTAAATATGGATGAAAACTTAATTACTGAAATTGTTTCCTAAAAACTCTCACACTTTATAAAAATAAAATATTCAGTGACTAAACACATTTCAAAGCTAAACATTTCCCTTAAATGTATTTGTAAAAGCATTTAAAATGGGTACGTTTTATGCTGAAAGTAATATCAGTACTTCTCATTATATAATACCCGTGAGACTAATAATTGTAGAATAGATTCCCACATTAATTATTTAAAAGCAATGGTCCAATTAACCAAAAACGTACTCTATTTCCTTTCTTATATTCTGTTTGCAGTAGAGAATAGAAGCAAAAGTGAGTGTTTCAAAACAGTATATCAGTAATAATTAATGTAAAGGTTTAAAACTCCAGCAGTGGCGTTCTTGGTTCATTAAAGTTTCTGATAGAGGTTTTCATTGTCAGTGCATATTTTTGTCACATGTTTTGAGGTGCTCTATCATAGGAATTGGTAGTATTCTATAGCAGATACTGGGTTCTTTACCCGATTACCCTCCCCGTATGGAGGACTTACACCCCCTAGACTTACAAGCCTGTACCTAGGGTCAGAAGCCTGTTGGGGAGCACAGGAAGCTATGAAGCGGTCAGAGTGAAGACCTGGAAGCGGGTGTTCAGTCAAGCACCAGTTATAGTAAGGAAGAGGATGGTATGAAATGCATCCGAAATCGATGATAGGAATGGTGACAATGGAGCAATTGGCGGTGTGAGTGGCGGGGAAAACCGGGGAAAATCCGCCCTCATGCCGCTTCGTCCACCACGAATACCACATGTGGGTCCCTGGGATCGAACGCTCTAACCGCTCGGCCACGGCGCCGCCGATACTGGGTTCAAGTGTATTACATATATGCTGAAGATTAAATACCATTTTTGGAGGTGTATAAATTGTTAACTCATGCATAAATAAGATTGGAATCAATCTCTCTTGTGAGGTGTCGGAGTAGTTAATTATTTTTATTCGCGGCTGTTGTGTTGAGGATCCCTAGTTCGAGTCCCGGCTCTGGAGCGACGATTTTTAGTCTATCTTACCCTTTGAATAGCTCATGCGAAGTATCCCCAAGGTCCAACGTTACTTGGACTCTACGGTAAAAATCTGTAGGTCCTCTCATTCCACCGCTATTCTTATCATTCGGAGGTAATGGACTCCACCCTCTGTGCTTCCATTAGCCATCCCTTAGGAGAACTAGGTTATTCCCGAAGGCCATAATGTATATGGTGGACGTTAAAGACGACGATGATATTCTTTTTAGCAACGTGTCCCAAATGTCGAATGGGGTGTTATTTCCAGGGGTAACGTTTTTCAATGGAGGGGTTTAACCGCAGACTTAGCATACCAACTTGATTGTCCTTTCATCGTCCAAGCGTCACGCATTTAGATTTCTTTAGGACTTCAGTTCAGGGATGGATCGCGCATAACTTTTTGAAAACTTGCGCCTACTTCACTCACGTGATGTGTGCTTACAGTACTTCACAGTTCCAAGCAAATAAGAACCTGAACGAACGTCAGCTATGGCTTACATGAGATACTTCTTTATCTCTAGGTTGCACTTGCATGGCGAATCTTATCTTAGCGTATCTGATCCACATTATTGAACAACAGGACCGATAGAGGCAGGAAGTGTGACAATTGCGTTACTGCTGCTGTGGAGGAATCCGACATTGCCCTGTACAACTATCGTATAATGTAATTTTAATATTTATATCCAATTACTAACCATTCAGGATCAAGCTATTAGCCCATTTAACTCTTTGGTATAATTGTCTTAAGACTCCTAAGACCCCTAAATCAACAGCAAACTTCATAGTTGCAATATTTTTTATCATATCCAGGTCTTCGTGCGTTCAATGTCCACTATGAACTCAGGATTAGATATGACACTTATCTACGGAAACGACTGGTAAGTTGAAATTTTGACAATGGTCAACTTTACAATGTAGGCTTTTTAACTTTAAGTCCAATTCTGTCTTAATGTTTTCTGGTATTACTATGTGAGAACAATTTAAGTAAGACGGCGCCGTGGCCGAGCGGCTAGACCGTTCGCCTACCACCTAGGCGACCCGGGTTTGAGTCCAGGAACCTGCATGTGGTATTCGTGGTGGACGAAGCTGCATCTGCGCGGGTTTTCTCCGGGTTGTCCGGTTTCCCTATCACTCATTCCACCAATTTCTCCATCATTACCTTTCCAATCATCGATTTCGCCTGCATTACGTCGTCTCCCTTACTACTATACCTGGTGCTTGGCTACCCACCCGCTTCCAGGTCTTCACACTGTACGGTCCATAGGTTCCAGTGCTCCCCGACAGATGTCTGACCTTAGGCAGTGACTTTAAGTCCTACAGGGCATAAGTCCTACATAAGGGACCATAATGAGGTAAAGAAGATGAATTTAAGTAACCCTCGGGGGAAGACTTGGTGTCATATTTCCTTTTTTAATTAGCACTGGTTATAGTTTTTTCCAATTTTTGATGTGTTTTTATTAACTTTGGTGCCACATGTTATTCCGCTCTAAGTTTTTTCAACTAAAAATGTCGACTGGTTTATGAAAGGCAGTCTTAAGTTAATATCTGCAGTTCTCCAGACATTTTTCTCAGTAAAAGTATTTGTCAGTATTTCAGCAGTTAAGAGTGAATGTTCGGGAAATAGTTACTCCAACACTTAAACACTAAAACTAACGCAGTTCTTAGTGTGAGGTAAATGTGCGTGGCCATATGTATGTTGCAAGAGCTCTAATACTCAATTACTTTATTTTTAAACAGCAGTTACTATAAAGTATTGTGACGCCGGCTGGTAGCTGGCATCAAAGACGCTCAAGCTACCTTACACCACTGCGCGGCAAGTAAACAAGGTAACAATAGAGCGGCCGGAACAAAGACAGATTATTCCAGACTTCGGGAAAGTGTTCGCGAGCCAGTTATGCTTTTGAAAATGTGGATTTTGAGAAAAATCCGTACTACGTCATTCTGGCTTATTTAAGCTAGTCCAGACGGCAAGAGAAGCGTGTTTTTATGACAAAATCGTCAACTGTTGAATGGAACACCTGTTACCAGTTTGTGTGTGTACAATTTAGAGAGTTTTAGTATCATCAGAGAAGTTGTGGACATTGAAACATCGCGGCGGAGTTGATTTTGAAGTGAAGCCATGTTTAAATGATTAGTGAGTGCATCGTCGAGGCCAGCTGGTTATGAGACTGAGATAATAAAGTTCCAAAAGCCCAGTAGGGTATTTAGGCTTTTGATGAATTCACGGATCTATCCCATTAATATAATCCAAAGTTAGAAAAGTTTCATTAGCACACTCTGTTGGATCTGTTCGTGTGTTGCGTTGCTTTGTAAGTGAACACTAAAAGTTCAGATTAAAGCAGCTGAAAACAAAGATATGAAAGCTTATCCAAAGTAAAGAAGGAAGTAAAAGTGAAAGATTTTTGCAGGGGATAGGTTTTTGATAGGTATAATTCTTTGTATGCGGGGCATGCCTTGCTCGCGTCTCTGATCAACTTACTTCCAGTTTACTGCACACCCGCTCGAAAGAAAATAAAACGGTAATGATATCGTTCATCTTTCCTCTTTCTTACAGATTCATCCTTTCCGTATATTAATGTAATAATTCCCCACAGTACCACATCTTTTTAGCCTACTTTCAATACTTTACAGCCGAGATCCGACGCGTTGCATATAATGATTTTTCTTTACTTGCTATTCCACAAACAATGATGGCAAAATTTTATTCTTCTATCTGCTAATCGAGATTAACTTTCATTAAATATTTATGTATTTCATTGCGTGTATAGAAGGGCGCAGTAGTTTAAAGCGATAGTAAGATTTTTAAAAAGTAGATCGTTAGGGATGGATTTGAAATTCCATGTGTTTGCATGAGCACCAGAAAAGCTGGAAGCATTTGCAAATTCAAAGCAATAAACAAAAATATCTCGGATATAATTAATACCACAAATATTTTTCTTCGACACAAATAAACAAAATCTATGTATTTGTGTAGCAGGATTTCGTCTATCAATCATACACGTGGCTTCAGAATGAAGAGGACTTTACAGACTATTTCAACAATTCAAGATATATATTTTCTTTGTCACGAGAATATCCTAAAATATATAGGATTTTTACCAAATTCGTTGGAGCTTTTTAGAGAGTGATTAGGACAAATAGATTTTCTTGAACATCTTGTACACTGTGCGGAAGCTGACTATAGA
>CM060963.1:101195853-101480853 GCA_030765045.1 Tenodera sinensis | reverse complement strand
TAACATATAAAAAAATGAATAACGTTGTTGCATTTAGCTAAGTTCTGCTTTCCGAAACTCACACACATAACAAGGCATATCTCCGAAATGGTTCACCCTACAAGAAAACTTATTCGGACATAAATTGTGTATTTTAGCAAGATCTACATTTTTTGTATAGTATGATTTGACCTATCTCTAACGGTTTACCAATTATGCAAAAGTCGTCCAGGGTAAATACGAGTACAGGGGCTATAGCCAGAAAATTCAAGATATACATTTCATTTGTCATCAAAATATCTCAAACATATGACATTTTAATCAAAATCGTTAGAGCCATTTTCAAGAAAATCAAAATTTTCGAACAAATGTCCATGTAAAGGGTAGTTTAAGGTGGAGCTATTTACTTCAAAATCTTCGTGTCGCATCCTTGAAAGACATTAAACATAAATACCAACTTTGATTTTTAACTGACTTTTCGTTTTTGAGAGTTATGCTGTCCACAGACACACACACACACACACACACACACACACACACACACACACACACACACACACACACACACACACACACACACACACACACACACAACCTTTTTTTCTAAAAATGCTTTTTTTTTTTTTTTTTTTTTTTTTTTGATTCAGGGTGTCTCAAACATATATTTCCGGTGAAATACCATACTTCCCCTACTTACCAGTAGAGAAAGTAATAAAATGGAACATTGTATGTTCTTGTTTGAAGAATCTGGCAATAAAATTAAGAAGTTCGTTTTCGTAGCAGGACTTAACGCATCTGTGGTATTAACTTTTGAGTTTTCAGAGTATACTAAAATGCATAGCACAGACATGATACACAAACAAGCACAGTTGCTATTGACTCTACACTCTCACTAACAGGAAAGTTGAAAAACTGTCCCGTAATATACCTAGTTTGGGAACATAAATTCATAACTAATTATAACTGCTCCTTTGGTATAACTACGCTTATATCCGCAATCAACCCTTTACAGACTACAAATTAAATAAGAATAACATTTTTTTTTCAGGAATGCCAATAAAGAATGTGCAAAGTTACTTTATTCCAAGTTGAATAGCAAAATTTGTAATTTTTAAACGTATTCTTTTGTAAAATGTCATTAGTATAAAACCCTATGTACTGAATTATAAAGAAGAAAAGGAAAATAAACAAAGACGCAAATGGCAAGAAAATGTAAAAATCTGATCTGCTGCACTCACATGACTTTCTCTACTTTTGTACTAACCATTCTTACAAACTCATTCCTATATTTCGTGTTAGCTGAGATAAACACTTGCAGAAATTGTCTTATTGCTTATTTCCTTATAGGTGCAAGGGAAATATGGGAATATAGTAGGCTTTGAGCATTAGTCAAATCTTTTAAAGCTTTCAAGTTTTCTTTGCACGATTACCATACAAAAAATGAATAACGATGTTTCATTTGACAAAACGTATATCTCCGAAGTGGTTCAGTCAACAAAAAATTTTATTTAGACGTTGTGTATTTTAGCAAGATCTACATTTTCTGTAGAGTGAGATTTGGTCTATCTCTTACGGTTTACCAGTTATGCATAGACTATAGCCAGAAAATGCAAGATATACAGTTCCTTTGTCATAAAAATATCTCAAACATATGGCATTTTAATCAAAATTGTTAGAAACATTTTGAAGAAAATCTACACTTTTAAAATTTTTCCATGTAAAGGGTAGATTAGGATGGAGACTTTTCTTCAAAATCTTCGTGTCGCATTCTTGAAAGACATTAAACGTAAATACCAACTTTGGTTTTTAACCGACTTTTCGTTTTTGAGTTATGCTGTGTACAGACACAGATACACAGCCATAACACACAAATGGACCTTTTGCCCTTTTTGGGTTTAGGGGGCCTCAAAAGATATTTTTTCGGTGAAATCCCGACATCGAATTTTCGGGTGGAATACAATACTTGCTCTGCTTTGCTATACGTAGTAGAGAACGTAAAAATGAGTCACATGGAGCAAATGCTAGATATGCTCCTTTGTTTCCGACTTACTCAAAACGGTGGTGCGATTTTTTCAGATGCGTTTCTTGAAAGAACCTTTAAATACTGCAAAACATTAAAAATACTTGTTTCCAAATGATAGCAAGCTTGTTTCTAATGTTATTAACAAAGTATGATACAGCCGTCAGAATTTGCGACAGGAACACGCGCTTTAAGGAAGCAGGAATACGAAGTGCAGGCGACCGTATCATCAAGGGGCGATTGTACCGAGAGAACTACCGTAACCGGCAACACATGTGGTGTATGTGCACGTCTGCCCTGTCCATGCTGCAGCTGCTGCCATCTTTGGGCCGCCTCGGTAAACTGTAGCTCTGTATGCCGCATGACTTCCTCTAGCGGTCGGACTGGAAAATATTTTTAGCAATCAGGCGTATGCTTTTAAATTGTCTTAGAAATGTTTGGCGCTTCAACACATCATTTAACTTGTACTGAAAATGAAAGATTATGATCAATTTGATGCGTCACATTCATATGACTTTCAGTATCCGTTTCAACCCCAAAATCTCAATAGTATTAACACATAGTGATTTTTTCGGCCCATGATACATTTTTTACAGATACAATTCCAAACTAAGCAGTAAGGACTCTCTTGCATGCATATTACGGATAGTAAAAGAACTCTGGGCGCATCGAAATTCAGTTTTTGCCACTAATAAACCCACGTGAGAGAAACGAACAGCCGCATGAATTTACTTTAGGGCAGTTAAACCTGTCAAAGTTTAAATTTGTAAAACGAATATTTCCTAGATGACTATGCCTCAAAAAAGAAGATAAAAAATGCGGACATTCTGTACTTCAATGAGCTCAATAAATAAAGAAATAAATATATAAAAATACTTTAAATTAGGTTCTGCAAGTGTCTTATTGTTTATCATTCTCAAAATAATCAACATATATTCAGAATGAAGAGAACTTTGGTTCGCACTTGTAGAAATATATGTTCCATTAGTAATACAAATCATTTAGGGCAATTTTTTTAGAAATAAGCAACGATTAAAATGTTTCCATGTAGAGTAGTTTGAGAAAGGTTTTCTGGAAAATGTTCACCGAAATAGTGACTGATTTATTAGAAAGTTTGTGTTCCTTTACTCATGGTTCTTAGTTATGCTGTTAGTATTCTCTCTTTGTCACTCTCAACCTCTCCCTTCCCTTCTCCTTCTCATCGTATATAATTTTTAAGACATGTTTTTCTTCGGAGAACTTCAAAACGTCTTATTTCTGGTGCAATCCTTCGGATGTTTGGGTGGAATTCAATGCTTGCATTATCCACAATGGCAGAGAGAGTAAAAACAAAAGATTGAGATTAAGATTTAGGCCAAAAAGTTGTTTATTTACAAACTACCCAGATTTTATCAATTTCAGTTGTTAGTGTATTATTCAGTAGTCAGTTAATTAGTGTAAGTAGTATATAAATGTTAACGAAATTATATCATTAAATTAAAACATGTAGAGATATTTAGAAATAATTGGTAACAAAATAAATAAAAGAAATGTATAACAAATACAGTTAAAGATAAAAGATGTGTTAAATTAACTGAGTTATAATTATAAATAGGGGTAAGAAATAAAGTATATAATTAATAATTACCAAAAACAAGTAAAAGGAATTAATATTAGCTGAATAATTAATAAATTACTAGGGAAATACATATAAAGGTAAAACTTTAAGCTTATAAACACCCATAGTGATAAAAGTTGGATATACTGAATACCAGAACATAATTCTGCTGGGCACCAGTGAATGTAGTTGTAGTTTTTAGGTTTAAAGTAGTTAACTACAATTGTTGTGATTGTTGGTTTCCAGCAACAGTTATTTAAGTAGAAATTTGTGATTTACCTATATCTCATTTGTTACACTTTCACTGGTACGTTTCTTTAAAAGTTTTCATTATATTACCTATTGCAGTATTTGTAGTTTTTATTTGAAAAGTTAAGTGGAAATAAAATGTAAAGTCTTTTGTTATTATGAAATACTTGTTAAAGTTTGAACACATGTGCAAGTGCAGTTTTTCTTTATTTGTTTATCTATTCCTACTAAATGTATTTGCAACTAACGGGGCTAAATATGGGTAGTTACTTTGATAAACTAAATCACTCGGTAGTACTCCTGGAAGGGTCTGTTTTCTAATCCCGTGAACCGTGCCAACTGTGAAATTTGCGAGGTTTTCCCCATTCATCAAATAGTCCGGTTTAGACTACTGGATTATCTAACAGCACAGCTAAAATTAAAATAAAACTGGTGGTAGAGGAAGGCGCCTGGGCAATTAATAATCACCAAATTATCTATCAGGGAAAACATAGACAACCGACAATTGCGGACAATTTTCAGAACATCTTGGCTGAAAAGAGGAATTTCTTTAAATTTGAAGGAGTAGTTTGCATGAAAAGTAGGAGATACATTCACACTGGTATAAAAAGAGCTGATTGATATCAGCCAAAGGTCTTTCTCCGTCGTGTATTTATTGGTTTCTCTTCTGCTAGTACACATCCCTTAACGCCCACGTTTCAACAAGTTCTAAAACCGTCCCTCTTCCTTATTCTGCTGCAATGTAATCAACTCAATAGAGAGGTTCTCTCTATATACAAAAGGATCTGCGGTTATTAAGTCGCTTAGGTACTATTGTGTGTTCAGAGTGTCTAAAAGACAGTGGGATATTAGGAAGGCCGATAAGGTATGAGGATGACTATACAGGACGGAAGGGAAGTCATTACATTAATTTAAACCAGTGATAGACCTCGGTATTTGGAACACATTTTGTATCTAACGTTTTTGTCTCTGACCAGTTGGCAACACTGCAGATTGTGTAGGTGCTCACTTTCCCTTGCTCAGTACATAAACAAACAGCGTAACGGTGCGTCTTAAAAACAAACTCATACCTGCCTTGCCCTTCCGTGTTTACTGTGGAGTGTAGGCCAATCACAAGTGCCCTGCCTATTTCCATTCAACCTCAACGCAACATTGTTAACTCACCTAACGCGTGAGAGAGCAACTTGGAGTATTCCTTCACGTCTTTTAAGTGATTATTTATTTCGAAACCCTGTGTGATGTCCTAAAATTACTACCCAAGTTATGCATCTTAAAAGTAACAACCAGTTATCTTCGTACATTTTAGTAGAATTACGCATCCAATTGGGATAAAAAAGTATTTATTTTTTTCGAAATGCCATTAGACTCTTTTGTTTGTAATGCTCCTGTGAAACAGATGTTAGAAGGACTGTAATGACTTCCCTTTCACCCTGTATAGTAAGTGGAGGAAGCATTGCGTTCTACCCTGTTGCGTGTGGTAACAAATTATGGTATGGAAGCAATAATGAAAAGAAACATGATCTTGGAAATAGGTCAGTATTTTAGTGTGGATGGGAGAGAGAGTGAGTGAACGCAACTAAAAACAAAAAGTCGGTTAAATACGAAACTTGTATTTAAGTTTCAAGGAGACCGAAAGACTTTGAAGAAAATCTCTCCAATCCGGAGTATTCTTTAAGTGGAAAACTTTTAATTTTTTATGATTTTTGTAAAAATTGCTGTCACAATTTTGATTAAAATATATCTTTAAGCTATTTTCATTGCAAATGAAAAGTACTTTTTTTTTTTTGTTATTAGCGTCCTTCAACCTAATGCCATATCGGAAGGTGAATGAATGAGACGGGTGAAATGATGCTCAAATGAGCCCGAGGTACATAGAGCTTTAATTTGCCAGACATTCGTCTTCTCAGGATAAGGGAAAACCTCGGAAAAATCTTATTCAGATAATTCGCCCTAAGCGAGCTTCGAAGTCGCGACCTATTGAAGGTGTGGCAGACCGCTACCACCACGCTACAGAGGCGGGTTCTCAAATTGTCTGCCAATGTAGCATTCAGCTATATCTAACCCTAGAATAAATTCTGAGTACTCCAATTAGAAGGAAGTTCTAATATGTGGTGTTTATGTAAACAAATGTAGTTAAATTAAGTTCGTGCCAACAGCCTGTGAGCTGCTTTTTATTCTGAACTACTTTTATATAATGGGTAAACCATAAAAGAGAAAATGTTACACACAAAAAATGTAGATCTCCTCATGGCACACAATTTATGAACATTTAATTGCAGTTAACCATTTTGAGATACTGTTTTTTATTGGTTTGAACAATGTTTCGAATTGAAAATTGCTATTCTATTTTGTGCTTTATCTTTTTTTTTTTTTTTTTTTTTTTTTTGAGGGGGGCCTAATTTCAAAGCCATCACAAAGCAGCTAGCTTTGAAATTATTTGACGACCACTTTATCGTATTATATTCATCTTAAACGTACAGTGAAATTTGAAAATTAGTAATTAAGGTTTATCTGTAATCGCAAGATGCACATAAAAGAATTACTTCTGTAAAAGTAATTTTCAAGAAGAGTCATATGGACTAAGTCACACGAATACAACTCATTGTATTTGTAAAGTATGTATTTTGCTAAAACTTGAAAAACTTCCAAAGGAACCGTTCTCCTTCGCCGTTGGGTTGTTACCATTAGCCAGAAAGGCGACCCTCATAAACAGGGCGAGAGGTAATGTAGCCCTCTTGTGGTTCCTTTATATTTATAAATTGCAAATCTTGTAAAATTCGTACCCCAAAGTAATGCCGTAATTGGTAACGGATTAGGGCAGAGTTGTTATGTTTTGATAAAAACTACACCTGTGCTACAAACACTTGCTTTTCATGGAGAACTTTTGGTTATTTTTATGTTTTCAAAAATGCTTCAATCATTTCTATCGGAACACATGTTTCAGATATTGGTATGATTACGTTCCTGAATACGTTTTGGTGTCTTTTTTTCCAGTTGCTAAATCATGAACATCTGTATATATTGCTTGGAATTTAATATTAACAGATTTATTTGATAATTATACGATTTTTCTGTGCTTTAAGAACGATTTCTGACACTTCGGGGCCTTATCGAAGAAAAACGCTACTCTTTTATACCTACTCTGTGCCATTCTTAATAAAAACTCTTTGTAAGCATGCTTTATGACTCCAGCTTGTTCGCATTGTAATGTTACAGGTTATGCTAGTGGTTTTTAACTATGACTGTTCTACTCATGCTGGAGTACCACCTCTTGGTCGTGGCATTATCACTTTCGTTGTACCACCTCCTCCTTGCGGTTCCGCCAACCTAACATTTTCTTACGTTTCTGAACATCTGAAGTATCCATTCACAGTAAAAAGAATTAGTGGTCCATTGAGAAGTTATAGACTAAAGATTTTGCGAATATTCTAGTGAGGATATTCATGTTTTAATTGTCAAAATATACGGAAAAAAGCAGGTAATGTGTATGCAATCAGTTTCAGATATTTTGCCTATTCATCATATGTCTAATTCCTCATTTCCCTGGATTAAACGCTAAAATTGTTGTTATCACAGCCAACTGTATTAATTGTAGTGCCAACCGTGAAAATAAATATTAATTAAGGGGAGAAGGTACCTTCTATCTCCGCCATGTTAAATGTGTTATTTTCAATGTTCCTCTTCTGAAGAACTTTGAATAGTAGAGCAATTATTTTTTATCACGTGTACTTGCACTATTTGACAATAAAATGACGTTTTTTGTGAGTATGTAGCATTAAAAATGCAACTGGAATGATTTTTTTTTCATAATAATACTTACTGGTATATTTTGAAAATAAAAAAGTTATCAGTGGCCTTGATAATCACATCCAATTGTTGAAAAGATGTCAGTTTGTAGATATGTATCAACAAAACAGTCTGTGAAAATTTCATTGCTCTAGGATAAGTAGTTTCAAGTAGAAGGCACATAAGGCTTAAAAAACAAAAGTTATATGAAAATGAGTTTTAAGTTTTACAATACTAATCCATATCTTGCTGTAGCATGTTCAAAACTTTATCACTTGCACTGCAATATTTACATTTAATGAATGCATTTATGCTTTCTGAAAGTAGATCAATACCAATTATTATATTGCCACTACTGCTTCTAAAGTCTTCTACCTCTTCATTCATAGCATTAGAACAGAAGAATAATTTTTTTTCTTGAAGAACTGGGACTAGAGGCATTTTTGATTGGCACTATACTATCATGTGTAGTTGAATCCCTTAACCTAACACTAATTATCACTGTGTTGCACAGTTTTCAAGTCCTGAGTTATTTTCACCATTTTCATTATTTAAATTCACCTTTTCCTTCCTAACAGGTCCTCCAGACATGGGTGTCTCGAAGGGGGCGGGGTGTAAGGGGGGCCACGGCCCCCCTTGTACATTAATGAATTAAATGTGCAGTCAATTACTGGATATTAGACTATTGTTTCATTTTTTATATAAACAATAATTTTTATTTAGCACAAATTAATAATGGTTACACTCAAGAAATAGTATACATTTTGACAACAGAACATTGAATTAATATTGTTTGATTGCAAACTTCCAACATGCAGCCCTCCCCTGAAAAAAGTCTGCCAACGCCCATGCTTCCAGACCTTTTTCTGAACACTTTAGCAGTAGATCTGGGCATTTTACTCATTCAATAACAAAAACACACTTAATGCCAAGGAATAAGTGAAAAACAACAAGCTGAAAGTATAAAATAAAAAAGAGAATACCTATCCCTAAACATAAAAATACCAGAGATGCTTCTAAGAGTATCTAGAAAGTGAAAAGGGGGCGTGTCCTACTCTATCATGTGATACAAACCCATACTTAGGCCTTTTAAATAAGTTTCTGATGAAAAACAAATTAACATTCGTATAAGACACACTTCACATTATGAACATAAGCAAAAAACAAATTTTAATATTTTCACCATTTTTCCCTTAAAATCTATGAGTGTTACTGTAAGTTATTTACTTTTAAATCACCATTAATATAAAATAGTAACAAATATGTAAATGAATTATTTAAGAGATGGAATCAGGACTGACAAATTCAATGCCGTAGCCGGGATTTGAACAACGGATCTTCCACTTATCGAGCGACTGCTTTAACCACTATGCTACCATGGCCAACTTGCCAGTACCACATTAAATTCCCCAGTTGATTCGTACTTTTCCCGGTTAGACCACAATATCAGAGATAAATACTCCAAGGGCGACTTACAATTGTAAGTACTTTATGTCCTGAGTTAAAATAACCTTTAGATGGCGGAGGATCCGTGGTTCAAATCCCAGCTATAGCATTGAATTTTTCAGTCCTGATTCTACCTCTTAAACATTGCCCACACAGGGCGTGTGTGTTTAAAAACACCAGCAGTAAGCTTGTTGGCATAAATATATACAAATGAATTATTATTTATTTCGCGGAATAGTCTAAACAAATACCACTCGAGGTTTTCATATGTGGAATAACTTTTCTCACGCTTGGCGCTCGCAAAATTGTCGCCCTGTAAAACCCTTGTGGTATTACTACAGAAAAGGTTATCAAAATCGGTTGAGTGCTTTCACAAAGTTTCTCTCACGCACACATACACACACACGCATACACTTTCGGTATAATATTAATATAGTACAACCCCTCTGCTATCTTCTATACATTTTCTCATCGATTTTGTATCTCGTACATCCGGTAAGTATTTTTTTTCTGAGCGCTAATATATTTAAATATTTCCCTACTGCCTGTGTATGAAACAAACTGGAATTCCATGAAAGAGACTCCTGCATAGCTGCTATACTCAAAACTAATTATATAAGCGTGTTATAGGTAATAGAGAAACACACTTTGAAACATTAAATAGGGCTCTTGCACCTCCCCCTTCACATGTGAGGGGATTTACACGCTTTTTCATACCAACCCTTTTGTTTGCTCTCGCGAAGGGGAGATGTATATCACAGAGGGTCGCGTATTCGATCCTTGCCTGGGGCTTGGTGGCTTTTAACATACTTGTATGTTTTGATCCAGTAGTTCTGCATTGTTTATCATCTGTATATTCCACCGTTCCTGTGAGGAAATGAGTTACCTAAGATTACATTTTTACACCTCCAGCTTTTATAAAGCGTTAGTCTATTTTTAAAATACAAATTAATGTTATGAATACTTGGTCTAGATTTTGATTTAGCGATCATTTCACTACATGTATATATTTTGCTATTTCAAAGGAAAAATTAAAAATGAAGTAGACAGAAATTCTATTTAATTCACAAAAATTAAAATACAACATTGGTAATAACATCAAAACCATAAGTAAAAACAAATTAAAGTACCTTAAAATGCTAGGTGCCCTCAAAGTAAAACTTAACCTCTAAAAGAGGTTGCTATCACCAAAAATAGTCTGTCTAGAAAGAAAAAATAAAACCGATAATAGTTGCTATTACTATAATACCACGTGTTTAAATATTTGTATTACTAATACAATGCATACTTTGAAATCCCTGTGAATAGTTGTACAGTCCTGTTCATCCTGAATAAATATTAATGTCGTGTATCTCCCAGACCATAAAGAATATAAAAAAGTTACCACACAAAACGTTATTCATTGGAACATACCTATATACGATTTAGACAAAAACATTTTTTGTAGTATTAGCTATTTTTTAAATATTCTTTCTTACATCATTAGGTTTTCCAAGATTGAACTATTATGCAACATCTATGAACTGTCTTAGGCTATGCTTACTGTTTTCACATATAAATTAATTGGTTATAAAATTCAAGTATGACATTCTATTAATTGTATTATTTTCCGCATTATTCACAGATCCACATAGTTAACTTTGGGATTATTTCTATGGCTGACACAAAATTTAATGGCGGCTTGCAGGAGGTGCCGGTCAACAGAAAATCCAATCCGAGACTTGCCATGGTCTTTAATGTTGTATGGTTAACATGCTATAAATCACGCTGTAAAACCGATAATAGTGATCGAGTAAAAGGGTACACTACAGAGCAGTTCGTCGGTCTGGGTGGCTCAGTTAGTTAGACGCTGGCCTACCGATCCCAAGGTCGCGATTTCAAACCCGGCCCAGGCCGATGGTTTTTAAGTGTGTTTAAAAACGACAGCTCCATGTCAGTAGATTTACTGGCACGTAAAAGAACTCCTGCGGGACGAAATTCCGGCACACCGGCGACGCTGATCCTGGCAATTGACAGCGTTGGTAAACAACAAAATAATTCTTCAATTCTTACAGAGCAGTTCTTCCTTATAGGAGAGCTGTGTGGTAAGACGTAAAAAGGTACATTAACTATGGAAATTATGTATATATATAATGGGTGTTTCGAAACGACACCGAACGAATATATAGAAGTAATTGCTTAGCTTCTATGTGACACATATAGATAGTTTTTACCGCCAATAAAAACGCTATAGAATGAGTGTGGATTAGGCAGTACAGGAACAACGAGCGTGCCTCACTCTATCGGAGGTACCGCAGGTAGGTGACATACCGTGCCATCTGCTGTAGCAGCTTGTAAACATACCGGCATAGTCCACGGTAAATTGCTACTATTAAAAATTTCTTTGGCTTATGAAACCACAACAAAGAAACTATTCCTTAGTTATTCATTTATGGGTGTTTAACGTGTTCCAAAATTCCGTTATAACAGTCCATGTCGGCAAATACGCTGGTGGACATACGCAAATTGTTACTATCTTTTAAAGGGGAGTTAATGTTAGTGAAGTTGGGGATTGAAGCATAAACCGAAGAGAAAGATATCAAAGAACTGTAGATAAATATTATTTGGTTTGTGTCAACAAACTTACTGCTGGTGTTTTTAAACACAAGCCGTGTGTGGGCAATGTTTTAGAAAAAGTTAACCAAAACAAAATGCCTTATGCAATGAGACAAGCGTTTTATTTGAGTGTGTTTAATAATACAAAATAAAGCATTTGTAATTGAAAAGGGACTTGTTGATATTTAGAGTAAAAATTTACGTAAACGAAGTCCCTCCAAGTTATAGAAAGTAACCGCTTCACTCGCAAAAGAACCGAAGCGAGTGCACCAGTGACATACGTAAATGCGTCCTACACGACAGGACGGTCATTTGGGTTGCATAAGAGTAGGCGAACTTAGAACAAGACGTGACATAACTTCAGTGACGTCAAATAGAGATTTCAGTGACGTAAGATGAACTTGCAATGTTATGCTTTACTAAGTTGTTCATCGCTAGGCTTTCAGAGAAGCGATGGTACTAAGGTTTAGTAGCACAATATTAAATTGTTATATGGAGTATTAAACAAATATATCACTATATAATTGAAGTTATGAGTACCTTAATGAATGTAGCGGACATACCTCTGCTCCTACCCCTTCTTTCTCTTCTTGCTCTTATTTCCCATCTATTCCTCCTTCTCCTTTTTCTTTTTCATCTTATTTCCTGTTTGTGGACACTTTGAACTCCTTTTAAGGGGCACATGTGTGCAACTTCTAAATGCTAAAGTTATGAGCGGATTTTGTTCAAACTTATATCAGACATAATATATGAATGGCATAATATACATTCAAAATTTCATTGGGATATCTTTAACACCTTTAAATTTATTTTCTCTCCCAGCTAAATATTTGGCAACGTACGCGAAATGCTCTCAAGATGAAGATTTCAAAATTTTGATAATATTTAATATTATTCTGTTATAGATATGTACCTTCTAAAGAACATTGGGAACATAACATTTTGTAATGCTTTGGTTTATTAAATAACAATTATTAGCTTTGAAAAAATAATTTGTTTCATAATTTTTTAGTTTTCATAGAACCTTATATAACCAACTGCTAAATATTAAAATTGCAAACAAATAACTCCCATTATTTTTACTTTCTCTCTTGGTAAGTAGAGGAAGTATTGTATTTTTCTGCATTCTCATTTTGTTGATTACAAGCACTCGGACTCCATATTTGGAGCAGTAGGTTTCCAGGAAATGCAACTTGCTCACTATAACACATCTTTTCCTCGTAGCAAACCACGCGGATGCACTTCAGCTGTTTGCATACCCTGCCTTTAGTTTCTTGGGGTATTATTCTCTTACAAGTTCACATACATTACTGTTCAAAATGCTGCCGGATACTACAGCAGTTAAAATACGAAATTAACCTTCACTGCCAAACAAAATGCTGAAAAACTTAGCTTTAAACCTCATTAACAAGCGAGATGCACTATTACGTATCACATCCACTGCAGGTACACATAGTATGACGTGACTGGTGAGCCACCAGCCTCTCTGTTTCAATGCATATACTAAAAATACTAATTCATAGCACATTATTGCTCGAAAAATACTCCTCAGCAAGCGTGTGCTAATTAGACTAGCATGTAGATAATGGAAAAGGTTAACTATGGAAAACTGCAGGGTTATGCAAAAAATCACCCCCATCCTTTGACGCTACGCCCCTGATAGTATTCTTTGAACAACTTAAAAATATTACTGTTTCCCTTCTGCAGTTTTCATATTCACATACACTGTCTTTTCCAATCATTCCACTCTAAGGCAGCAACTCCTACCCTGGACTCTTTGAGAGAATGCACTTATCTGGCTGCGGAGAAAATACACAGAAATGAGGGTGTTTTTGTTAGAGTGCGACGTAGTTAGTTTAAAAGGCGTGAGATTTGCAGGTGCGCAAATGGTGGACATTTTGAGAATACCTGTGAAGTGGGTGAACCATTTGCTCCATTGCTTATTCTTTTGCTGTCACCTTAAAAATATCATTTGGTAGACTTTGTAAGAGCCTACCAATATACCTTTGTGTTTGTAAGTCAGAGAGATGGTTTGGTTTATTAAATTATAGCAGTATCAGCTACGAAACGGTTTAGTTTGATGTTGAAGGAAATGATAAACAATATCCTTAGATTGTGAGTTTACGTTACAGTATGCGTTACTGGAGAATTCACATGTACTTATTTATTACGACTTAGCATACACGGCATGGTATGTCTGTATTTACACTCACGAGCCGCGCGACTCCGTGACACGTGTTTGTTTATGTACTGACATAGTGAAAGTGAAACCTGCAGTGTCACCAGCTTGCTTTCGACAAAACGATCTCCGTAGGAAATGGTCGGAGACCAAAACCTAAGATACAAAACGTGTTCCAAATACCGGGATCTATCACTGGTTTAAATTAGTGTAATGACTTCCCTTCCAGCCTGTATTTAATATATATGTCATTGACCGTAGGTGGATATTTAAGGAATTAGGAATTCTTTTGGAAATGTTGTTTCGCTGGTTCTCTCACTGTGTAGATCCAACAGTATACATCTGCTCCTAGAGTCCTCAGTTTTCTGTGCCCTCCAACCATTCAGTCTAAACCATACCAATCAAACAAATACACCGTGTTCATTCCAAAGTGTGAGATGAAGTTATTGCTTTTTGAAGCGAGTGTCAGCTATAACACGCAGTGTGAGCTGACGTCACACCGGCACTATCGGTTCTCCCCTACTCTAATCGCTAAACTTAGAATTCAGTCTGCCTAGTACTTCAGCAGAGGCGCACGACACGAACTTCGTAGAAGTTGCCTTGCCAGCAAGGCGTTTAGCCCTAAACATAAGAATCTTCCACATCTCAGCAACAAGCGGTACAAAGTGTACCAAATGATATTTTTAAGGTGACAGCAAAAGAATAAGCAGTGAACCAAATGCTTCACCCACTTCACAGCTATTGCTCAAAAGGACCACCATTTGCACACCTCCAAGCCTCACACCTTCTTAACCAATTACGTCGCACTCTAACAAAAGCACCCTCATTGTTGCGTATTTCTTCCGCAGCCAGGTAAATCATTCTCTCAAAGATTCGAGGGCAGTAGAGCCTGCTTTTCACGTCTCCCCAGAAGAAAAAGTCACGAGATTCATACCAGTGGAAGGAAGTCATTAAATTAATTTAAACCAGTGATAGATCTCGGTATTTGGACCACATTTTGTATCTTACGTTTTTGTTTCTGACCATTTCCTACGGAGATCGTTTTGTCGAAAACAAGCTGGCGACACTACCGATTGTGTCTCACTTTCACTGGTTTAGTACATAAACAAACAGGCATCACTACAAAGCGTATCGTGAGGGTCTCCTTCCATGTGGAGGCCAATCACAACCGTTACCTGCCAAAGCATTAGAGGAAAGAGAAAGTGTTTACACCCGTAAGCCAGCTTAATTCCCTAACCAACCTCAACGCAATGTTGCAATGTTGCACCTGTGAAAAATCTGCTTGGAGTATTCCTTCACTCTTTTAAATGATTAATTATTTCGAAATCCTGTGTGATGTCGCATAATTACTACTGAAGCTACGTCAGAAATAAGAAGACTTCGTTTCCATTTCAGAAATAAATATTATGAATGACGTGCATTTCAGGCTGCAGATTTCTCGTTTCTCTGCAAGAGAGATTCGCTAATCATGCCACATTGGAAGCTTACACCGTGTTCATTTTTGATTGTGCCCTTGCTTTCCAATCTATGAAGTCATGGTTGCCTGGAAATGCATATTTGCGTGGCGTCATCAAATGGAGTAATGGAGCAAAGGGCAGTTACTTGTGCAAAAGTCGATTAATAACTCGGGCAGTTCCAAGATTGCCCTTCAGTGTAGAACTATGCATTCCGTCATAACAGGAAGGATTGTGCACGTACTTACGTAGTAAATCCAAGCAATATGGAGCGCTATACGAACGTCGAAATGCCGGATATGGTTTTGATGTATGGAGTAGCTGAAAGGAGTTCAACGAACGCACGTCGGATGTATCAAGAACAATTTCCTAATCGACGTGTCCCTCATCGTGGCACATTTATGGCAATAGAGCAATGCTTAAGGGAATCTGGTAGCTTCAGACCACGGCTGTATGACACAATAGGTCTGTAACGACTGTGCCGTTTGAGGAGCAAGTGCTTAACAGTATTGAGGAAGCACCTGAAATTAGTACTCGGCAATTAACGGTCGAAATGAACGTAGATTATCTTGCTATTTGGAGAGTGGTACATGAACGGAAACCGCATTTGTATTGTCCATAAAAAGTTCAAGCTCTTCAACCAGCTGATTACCCGAGAAGACAGGAATTTTGCCGATGGTTACTGCAGAAATGCGATGCCGATCCGAATTTTACAAAGTCAACTTCATTCACGGACGAAGTGTAACTGACCAGAGATGGGCTAACTGCGGTGTACAATCAGCATTATTGGGCTGAAGAAAATCCGCGGCGTTTCTTTGAAAAAGCACACTAGCATCGATTTGCAATAAGCGTCTGGGGAGGTATAGTCTCAGTTACTCCTATCGGACCATACCTGCTACCTGGAAACCTAGGTGGCCAGAAGTATGTCACCTTTCTGCAGAACTGTTTGCCAGAAAAGTTGGAACTCGTTCCGTTAGGAAGAAGGCAAAGCATGATGTATTAACATGGCGGCGCGCCTCCGCATTTTTTCCTGGAGGTTCGGGAATATTTGAATTCTGTATTCCCAAGCAAATGGATCGGTCGTGGGGGTCCCATCTCTCGGCCACCTCGATCCCCAGATCCTTCACCAGTCGACTTCTACTTGTGGGGACACTTAAAATCTTTTGTGTATGTGACACCCGTGGAACTGGTTGCAAGACTGCATGCTGCATGGCAAGAAGTGAGTTCAAACCCAGCAGTTGTACGTCGAGTGCACAGGTCGCTTTCACGAAGATGTCAGCTTTGTTTAGAATACGAAGGTCACCAGTTTGAGTATTTGCTTTAATGTTATAAATGGAAGTATTCAAAAGAAATTGTTTGAGTATCTCCAAGACTGCAAAAATGTTGTTTCATTAACAATATGTATTATAAAAGTAGTTACACAAATGATAATATTTATTTGTTTAACTTCCGAGCATTTTGTTATGATCTGAATTGTAGAATACGTTCAACCACTTACTGTAAATGTCAACAACTTCTTTTCAGCTACAAGTGCTTTATTTCGTATTACTAAACGCCGTGAAATAAAATGCTTGTCTCATTGCTTAAGGCATTTTGTTTTGGTTAACTTATCTACTATGCTTATCATTTAATGCTTCCATTCTCAACCTCACTAACACTAACTTCCTTCTAGAAGATTAGATAAGTTGCATATGTCCACCAGCGTATTTGCCGTCATAGACTGTTGCAACGAAATTTTGTAACACGTTAAACACCCATAAAAATAACTAAGGAATAGTTTCTTTATTGTGGTTTCATAAGCCAAGGAAATACTTAATAGTAGCAAGGTACCGTGGAGTATGCCGGTATGTTTACAAACTGTTACAGTAGGGGCACGGTGTGTTACCTACCTGCGGTACCTCCGATAGAGTGAGGCACGCTCGTTGTTCCTGTCACTGCCTAATCCATACTCATTCTATAGCGTTTTTATGCGACTATATTAGCGATAAAAGTTGTTTATTCCTTCGGTGTCATTTCGAAACGCCTCTGCAATAAAAATTTACGTAAACGAAGCCCCTTCAAGTTATAAAAAGTAACCGCTTTCCTCGGAAACAGGGTTGCCTATGTTTAAAAATAAAATTATCGTACCGGCCACTCAAAATTATAGACTTGGATTCAAAATTATCGCACACCATAAACCACAAATGCTACAACAATAAATATATCAGCATAACACCTATGAAAATGTAATGGTATTGATGTTTATGGTATACACTTTCCAGATTGATTATCCCAACTAGTATTACGTCTTTGGTACTTATGTTTCTCGCACTATACATCTGAGTTGTGGTTGAGATCAATTTTAACATCTCACTTGCACATTCTTTTATAAGCTGCGAGGACCGAATAAACCCATTTAACATATCTAGCACCAATCTGATTCTAATTTAGGTTTTATTAAAAATAGTTTGGAAAAACAAACTCTTTCACAAGAGGTGTTTCTGTGGGGCAATGAAATCACTGATAATGCGAGCTGCGCCAGTTCTTTGAAATCAGTATTTCCACCAAGGTGACATGTGTGTAACAGCACTCCAGAAACTGCCAGGTTCAGGCATGTTCTTTATATCACACGGAATATAACTTATTCCGAGTTTTCTCCATTGATCATCAATTTTCTGAACAGTGCCTTCTTCACTGAGAATACATCTGAGCGTATTGGCAACAAGAGGATAAAGGGTTGAAGGATTAGTGGTCACCTTGGAGGGGTGGAGACAGGCCATGAGGCAAAACTGATGTCGCTATTTGTAATTAATTTCATTTCGCAGTGTCACAAACCAGTGAAAATGATATTTCGCCGGTATCGAAATTATCGTGTACCCCCTTAATTATCGTACGGGTTGACAACCATAAGTGTATACATTCAAATTATCGTATGTCCCCATAATTATAGTACGGCTTGGCAACCCTGCTCGGAAAAGAACCGAAGCGAGTGCGCCTGAAAAATAGATTAATGCGTCCTACACGACAACTCGGTCATTTGGGTTGCATAAGAGCAGGCGAACTTAGAACAAGACGTGACGTCAAATTGAAATTTCAGTGACGTAAAATGGAGTTGCAATGTTATGCTTCACTAAGTTGTCCATGGTTAGACTTTCAGAAAAGCGATGATGCTAACTAAGCTTTAGTAGCACAATATTAAATTGTTATATGGGGTATTAAACAAATATATCACGATATCTTTGAAGTTATGAGCATCTTAATTAATGTAGTGGCGGCACATACACTAGAGTGAAGGAGCAGAGCATGTCCTTCTTCCTCCTTTTACTTGGTTCTTTTTATTTTTGTTCTTCCTCTTCTTCTGCTTCTTCTTCTTCCTCCTCTTCTTGAACTCATGTTAAGGGTACGCATGCGTGCGATTTCTAAATGCTATACTTATTAGCGGATTCTGTTCAAACTCATATCAGACATAATATATGTAAGGCATAACATACCTTCAAATTTTCATTGCAATATATTTAACACCTGCTAAATTTTTCATCTACACGATGAAGATTTGAACTTTTGGTAATGTTTAAGATTATTCTGTTATAGATAAGTACTCTCTAAAGAATGTTTGGAAAAGAAAATTTTGTAATGCTTTGGCTTATTAAATAAAAATTATAACTTTGAAAAAATAATTTGTTTAACAATGTTTGCAGTTTTCATAGAACTTTATAATCACCAAGTGCTAAATATTAAAATTACAGATAAATCACTCCCACTATTTTTACTTTCTCTACTGGTAAGTACAGGAAGTATTGTATTTTTTTTCTGTATTCTCGGTTTGTTGATTACAAGCATTCGGACTCCATATTTGGAGCAGTAGGTTTCCAGGAAATGTAGCTTGCTCTCTACAACATATATTTTCCTCGTAGTGAACCACGCGGATGCACATGGCCAAGTACATACCCCGCCTTGGTATCATGTGGTATTATTCTCTTACATGTTCACACACATTACTGTACAAAATGCTGCCTGTTGTACTCTGATACTACAGAAGTTAAAAATATGAAATTATCCTTTACTGCCGAACGAAATACCGAAAAACTTAGCTTTGAACCTCATTAACAAGCGAGATGCACTGTTACGTGTCACATCCACTGCACGCGTACATCGTTATAATAGAAAAAGTTGGCCATGGAAAATTGGAGGGGTGTGCAAAAAAATCGCCAACATCCTTTGACACTGTTCCTTGTTATGTGTGTGAGTTTCGGAAAACTTAGAACTTTCGTGAAATGGATCATCGTTGTTCATTTTTTTATATGTTAAGTGTGCAAAGACAACAGAATCTCAAACATTTGACTATCGCACAAAGCCTACTGCATTCTAACATTCCCCTTGCACCTACAAGGAAATAAGCAATAAGTTGTACAAATGTTTATCTTAACTAACACGAAGAAGATATAGGAATAAGAGTTTGTAAGAATGGTTAGTACAAAAGTAGAGAAAGTCATGTGAGTGCAACACATCAGATTTTTTATATGTTAATCCTGCAAAGAGAACGGAATCTCAAAGGTAAAAAAGATTTGACTGTCGCACAAAGCCTACTGTATTCTAACATTCCCCTTGTACCTACAAGGAAATAAGCAATAAGATAATTTGTACGAATGTTTATCTTAACTAACATGGAAATATAGGAATAAGAGTTTGTTAGAATGGTTAGTACAAGAGTAGAGAAAGTCATGTGAGTGCAACACATCAGATTTTTTTTATCTACTTCCTGAATAATCATGAAATACAGAAATGGTTTCCGTAGAATCATTCACTATGCGACACTTGTGAGCAGAAAATGTTGCCCTTTACTGTAGATCCTGTTTATTTCTTCCTTCCGTACGGTTTCATTTACCTGACTAATATTCAATTCCACGTTACAATCCTTGTTATAACCTATCTCTGTGATTAGTTTGAAACAACAATGAATACGGTGTAAGCTTCCAATGGGGCATGTTTAGGGAATCCCTCTTGCAGAGAAACGAGAAATCTGCAGCCTGAAATGCACATCATTCATAATATTTATTTCTGAAATGGAAACGAAGTCTAAAATTCTTAGCATCTAATTACTGCAAGCAAGAAAATATTTAGATGTATTCCTATATTATATTGCCCATAGGAATTCATAAAATTAGGATATAGTTTGTAATAATGTTGTTAAGTTTTATTTGGTATCGCATAGTAATCTGATGTAATCCTAGCAGTGAAATGGTGCTATTAAACTCGTAAATAGGCTAACTACTATCAGCCTCATTAACATTACCATAATTATTAATTTGATGGTGCTCAACCAGAAAAGAAATACCGCAGCTCATTGGCCATCATTTGGGTTGAGTAAGAAACTTGTCAAACAAGTGGCTAGAATTATTCAGGGTATTCATAGTGGAGAACTTCAAGGATAGCATTCATACTTTCGTGAATAAAATCAAGCTAAAGGAACTTTAAACAGAAATACGTAGTTCATAACGTCCTCTATTGGGTGAAAAAAAAAGAAAAAACACGATATGCGTGTTATTAATTGTCAATAAAATATTCCAAGGACATTTTTTAAATTTTATTTTAGATTTATATGCCCCCTTTAACATTGAGGGTGTCAAAATCACCGTAAGCGAGGGAACATCATCGCCGTAGAACAATTTTGCCAAGAGATTAAAAGACACAATCGAAATCATCATATTGAACGCAAACTGTAAAACAGGTAAGTATGTATATATAACTATTGTGTGAATGTGTGTTAAAGTTAAGGGAATTTCTGGCTCTTTATACTTATTCCACTTTAGTGCACACTATACAAATTGACACAACAGTTCTCTAATTGTAGCGTTAGAAATAAGTCACATAAGAGTAAACAATAACAAGGGAATCAATGTAGATCACAAGCGACATATCTTAAGCACCTTCTTAAGCGTGGCAAATATCTTCCAGAGAGGTAAAGACTTCTTGTTACATTTGTTTTAATATCTGTGCGTCGTAGAAGAAAACTGGTCACATGTTTGAAATGCATACCTCAAAATTAGGGGGGATCGGCATTAAAAACTGAAACATCATACTTTTTTTCAAAATGTGGAGTAGTGTTATCAATTATTTTTATATAATGCTCTATAAGTTGTTTTCTACAATCACGCTTTTCTTTCTGGTTCATGTTAATTCAGATAAACCTTTGATGAAATAGTTTTACTAAATATAGTATTGTATATACAGGGGGGCTGAAGTGATTGCCATATGTTTAAGAAAGCGGCAGCTTTCCATGGCACCGTGAGAAAAAAAATAATTGTGCCATGGCACTTTTAAACGAGGTACCTATTTCAGAATTTAAATCAAGAACAATAAATGAACACAGATGTGGCTAATGTTATTAAACTTTTTGAAATTAATGTAGGTATTTTAACAGGTTTTTCATCATTTTAAACTTTTGTGTAATTCTTGTAACTTACAGATAAGTATACAAGCTTTATTTAGAATGAAGACGATTTTGTATGTTCACCAAAAATCCTATTAGTTGTGCATATATTTTAAGGATATACAGTATTTTCATCGAAATATTTATATTATTTGTGAGAAAATAAAAATTAGCGAGTAGGCAACCATGTAGGGAGTAATTTGTGTTTTGGAACTCTCTTCAAACACTTCGCATTAAATCACTGCAATTTGCGAAGTTAAACGCCAAGTTTGGCATTTGTACGATATTTTATTGTTGAGTTATACTGTACAAAGGTTGACGGAGTGAGTGAGCGAGAAAAAAACTTTCTTTTGGTTAAGAGGAAGTCTTAGCCTTTGCAATTAGGGAAGTAACACGTCATATTACCTTTACTTCATCCCATCTCATCACCACACCGCAATCGGAATTTGCAAGCGCTCTCGCCGCTAACAGTTGCCGGTGCTGCACGGTTATGCCAACGTCACTCAGATTTTTGATTTTAGTCACTAATGAGGTGCATATTTTCAGCTTTCGTGCTTGGAGTAATGAAACAGGATTCAACAGCTTATTCTAAGGCACAGAAATTGTTACGCACGACATTTTTAATAAGAACATTCATCAATATAAGTAAAATAATGAGAGGATCAGTTTTTCACACTGGTCAACATCGAAACTTAGTCGGCAAGCTCGGAAACCTTGAGGATGTGGCTTGCACAAACTTAGTTTAGAGTAAAACTTACTGCTCCAGGATACAGGAAGGACACGACTCAAAATATACAAATTTAATAAAGAATGCTGACTGAGCTTTTCAAAAAGTGTAGAGAAAAATTCAAACTAATACCAACAAAATATCCCGGAAACGTTATCTGTGACATTTACGTTTTTCGTGCGCAAGTTCTGTTTTATCTCTTATGGTTAACCAGTTGCACAAAGTGACACAAAATTGATTCAGAGTGAAGTCAAGTTCGTAGACTATTCGCAAAAATTTAGGTTAGCATTTTATTAAGTACGCAAAATATATCTTAAACCTTTGTTACTAGTTAGAGTAGCAGAACGGTAAATTGAATATCTGTGGTTCAAATTCTGGCTATGGCATTGCATTTTCAGCCTAGTGTTGCAAGTTTTAGGTAATTGACTTGTGGAAAGAACAAGTATAGGCTGCTCAGTTTTCCTTAGACGAATACCCTTCAGCGAAGGTACACTGAGCTAGCCTACCCTTAATAAACAATTCAGCAAATAGTGTGTTACGATAACAAACACCTCTACTTCCCTGTTACGTTTCTACAGTGCATTGAATACAGTTGACTGCAAAGTTTTGTGTGGTACGCGTTCATGTCATGCCAGTGTTTTAACGAGAGATAGTGAAAGTGGTGGAGAATACATCTGAGTGTCGTTTCTCCTTCTCTGGGCCAATGCTCTATCAAAGGTGAGCAACTGACTCGACTCGCATTTCATTCATTACAAACTAACACGCAACCTGTAATAATGTCATTATTGGTCTAACAATGGTTAGACATGGGTAACATTGAGGTATGTTACCTTAAAATAAAATCGTGAACGAATTGTGATTTACCGGGAATTTGCAACAGCGTCTAGTTCCCGAGTTAGTAGTTTCAAATCGCGGAGGGCGATAGGCTTTTTCAGGCATGAAACTCCTTAGCATAGCTTTTTTCGGAGGGGAAGCAAAGTCGGACGGATGGAGGCCTTTGTGCAAAATTAAGCGATCATTCACGCCCAATAGATCGGACACTAAGAACTATAGAAGTTCAAGAGCATCCATAAATAATAATAATAATAATAATAATAATAATAATAATAATAATAATAATAATAATAATAATAATAATAATAATAATAATAATAATAATAATAATAATAATAATAATAATAATAATAATAATAATAATAATAATAGTAATAATAATAGTAATAATAATAGTAATAATAATAGTAATAATAATAGTAATAATAATAGTAGTAATAATAGTAGTAATAATAGTAATAATAATAGTAATAATAATAGTAATAATAATAGTAATAATAGTAATAATAATAGTAATAATAGTACTAATACTAATAATACTAATAGTACTAATACTACTAGTAATACTAGTAGTACTAATAATACTAATAATACTAATAGTGCTAATAGTACTAATTGTGCTAATTGTACTCATGGTACTCATGGTAGTAATGGTAGTAATGGTAGTAATGCTAGTAATGGTACTAATGGTAGTAATAAAATGAACCCAAAAACCATAATGCACTGTAAGTTGATGATCCGTGGTTAAATCCCGGATAGTTACTAAATATTAAAATGATGAAAGGACGAAGAAATGTCATTTATTTAACGTAAAGTCTGAGTAATTAAAATAATAGGAGTATTCCAAGTCTTCTTGATCTCAGTGTCTAATATTTATTCACAAATTGCGCACTTAGTGTTCACGAATACCGCTAGATGTCTATAAATGTCGGGTTGTTATCCATTCGGGGAACCTTTGATAACCCTCCCCCATTTAATGTTTTGTTTTTCGATTACGTGACTGCTCATTAAACTCTTAAAATTAGTTTCCTAACAAATTTAGGATTTGCTTTGCTGTTTGTTTCCATAAATAGTTACTTTTATCTCAGAAAGCTTTTGATATAAAATCCGTAAGGAACCTTAATTTCAGTGTTTGCCTTTTCTCCTCGCCTTTTATTTAGCGTTGTAGCTTAATAGTATTTACACATACCGATATATCTACCCTCAACTGGATGCTCACTCCATACACTTGGAAGCTGTTTTACGTACAGGAATTAAATAACCCGCTTTATCTCTATCAGAAATAAGATAAGTGAACGTCAAAAGCATGAATCGAGTTAAATAATATGTTTCCGTTTTAAGCTTCGCTACCTAATTAACTGCCATATTTTTAAAACGTAAGAAATGGAATATAATAAGGAAATTGTTTTTCAATTTCTACCTCTAGTAAAGTTCCATCCCACTGCGCTTCCCTTCCCCACCCCCATTCAAATAGAATTTCAGAATCGCAGGTTAAGGTAATGGAATAAATCACTTGAGAAAATGCTTTCGTGTGTAGAAAGATGGCGTACGATATTGGAGGTTCTGAGACATCGGTCGCCAATACCGTTGTTTCACCATTTACTCTGATAGATATCTTAAATGTAGATATTAGGAAGACATTTTCTAAAAAGTTATACGTAAACTAAACACTCCTAGTTTCATAAAATGTAGATATTATTTGATTTCACGTTTGTCACCATCATGATCATTTTAGTACTTTTATAACCGGCTTCAAAAATAGTTTTATAATCGTAGAGACTATATTACGACATTTATTACAGTTTAACGGGAGATCAGCCGTGTGAGGTTTAAAAACATTGAGCTTTCGGCCATTGTAAACTCCATGGCCTTCGTCAGAATGATCTCCCGTGAAACTGTAATAAATAAGTGCGCCGTGAAAGCTTTAAATCTTATATTACGACAATTAAAAACATGTTTAATGCACTGTCAGAACTGAAATAGTTTGCGCTTTCAAATGCCAATAGAGAGCAATGCGCTAAGAAAACGTCCAACCAATAAGAACTAATTATGTTGCAGAGCTCATGTGATACGTGTAAAAGGAAATTTTCCGCAATCATTAGCATCATGTAAATAGATATCTGATGGTAAAGACTGCGACCATAATTCCTTCAACTGGGAGTATTATCGTACTACTCTAATGGTTAACATGCGACTTGTCAAAGCCTAGTGAAAAGATTGAGATATTCTGTGGCACGAAAAGCAACGTTATCGCACTCCACGCCTGGACGTTTATTTGTAGGAAGATTAATGTCAAGAGAAAGGAACGGAATGAGTGAGAAAACAGGGGAGATGTTGCAACGGTGTGTTTCACTCCACGTGGAGTGAACAACTGTCTGTCATTTGTGATTTCACACCCAAAAACTAAATACCGTATTTTCAGTGTATTGTTTTGAGGTCTATGAAATTTACCAAAAAGCATTTTTACAAAAAGAAGTGTGGGTGTGTTTGCGAGCAGCATTACTACAAAACCAAAGGTCGGTTAAACAACAAACTTGTGTTTTAAGTTCAGCGTGTACCAAAGATTTGATACAACATTTTAAAGAGCAATCCTCCTACCCTAAACAAACGTTACCGTGAAAAATTTTTGTTAGTATTAACGTTCTGTAACAACGCTGATTAAAGCATTATATTTAAGATAGTTGCATAGCCAATAAAATGTACATCTTCAATTTTATAGGAATATGCTGTGAAGTAATTTTCGTTCTGATGAATATTTTATTACTTGTAAACTTTAGAAACAGAAATCTAGGAACCTAAAATGTATACGTTGAATCGCACAATTTATGTCAAATAAGAGTTGTGGCATTAATGTTTTTTGAGATAATCTTTGGTATAGGTTTGAATTGCCAAATGATTTATCCTTCAGGACTGCAAAATCGCTGTTATTATTTTTCCCCTGTAATCATGCAAAGAGAATGGAATTTCGAAGCCATCATATAGTGACCAGCTTTTAAAAGATTTGACTATTGCTTTATGTACTGTATTCCCATATTATCTACATAAGGTAGGTAATAAAACCCTTTCTGCAAGAATTTGATCTCGATTAGCATAAAATAGATCAGTAAACATTTATAATGATAAGTTGTTGAATAATTGTTAGAGAAAGGCATGTGACTTTAATGCGTCAGGGATTTTATATATGTTAAATGTAATAGGAGTAATTATTTGTTAAGCTATCTTTGTCCAACGGTGTAATATAAATCCATCCAAATAAATATTCAAATGTGTTGAACAGCTGTTTTTAATAAACATTCGTCCCAGAAATGTTCTTCCACTAAAGTAAAAGAAAGGTTTACCAAGATAACGTATAAATTTTGATATTAGAAAATGATATCGCACCTTTGAAAGTTAAGTGTGGAATGAGAAACATTGTAATGGGGGAGGGTGGAATATCTATCCCCGTGTATGTAAGGGAGACGACTAGCTATGCAACATGCAGCGCTCCCTCGTCATGTTCAGTAGGTCGATATGTCAGGAATATAATGACATGTATAACAAAACTGACAATTCCAATAGTTACTACAGATGGCTACACTGCAGGATATATTTTCCCTCAATAAAATATGCTTAATCTATATACACATTAATTATTTAATTTCATGTAATGCCTAAAAAACTCACAAAGATAATGTATATCGTTCAACTACTATTCCACTCATACGTGAATTGATTGACATCCATTGCATAACAATTTCAAATTTCAGCTAATGACAGCCTTCATTCGCGAAAAATGTATCACCTTTCACCTCCTCTGCTTTACCTATGTTATAATCAGGTTAGATAATATAGCTGCACTGTGCTATAGAGGCTTATGTAATCTGACGCAGCAGAGCCGCTATTCAAAAGTCAAAGTGGCTGACTCTCGCTTCAGTGAAGCATCTAAAGCTGAAACAGATGAATTAATTCGAAGAGGGCAACCTCAAAATGCAAAATACAAGAAATATGTTTGGAATCAGTTTGACAATTTTTGTATTGAACGAAATTATAAATTAACAGCAGCTACTCCAACTTCGGACATTACCAACACTTTAAAAATTGGAGCATCAATATGCGAATCCTGTAGGTCGTGCCGATGACGCCGATTATTACGTATTCATGCTTTGTTTTAAGAGCAATACAGCATTTAAATAACCTTTCATAGCCTATATCCTTTAGTTGTGAAATAGTGTTTGATAAATGCCACTCCTGATAGTCAAATTCTCTAGATAAATTGACAATCACTCGTGGTATTACTTATGATAATAGTAATAATAGTTCGAACATAGGAATAATTACTTACGTTTTCGCGGCTATCGCACAATTATAAAGAACTGCGAATTAGTATAATATTCATTGGTCTCCCCTCCTGATATCGATAATGGAGTAATCTTATCTTAGTTTTAAATGTCTTGGGTGTTAATAGTTTGCTGGAAATAAATAAGGTCGTATGCGTTGCTTAAACTGTAATTATTTCTTCCCGGTGACACTTTACAGAGACGAGGTAACCGGAATGCGACAACGTGGAAGCGTGGCCATTGTGAAAATCAAGAATGATACAGTTGGCAGTTCTGTTGTTGGACGCAACAAAAGCTGTGTAGTAATTCAAACTGAAAGATATCAACGTTAACGTGGCAGTATTTTACCCTGTGCTAGGCATATTTTAGCTTAGTTTGAAGAGTTTATAAGGAGTAACTGAATGTTTAAGCATTGTCTTGCAATGTATAACTAAACTGTATGCATCTTAAGTTGTGATGGTATGTTTAATCTAAGCGTTATAGGTTAGAATAACTAGAACGGGATTGTTTTAATGTCTTATATGTTTATCTGTGTAAGACATATTTATCATGCAAAGTTAGCTAATGTTGTATATATTTATTGGTCCTAATTGTATACATTTCTATAGAATACCAGATAAAAAAGCTATTATATCTTCAAGTATTGTCCTTTATTTTCATTCGCAGATGGTCGTATCACGTAGGCTACATAAGTTAACCTGTGTATGAATGTGATGATAGGGTTCTGTGTTATCAGAAAGGCAGCGACTTCTGAGAAGCAAGTTGCGTTTATGATGGAGTCATGAGTGTTGAACGAGGCAGCTGTTAGCAGTGTATGTACGTAGTCTTCGTTGAGAAAAATGTGAATATGTGAGTCAGATAAAGTTTTGGGACATTGAATCGTCGCGTCATAGTTGTTCTGCGAAGCAGTTTTAGTGAATGAGGTCATCGAAGCCAGTTGTTACACACAGAGAACTGATGAGTGTCAAGGTTACGAGAGGACTAAACAGCTGCGAGTTGTAAGGTTACGGAGAACTGTAGATTGTGTTAACGATGTTTTGTGCTTCAGTTTTAGAAGAGAAATAAAGTGATAGAAAAAGGAACTGGATTTGTGCATTTGTCACAGCATATTATCTAATAGCTGCTTGCTTTGATAGCGTTTTTCCATTTGACGAGAAAAGCTCCATTTCGCGTCATCCTGGGTCACTAAGCTGCAGCTGCAGCTTTGTAGTCCATGTAAAACTACAATTGTCTCCTATTTTGTTTCCTACATGCAGCAAACATGGGTGCTATGAAGTAGTTTGTATGAAAACGAGTAAGAACAGTTGAAGGGAATTCAAGAGCCGGTGTCGTTTGACTGCGCTGCTGAAGAAAAAGGTGGGAAGGCAAAAGAGCAGAAAGGTCTTTCATAAAACTCATATGTCAGCAATAATGCATGTAGTGAGTGAAGAAGTGTTCCCATATAAGTTTGAGATCTTTTGTTTCTTTACACAAAACTCCGGTGTACATCATAAAACACGGTCTAGCTCTCCAACAGTGATTATTGTAAAGTAGGTGCGTTAGACCAGAAAAACAATGGAGGAACACTACTTTTGTGAGCAAAAGAATGCAAAAGGCAGCAAACAAACTTTCATAAATCGCAGAAATTAAATTACTCTACAGTGCGTTTCAGGGTTAGAACGCTCTTTTTCCCCACAGCTGCCCTAACTTGATCTCTCTTGAATGTTAGAGATATCAGTACTGCTAAATTCCTACAAAGAGTTGAAGAATATTCCTGTAACATAATATGCGAACTACTATAAAAATGTGTATGTAAAACGAGACGATGAAATGTCCTAATATTCAACACTTATATTGAAGCTTACTGCCGAAGTTATCTTCAGTACTTTAGCTGAATAAATTTGAACCTCAAACTGGATTTCTACTTCTGCGCTAAAAGAAGAAACTGTCTATTGAACTACTGTCTTTTTCAATAATAATTATTTTAATATGTCCCAAAACCAGCTGGTGAAATTTTATAGTATGACGAAAATGAATATTTTACTAGCCATGGATAAAGTGTACTAGAAAATAATAAGTACATAGTAGTAGTTAGGTTAAGACAGAGCTGGAACAGACCCAAATGCGCAAGATGGCCGCCATGCGCAATCTAAGGATTACTAGGTGAGGTGGTACTGGAAGCATGCATTGTAGGTGTTTGAAGGAATCTCTAGGGATGACTCTTAAGGCCCATAGCAGTGTATGTATGCTTATGAGCGTTCATGGTGTCTAAGTATGTCCTTCACTATATTGATGTACGCCACCTAACACAGGAGCTTTCTGATTTGATTGAATATATTACCCCAACATAATGCTACCTCACCCCACATTGCCTCACTAACCTAACCTAACCTAACCTAACCTAACCTAACCTAACCTAACCTAACCTAACCTAACCTAACCTAACCTAACCTAACCTAACCTAACCTAACCTAACCTAAGCCTCATACTACTATTCGGGTAACCTAACCTGGCGTTACTCAACCTAAGGGGAGCATAAACCTTCCTATTTATTAAGATATTTTAACCTTACCTAAACCCCATACTTCTACTCGTCTAACCTAACCTAACCTAACCTAACCTAACCTAACCCAGCTCCCACTATTTACTCCCGTCTTTGATAATTTAACCTAAGCCTCATACTTATACTAGTCTAACCTATCCTAACCTATCCTAATCTAACATGGCCTAGCCTAACCTAAGATAGATCCTCTTATTATTATTTATTCTATTCTACTAACATGATACGTTTCTAGACATTCATTCTATCCTCTTATCATCTATCCTATTCCCTCCTCTGCTTATCTATTCTATCCTGTCATACGCTACCCTGATCTCCCTCTAGGAATTTCATAAACATTTTTTGATACTATTTTGAGTCCTCTGATAGATCTTTTTAAGCACTTTTAGCATATTCTTGATGCTTTTACAACATATTTAACAACTTTTCAGACAATTTTCAGAGTTATTCAGTAATTTTCATACATTTTTAAGACGTTTCGCTCCATTTTACTGCAATTTTGCACCCTCTGTTATATCTTTTAGACGCTTTTAGTATATTCAGGACGCTTTTACAACATATTTAACAACTTTCCAGACAATTTTCAGAGTTATTCAGTCATTTTCATACATTTTTAAGACGTTTCACCCCATTTTGTTGCAATTTTTCACCCTCTGCTAGATCTTTTAGACGCTTTTGGTATATTCAGAACGCTTTTACAACATATTTAACAACTTTTCAAGCAATTTCGAGAATTATTTAGAAGTCATATTATATATTTTCAGCGTGTATTGAGACCCGTTTAGACTCGTTGATAGATATTTCAGCCTGTTTCCAGATATTCTGAAGACTTTTACGTCCAGTTTAAACATTTTTCAGAGTATTTTAGACGAATTTGACATTATTTAAGGCAATCCGAGAGTTATTCTGGACGCCCCCTGTCCATTATTGTTTGCTTTAAGCACTTTGAAGGGTAATGGAAGATAATTTTCACGATATTAGGAATACTGAACCGTCTATTTCAAGGCTGTTAGACGTATCTCTACCAGTTAAATATCGTTTCAGCCATTTTAGAGACATTTTAAGCACTATAGGGATATTTTAGACTTTGTCACCAACATTTTGATTGGTTTTCAGAATCCTTTGAAACACTTTTATAGGCGTTAGACGCTTTTAATGGTATTTTTCGAGCGCTAATTAAGACATTTCAGCTCCTTCACAGATATTTTGAGGATTTTCAGGGCATCTTAAACTCGGGAGAAGCATTTTTTTCGACAGTTTGAAGATGTTTTAAGGCACTGAAGCAGGTATTTTTGAAGTTGCTAGGGGTATTTTACTAAGCTTTCTTCAGTAATCGCTTTGTTTTATAGCAGTTGAAGAGCAGTCTAACCTATTCAGTCATTTATTGCATATCATCATCATTATCAATTACTCTATCTTATAGTCCAACTAAGCTAACCTAACCTAACCTGACCTAATGAGGAAATAGGGATGTTAAGGCAAGCAATGAAATAAAAAAAGAATAATAGCAATGAGATAATTTTTATTCAATTTATAGAGATACATACACTAGCATTAACATTTAGAAAACAAGTATACACTGCTGAAAGACGATAGCGCCCTCCGCAGTTCTTCTTCTTATTATTCGCATTATCATTCTTCTTTATTGGTTAGATGTGCCATTGGCGCACGAAGTTCATAGTTCAACAATCTTCATTTTTTTCTACAGACAAGCTTTAAGTATCCATGTCTAGGCACTATTCTCGACACTGTAATGCCCGTACGCATACGTTGATATTCCATCCTCTGCAATTACTCTCTTGTCATCATGAGGTGATAAGGCTATTTTATTAGCTTCAACCGTAGAAATATTATGATGTCGGGATAGGATTAAATTCATAGGAGTTCTAACAATTTTCAAAGTTTTAAGGCACTCTACATAGCTATTGAAGTTGATGTATTGCTTAATGGCGCTACGTTTTATACCTTTAACTTTTTTTATCACAGAACCATCAATATCGATAGCATACATTTTGGGCCTAAGACCAACGAACCGATGAATGATTTTTCCACAGGCTTCATCTTTAAACTTTCCCAACACTTTTTTGTTTTGTGTAGAATAGCATATATGGTTAGCAGGGTAATCAGATGTATCCAGATGTTCAAGCATGTGTAATTTATCCTGGTATATATCAGCTGTAGTCACTCGATGGACGAAAGAATCTGTATCTGTATACAACAGTTTAAGATTTTCAGCTCCATAATATGGAAGTAACACATCGTATTGATACGAATACATTAGCGTCTTGGAGATGTCTAGTACACTCATACCAATGTATATAGGCTTGTTGAATACTATTTTACGAGAAGCCATATGTACACCAGCAAGATTAGGTCCATATATGGTTCGATCAATGAATGTAGGTTTGGCTATGAGTTTTTCTAACGTTTTGCTGTTTGTCACAAGCCGTATATCCATGCGATTACGAATATTTTCCATAGTTTTTCCAAACATAGCATTATTGAATAGTTTATAAAGGTCCTTCTCAAAATCATTTCTAGCTTGTTGTCGTAGTCGGTTATTAAACTCGACGTAAGGTTTTAGCCAACACGACTGATGAAACTGAAGTGCTCGATGAATCTTTGTTAATAGTAGACCGTGACTAAGAGCTTGTTTCAAGGCCATGTAGTGTACCACATACTTCTTTCGGCACCCAAGATGAGCAATTAACTTCTCTGAAGACGATTTCCCCGGTTTCAGACTCTCAGGCAGGAAGGGCAAATCATTATGAAGATCGTGGAGCTCGACGGGATATTCGACATCGACTTCTAAGATGTATCCAAGGGGGTCATCTTCCTTCAATAAATCCAGGTCTATGTCTTCAGGAGAAACCCATTTAAACCCTCCATAAGGAAGGGCCTTACACATAGCCCAGCCATATTCGTTGTTTGCATCTTCGTATGTAATAAACTGGGAAGGTTTATGAGGATCATACTGTTCCATATATATATTATTAGCTTCAGCATACCGATGAGAAACCTGGCATAACCCTCCTCTTATACCAGATTCAACCATGAGCAGCTGATCGTAGTCCAGCAGCAATTGCAGCTCAATTCCTGTGTACAGTAGCATAGCATCCCACGTAAGTCCTGGAGAAGTGAAATAATGCGCAGGATCCACTTTGTGTGTTTTCAGAGTTTGGTCTCTGAACGTTTCAAAGACATCCGCTAGGAGAAGAACATCAGAGGTCAAGTAAATATCACTGTATTCACCTAAGTTTTCCACATTAAACTGCTTCCATACATTTCTAGCATGCTCATAGTCATCGCCGGTAATTTCTTCTTCATTTAATTTATTGTAGAATGCTTCTCTTGGAGGCAGCTGAGTCTCATTCAAAACATCCCATGAAGTAAGGTAATCGTAGGGGAACACTCCCTTACGAGTCATCAAGCCAATCTTCTCTTCTCCAAAGTACTTCTCTGTTTCGGGATGCGTCGTGAGGTTTTTCACTAACTTGTCCAAGCTTGTACTCAGGAAACGGAAGGTATCCACAAACCTGAGTTTAATATCTCCAACATATTTTGAGAATGAGATATAGCTTTCTTCAGAGCTTGGTATTACCTCCACTCTCTCGCTTGTGCAACCTAACTCCTTAACAATGAAATGAGAGTCATACCCACTCAGATTATGCATGAAGACAGGTATATAATTAGGTGTTTTACAAGTCAGGTTACATTTATTGTGTAAAGACCCTCTATACATCCCGGAAACATGATCGTGATCGCGAACCTTCCAATTATCTTCTGTAAATTCACGCCCGCACAGGTAGCATATAGTAGAAGCATCGAACGATTCTTGTTCTTCAGCTGTAAGTTTAAGAGGCTTAGCAGATTTATATAAGTCACCAATTTTCTTCGCAAGGGAAGTTAGATACTCTAGGAACTTCTCAGCAGCATCATGACCTCGATACACGTAGGGATGTGTAGGAAGATCGGTTTCTACTTTGTCAACGCTGGATGATGGTTTGACGTAAACAGCAAAGCTCATTGGAGAATGACTTTGATAGGGTGTTGTATAGGAGGTTTCAGGATTAGAGGCGCAGGTATGGTAAGGTGTGAGAATGCTCTCAAAATCAGCGTATATAACATAAGGAAGTTTCAACATTCTTTCCACGTTTTTGAATCTGACGATAGAGTTTTCTTTTGTAGGCATAACGCATCTAGCAATAGCATGTTGCATGCACATTTCTCTATGCTCCGCCAATTTTTTCATTCCACTTGGTCCATGTTGATCATCAAAATGGCTGAAGCAACGTTTACACGTATATATTTTTCCATCATGTTTAGTTTTCTGCTGACGAATAAGTCTCTCAAAATCCTTTATATACACATAGTGATGTCTGGCAGTAGCATCACTTAACAGAAGGAGATCGCGATGATCATCTAATTCTTCATCAATCACCTTTATCGGAAACACTTCATGTTTTTCATCCACTCCAAACACATTTATGGATATATTATTGAGCTTTTCAAATTTAGAGATTTCACCCAAGCTCGTAGGAAATGAGACGCATGAGAAATCGTATTTTTCTTGGCGATCCTTATACTTGCTAACACGATGAGCATTCTTTTGAATGAATTTTGCAAGAACCGCATATATAAAGCATTTCTCGTCACTATAATTTTGAGGGTTTATACAGGCTTTTCTCGCTTCCACAGATGCAGGTAGAGGAATATAGCTGCTCCCTCGAAGGGCATTGTACTTGTTAATTCGGAGTCGAACTCCATCAACAGCCAGTAGAGCCCAATTACTGCCTTTCAACTTACTTTCCTCCATTTCAACACGAAGCTTCTCGAATTTTTTTTCCAAGATGGCGTTCATATCAGTTTCTAAAAACACAGGTTGGTTACGTGTTTTAAATGTTCTGTCACATGTCTCTCCATGAACATTCACAAATTGACAGTCGACCATGATGTTAATTTTCACACTTTTATGTATCGACAGTTCTTTCTTTATAGCTTGAATTATACGAGGTTTTGACTCCTGTAGGTAAGTTTTCATATCCTTGAAGGTGTCACAACGTATATAATATGATTTGAGTCGTCCTTCAAATGATGTTTCATACTCGATCATATCACACTCATCAGTCATTGTCAATAGATGATGCTTGCTAGGTTCAAACTTGATTTTCTTGCGAGATACAGTTTTTTCACATCTTTCTTCATGTACGTCTCTTCTATGCTCAGTATTGCAAACATCGCCACAATGTTTACAGCTGTAGACTCGACCGCATACCAACTCATGTCTCTTCTTATCATAGTTGCGTAGAAAACGCTTATCACATTTGCTACAGCTATAGTCTGGCATAGCATTCAGAACCGATTCCATCACTCGTCCACTCCACATCTTTATAATATGTAGTGGCAACACTTGTAAATTATATAAATCAATAAATGCTTATAGCGCACTACGCTAGTTCACCTTGATAACTTATCAAAGCTATTGAACGACAATCTCACTAAGAGAAACTCGTCTACTCAACTCGAAGCAAAACCACACAATGAAAGTTCAAGATAGATCTAGGTATATTTATTCCACTAGCACGTACCTTATAAACTACTACGCGAATCAAGATTAAGTTTATATTTAAAAATAGATATATCATTAACTACGTGAGTCAAGGATCAACTTGTTACATTTTTATTTGCCAGTTCAACGTTAACATGCATTTCCCCTCATTTTTAAAGTTTAAACAAGGTAAATTATATTTCAACCACTGTATTTATAGAAATAAATGTTTATAATTTTAATACCTTCATGCCGAACACACACACACACACACACACACACATTCACATACGCACAAAGATGCATAGCACACATACATACACACAGGCATGCACGATAATTCAAGATCACGATTGCAGCAACTCATAGCGGCTTCAATCAGTACTAAAACGCACATTCGACCGATTTTATACTCTTTATGACGGTAAATTATATATTAGCCCTCAAATTATAATTATTTTTATGGTTTTCCACCGTTTTTTACGTACTTTGCGACGAATCCGACAGAAACATTAAGATGCGAAACGGCGTTTATGTATCTTTAAGTAACATTTTTTATCGATATCGGATGACAGTAATGAAACCATCTAAACATTATTTAAACGCTTAAAGAAACAAATACCCCGTATTTTTATAATTCTTTCTCCATTTTTATTCACTTTAAGACGAATCAAGCGTCATATTAAAACATAAAACGATGATTATGTTTCTAAGTACCATCATTTCAACAACAAAGACATTAATTTTAACTATCACCACGAAATAAACCTATTTACACGCGTCTTAACACGCTAACATACTATATGTTACAATCTCTCAACTGAACCCACCTTATAAACGACTACGCATTCAAGATTAAGTTTTGTATTTAAATGTATATAATCAGGAAACTACGTGAGTCAAGATTAACTTGCTTCGTTTTTATTTGATAGTTCAACGTTAACATGCATTTCCCCCACATTTTTTAAAGTTTAAACAAGGTAAATGTTTATAATTTTAATACTTTCACGCAGACACTCACATACGCAGACACACACAGACACACACACAGACACACACCCATACACACAGACACGCAAACACACACAGATACACAGACACAGACACACACACATACACATACACACACATAAAACACACATACACAAACACACACACACACACAAACACACAGACACACGCATGCGCAGACACACACATACACAGACGCACACATACGCAGACACGTACATACGCAGACACATACAGACACACACACATACACGCACACACCCACACACATACGCAAACAGACATACACACATACACGCAAACACACACGCGCATGTACATACACGCACGCTCACACGCACACTCATACACATACATGCACACACGCAAACACATACACATGCAAACACACACACGCGCATAAAGATGCATAGCACACACATACACAGACACACATGCACGCACACACACGCAAACACACTCAGGCACACACACGCACACAGATGTATAGCACACCCACAGACACATATACACCCGCAAACACGCACACACACGCCCGTAAACACACACACACATACACAAACAGACACACATGCACGTACACACACCCCAACCCACAGACACATACACACCCACACATGCAAACCTACACCTTCACACATGCACGCAAACACACACACACACACAAATTTTTAGCAAACACACCTACACTCACACACACATTTAGACATACACACACATACACACATTCACACACACACAAATTTTCAGCAAACACACATACACGCACACACGCACACATGGACCTTGTTTCTAAAAATACTTTTTAGGGATTCAGGGGGTCTCAAAACATATATTTCGGGTGAAATCACGACATCGATTTTTTGGGTGGAATACAATACTTTCCCTACTTACAATTCGTAATAGAGAAATCGTTTGTCTCATATAAACGTCTTTATTAGAAAGAACATGAAAAGTTTCGAGAACACAAAAATGCATTTTAAATTCTCACAAGTATATAAATTAATTCAATAATACTTTTTCCATACGTTTATCACAGTCAGTTTGAGCAATATTAACACGATAAGTTTTACCGCGTACAGGGTTCGTTCTGCAAACCTACAGACAAAGTAAAACACATCGTAATAACTCATACATAGAGAAAACGGGGTTCTTTCCACATTCCAAGAAGTTATTTGGCGTAACAGTAAACTCATTTAAAGATGTGTTCCTTAACCCGCTCTTGCATTAAATGGAGTAGTCATATACTGTTCCTTCTATTCCACTTTGCATCTCATTAGCATAACAATACACCCCCCCCCCCTCCCCCCTCCCCACCTCCCCCTCCCCTCCCCCCCTCCCCCACATGTGGGAATTTCCAAAAGGCAGTATGTTCCTTCTGCCCCACTTAGCATAAATTCCCCATTAATCAAATCCTGTCACGCCCCCCCCCCCCCTCCCCCCTCCCCCTCTGACTGTTGACAGATTCTCAAGACCAGCGCAGGTGGTCTTCGCCCTCTCCCGCCAAATTCTAAAGGTCAGTGGGGGGTGGTCTTCGCACCCTTCCAAGTGAGGATGAAAAAGATGGTTATCTGAATGGATCCTTTGAGAAACTGACATATTTATGTGACAGTTGGAAATGTTCCCTCTACCAGTTTTTTTGAAAAGAACAAGTTACAACTTGCAAGGGGGGGGGCAAGTATAGACGTGTCTGCACGTGTTTTCGAAAGAAGAACGCGAGGGTAAGAAACGCTACAATGAATGGCCCCCTTTCAGATCTTGATATATTTATGTGACAGTTGGAAATGTTACCCCCTGTCAGTTTTGAAAAAATAAATTAACTGCATGAGGGTAACACAATCCTCCTCTCTTCTGGACTTCACAACATATCTTGCAATTTCTTTGCAGACGTGAGAAACCAATATGAAGCTTGGAGAATTAGTAAAAACCGTTTTCATACGATACAATTACTACAACCCTCTGATATACTAATCAGATTCAAATTGGTGGCGCAGGAACACATTATGACTACTCCATTTAATGCAAGAGCGGGTTAAGGAACACATCTTTAAATGAGTTTACTGTTACGCCAAATAACTTCTTGGAATGTGGAAAGAACCCCGTTTTCTCTATGTATGAGTTATTACGATGTGTTTTACTTTGTCTGTAGGTTTGCAGAACGAACCCTGTACGCGGTAAAACTTATCGTGTTAATATTGCTCAAACTGACTGTGATAAACGTATGGAAAAAGTATTATTGAATTAATTTATATACTTGTGAGAATTTAAAATGCATTTTTGTGTTCTCGAAACTTTTCATGTTCTTTCTAATAAAGACGTTTATATGAGACAAACGATTTCTCTATTACGAATTGTAAGTAGGGAAAGTATTGTATTCCACCCAAAAAATCGATGTCGTGATTTCACCCGAAATATATGTTTTGAGACCCCCTGAATCCCTAAAAAGTATTTTTAGAAACAAGGTCCATGTGTGCGTGTGTGCGTGTATGTGTGTTTGCTGAAAATTTGTGTGTGTGTGAATGTGTGTATGTGTGTGTATGTCTAAATGTGTGTGTGAGTGTAGGTGTGTTTGCTAAAAATTTGTGTGTGTGTGTGTGTTTGCGTGCATGTGTGAAGGTGTAGGTTTGCATGTGTGGGTGTGTATGTGTCTGTGGGTTGGGGTGTGTGTACGTGCATGTGTGTCTGTTTGTGTATGTGTGTGTGTGTTTACGGGCGTGTGTGTGCGTGTTTGCGGGTGTATATGTGTCTGTGGGTGTGCTATACATCTGTGTGCGTGTGTGTGCCTGAGTGTGTTTGCGTGTGTGTGCGTGCATGTGTGTCTGTGTATGTGTGTGCTATGCATCTTTATGCGCGTGTGTGTGTTTGCATGTGTATGTGTTTGCGTGTGTGCATGTATGTGTATGAGTGTGCGTGTGAGCGTGCGTGTATGTACATGCGCGTGTGTGTTTGCGTGTATGTGTGTATGTCTGTTTGCGTATGTGTGTGGGTGTGTGCGTGTATGTGTGTGTGTCTGTATGTGTCTGCGTATGTACGTGTCTGCGTATGTGTGCGTCTGTGTATGTGTGTGTCTGCGCATGCGTGTGTCTGTGTGTTTGTGTGTGTGTGTGTGTTTGTGTATGTGTGTTTTATGTGTGTGTATGTGTATGTGTGTGTGTCTGTGTCTGTGTATCTGTGTGTGTTTGCGTGTCTGTGTGTATGGGTGTGTGTCTGTGTGTGTGTCTGTGTGTGTCTGCGTATGTGAGTGTCTGCGTGAAAGTATTAAAATTATAAACATTTACCTTGTTTAAACTTTAAAAAATGTGGGGGAAATGCATGTTAACGTTGAACTATCAAATAAAAACGAAGCAAGTTAATCTTGACTCACGTAGTTTCCTGATTATATACATTTAAATACAAAACTTAATCTTGAATGCGTAGTCGTTTATAAGGTGGGTTCAGTTGAGAGATTGTAACATATAGTATGTTAGCGTGTTAAGACGCGTGTAAATAGGTTTATTTCGTGGTGATAGTTAAAATTAATGTCTTTGTTGTTGAAATGATGGTACTTAGAAACATAATCATCGTTTTATGTTTTAATATGACGCTTGATTCGTCTTAAAGTGAATAAAAATGGAGAAAGAATTATAAAAATACGGGGTATTTGTTTCTTTAAGCGTTTAAATAATGTTTAGATGGTTTCATTACTGTCATCCGATATCGATAAAAAATGTTACTTAAAGATACATAAACGCCGTTTCGCATCTTAATGTTTCTGTCGGATTCGTCGCAAAGTACGTAAAAAACGGTGGAAAACCATAAAAATAATTATAATTTGAGGGCTAATATATAATTTACCGTCATAAAGAGTATAAAATCGGTCGAATGTGCGTTTTAGTACTGATTGAAGCCGCTATGAGTTGCTGCAATCGTGATCTTGAATTATCGTGCATGCCTGTGTGTATGTATGTGTGCTATGCATCTTTGTGCGTATGTGAATGTGTGTGTGTGTGTGTGTGTGTGTGTGTTCGGCATGAAGGTATTAAAATTATAAACATTTATTTCTATAAATACAGTGGTTGAAATATAATTTACCTTGTTTAAACTTTAAAAATGAGGGGAAATGCATGTTAACGTTGAACTGGCAAATAAAAATGTAACAAGTTGATCCTTGACTCACGTAGTTAATGATATATCTATTTTTAAATATAAACTTAATCTTGATTCGCGTAGTAGTTTATAAGGTACGTGCTAGTGGAATAAATATACCTAGATCTATCTTGAACTTTCATTGTGTGGTTTTGCTTCGAGTTGAGTAGACGAGTTTCTCTTAGTGAGATTGTCGTTCAATAGCTTTGATAAGTTATCAAGGTGAACTAGCGTAGTGCGCTATAAGCATTTATTGATTTATATAATTTACAAGTGTTGCCACTACATATTATAAAGATGTGGAGTGGACGAGTGATGGAATCGGTTCTGAATGCTATGCCAGACTATAGCTGTAGCAAATGTGATAAGCGTTTTCTACGCAACTATGATAAGAAGAGACATGAGTTGGTATGCGGTCGAGTCTACAGCTGTAAACATTGTGGCGATGTTTGCAATACTGAGCATAGAAGAGACGTACATGAAGAAAGATGTGAAAAAACTGTATCTCGCAAGAAAATCAAGTTTGAACCTAGCAAGCATCATCTATTGACAATGACTGATGAGTGTGATATGATCGAGTATGAAACATCATTTGAAGGACGACTCAAATCATATTATATACGTTGTGACACCTTCAAGGATATGAAAACTTACCTACAGGAGTCAAAACCTCGTATAATTCAAGCTATAAAGAAAGAACTGTCGATACATAAAAGTGTGAAAATTAACATCATGGTCGACTGTCAATTTGTGAATGTTCATGGAGAGACATGTGACAGAACATTTAAAACACGTAACCAACCTGTGTTTTTAGAAACTGATATGAACGCCATCTTGGAAAAAAAATTCGAGAAGCTTCGTGTTGAAATGGAGGAAAGTAAGTTGAAAGGCAGTAATTGGGCTCTACTGGCTGTTGATGGAGTTCGACTCCGAATTAACAAGTACAATGCCCTTCGAGGGAGCAGCTATATTCCTCTACCTGCATCTGTGGAAGCGAGAAAAGCCTGTATAAACCCTCAAAATTATAGTGACGAGAAATGCTTTATATATGCGGTTCTTGCAAAATTCATTCAAAAGAATGCTCATCGTGTTAGCAAGTATAAGGATCGCCAAGAAAAATACGATTTCTCATGCGTCTCATTTCCTACGAGCTTGGGTGAAATCTCTAAATTTGAAAAGCTCAATAATATATCCATAAATGTGTTTGGAGTGGATGAAAAACATGAAGTGTTTCCGATAAAGGTGATTGATGAAGAATTAGATGATCATCGCGATCTCCTTCTGTTAAGTGATGCTACTGCCAGACATCACTATGTGTATATAAAGGATTTTGAGAGACTTATTCGTCAGCAGAAAACTAAACATGATGGAAAAATATATACGTGTAAACGTTGCTTCAGCCATTTTGATGATCAACATGGACCAAGTGGAATGAAAAAATTGGCGGAGCATAGAGAAATGTGCATGCAACATGCTATTGCTAGATGCGTTATGCCTACAAAAGAAAACTCTATCGTCAGATTCAAAAACGTGGAAAGAATGTTGAAACTTCCTTATGTTATATACGCTGATTTTGAGAGCATTCTCACACCTTACCATACCTGCGCCTCTAATCCTGAAACCTCCTATACAACACCCTATCAAAGTCATTCTCCAATGAGCTTTGCTGTTTACGTCAAACCATCATCCAGCGTTGACAAAGTAGAAACCGATCTTCCTACACATCCCTACGTGTATCGAGGTCATGATGCTGCTGAGAAGTTCCTAGAGTATCTAACTTCCCTTGCGAAGAAAATTGGTGACTTATATAAATCTGCTAAGCCTCTTAAACTTACAGCTGAAGAACAAGAATCGTTCGATGCTTCTACTATATGCTACCTGTGCGGGCGTGAATTTACAGAAGATAATTGGAAGGTTCGCGATCACGATCATGTTTCCGGGATGTATAGAGGGTCTTTACACAATAAATGTAACCTGACTTGTAAAACACCTAATTATATACCTGTCTTCATGCATAATCTGAGTGGGTATGACTCTCATTTCATTGTTAAGGAGTTAGGTTGCACAAGCGAGAGAGTGGAGGTAATACCAAGCTCTGAAGAAAGCTATATCTCATTCTCAAAATATGTTGGAGATATTAAACTCAGGTTTGTGGATACCTTCCGTTTCCTGAGTACAAGCTTGGACAAGTTAGTGAAAAACCTCACGACGCATCCCGAAACAGAGAAGTACTTTGGAGAAGAGAAGATTGGCTTGATGACTCGTAAGGGAGTGTTCCCCTACGATTACCTTACTTCATGGGATGTTTTGAATGAGACTCAGCTGCCTCCAAGAGAAGCATTCTACAATAAATTAAATGAAGAAGAAATTACCGGCGATGACTATGAGCATGCTAGAAATGTATGGAAGCAGTTTAATGTGGAAAACTTAGGTGAATACAGTGATATTTACTTGACCTCTGATGTTCTTCTCCTAGCGGATGTCTTTGAAACGTTCAGAGACCAAACTCTGAAAACACACAAAGTGGATCCTGCGCATTATTTCACTTCTCCAGGACTTACGTGGGATGCTATGCTACTGTACACAGGAATTGAGCTGCAATTGCTGCTGGACTACGATCAGCTGCTCATGGTTGAATCTGGTATAAGAGGAGGGTTATGCCAGGTTTCTCATCGGTATGCTGAAGCTAATAATATATATATGGAACAGTATGATCCTCATAAACCTTCCCAGTTTATTACATACGAAGATGCAAACAACGAATATGGCTGGGCTATGTGTAAGGCCCTTCCTTATGGAGGGTTTAAATGGGTTTCTCCTGAAGACATAGACCTGGATTTATTGAAGGAAGATGACCCCCTTGGATACATCTTAGAAGTCGATGTCGAATATCCCGTCGAGCTCCACGATCTTCATAATGATTTGCCCTTCCTGCCTGAGAGTCTGAAACCGGGGAAATCGTCTTCAGAGAAGTTAATTGCTCATCTTGGGTGCCGAAAGAAGTATGTGGTACACTACATGGCCTTGAAACAAGCTCTTAGTCACGGTCTACTATTAACAAAGATTCATCGAGCACTTCAGTTTCATCAGTCGTGTTGGCTAAAACCTTACGTCGAGTTTAATAACCGACTACGACAACAAGCTAGAAATGATTTTGAGAAGGACCTTTATAAACTATTCAATAATGCTATGTTTGGAAAAACTATGGAAAATATTCGTAATCGCATGGATATACGGCTTGTGACAAACAGCAAAACGTTAGAAAAACTCATAGCCAAACCTACATTCATTGATCGAACCATATATGGACCTAATCTTGCTGGTGTACATATGGCTTCTCGTAAAATAGTATTCAACAAGCCTATATACATTGGTATGAGTGTACTAGACATCTCCAAGACGCTAATGTATTCGTATCAATACGATGTGTTACTTCCATATTATGGAGCTGAAAATCTTAAACTGTTGTATACAGATACAGATTCTTTCGTCCATCGAGTGACTACAGCTGATATATACCAGGATAAATTACACATGCTTGAACATCTGGATACATCTGATTACCCTGCTAACCATATATGCTATTCTACACAAAACAAAAAAGTGTTGGGAAAGTTTAAAGATGAAGCCTGTGGAAAAATCATTCATCGGTTCGTTGGTCTTAGGCCCAAAATGTATGCTATCGATATTGATGGTTCTGTGATAAAAAAAGTTAAAGGTATAAAACGTAGCGCCATTAAGCAATACATCAACTTCAATAGCTATGTAGAGTGCCTTAAAACTTTGAAAATTGTTAGAACTCCTATGAATTTAATCCTATCCCGACATCATAATATTTCTACGGTTGAAGCTAATAAAATAGCCTTATCACCTCATGATGACAAGAGAGTAATTGCAGAGGATGGAATATCAACGTATGCGTACGGGCATTACAGTGTCGAGAATAGTGCCTAGACATGGATACTTAAAGCTTGTCTGTAGAAAAAAATGAAGATTGTTGAACTATGAACTTCGTGCGCCAATGGCACATCTAACCAATAAAGAAGAATGATAATGCGAATAATAAGAAGAAGAACTGCGGAGGGCGCTATCGTCTTTCAGCAGTGTATACTTGTTTTCTAAATGTTAATGCTAGTGTATGTATCTCTATAAATTGAATAAAAATTATCTCATTGCTATTATTCTTTTTTTATTTCATTGCTTGCCTTAACATCCCTATTTCCTCATTAGGTCAGGTTAGGTTAGGTTAGCTTAGTTGGACTATAAGATAGAGTAATTGATAATGATGATGATATGCAATAAATGACTGAATAGGTTAGACTGCTCTTCAACTGCTATAAAACAAAGCGATTACTGAAGAAAGCTTAGTAAAATACCCCTAGCAACTTCAAAAATACCTGCTTCAGTGCCTTAAAACATCTTCAAACTGTCGAAAAAAATGCTTCTCCCGAGTTTAAGATGCCCTGAAAATCCTCAAAATATCTGTGAAGGAGCTGAAATGTCTTAATTAGCGCTCGAAAAATACCATTAAAAGCGTCTAACGCCTATAAAAGTGTTTCAAAGGATTCTGAAAACCAATCAAAATGTTGGTGACAAAGTCTAAAATATCCCTATAGTGCTTAAAATGTCTCTAAAATGGCTGAAACGATATTTAACTGGTAGAGATACGTCTAACAGCCTTGAAATAGACGGTTCAGTATTCCTAATATCGTGAAAATTATCTTCCATTACCCTTCAAAGTGCTTAAAGCAAACAATAATGGACAGGGGGCGTCCAGAATAACTCTCGGATTGCCTTAAATAATGTCAAATTCGTCTAAAATACTCTGAAAAATGTTTAAACTGGACGTAAAAGTCTTCAGAATATCTGGAAACAGGCTGAAATATCTATCAACGAGTCTAAACGGGTCTCAATACACGCTGAAAATATATAATATGACTTCTAAATAATTCTCGAAATTGCTTGAAAAGTTGTTAAATATGTTGTAAAAGCGTTCTGAATATACCAAAAGCGTCTAAAAGATCTAGCAGAGGGTGAAAAATTGCAACAAAATGGGGTGAAACGTCTTAAAAATGTATGAAAATGACTGAATAACTCTGAAAATTGTCTGGAAAGTTGTTAAATATGTTGTAAAAGCGTCCTGAATATACTAAAAGCGTCTAAAAGATATAACAGAGGGTGCAAAATTGCAGTAAAATGGAGCGAAACGTCTTAAAAATGTATGAAAATTACTGAATAACTCTGAAAATTGTCTGAAAAGTTGTTAAATATGTTGTAAAAGCATCAAGAATATGCTAAAAGTGCTTAAAAAGATCTATCAGAGGACTCAAAATAGTATCAAAAAATGTTTATGAAATTCCTAGAGGGAGATCAGGGTAGCGTATGACAGGATAGAATAGATAAGCAGAGGAGGGAATAGGATAGATGATAAGAGGATAGAATGAATGTCTAGAAACGTATCATGTTAGTAGAATAGAATAAATAATAATAAGAGGATCTATCTTAGGTTAGGCTAGGCCATGTTAGATTAGGATAGGTTAGGATAGGTTAGACTAGTATAAGTATGAGGCTTAGGTTAAATTATCAAAGACGGGAGTAAATAGTGGGAGCTGGGTTAGGTTAGGTTAGGTTAGGTTAGGTTAGGTTAGACGAGTAGAAGTATGGGGTTTAGGTAAGGTTAAAATATCTTAATAAATAGGAAGGTTTATGCTCCCCTTAGGTTGAGTAACGCCAGGTTAGGTTACCCGAATAGTAGTATGAGGCTTAGGTTAGGTTAGGTTAGGTTAGGTTAGGTTAGGTTAGGTTAGGTTAGGTTAGGTTAGGTTAGGTTAGGTTAGGTTAGGTTAGGTTAGGTTAGGTTAGGTTAGTGAGGCAATGTGGGGTGAGGTAACATTATGTTGGGGTAATATATTCAATCAAATCAGAAAGCTCCTGTGTTAGGTGGCGTACATCAATATAGTGAAGGACATACTTAGACACCATGAACGCTCATAAGCATACATACACTGCTATGGGCCTTAAGAGTCATCCCTAGAGATTCCTTCAAACACCTACAATGCATGCTTCCAGTACCACCTCACCTAGTAATCCTTAGATTGCGCATGGCGGCCATCTTGCGCATTTGGGTCTGTTCCAGCTCTGTCTTAACCTAACTACTCATAGTAGTGTTAAAGTTCAGAAACAAAGTAAGAGAAAACATTTTTGGCGAGATCATCCGATGAAGTAGATATATTTGAGTCCATCACTCTTAACTTCAATAAACTAGGCATCTGCCCGAACCACAGCACTGACAACCGGGCTTGAAGGATAACAATGGAAGTGAGGAAGGGAAGAAAAGGAATCCATGGACTGAAAGTAAGTACTCCAGCATTCACTAAATGACAAGGGGAAACCACAGAAAACACAACTAAGAGTGGACCATAGCCGGGGATCGAACAGCTGCCGCGACACCAACTCGTACGGTTGTTAATAAACAAGAGTAATTCAGGCAACCACGCCGTGCAAACGATTACTGCAGTTACCAAATTTCTGGTATCTGCTTACTTTATACAAAGCAGTTCCCTCTGAGAAATGGCAGCAATTTCTTAAAGATATTTAAGTCCACCTGAAAGTGTTGATTTGCTTTGTAAGCCTTACGTGAATTTTAAACATTCAAGAAATTCAGCACATTTCTTAGCTGGAACTACACAGTATAATGGGCAAGGTCCTTAATGTGCCAGAAATGATTGATCTACGCAGGGAGGCAGTTCCAAAATCTTCTTGCTTGATATACTTAAGTTATTTACCTTTATTTTTAAGTGCTTGTTTTATGTGTGTTAGAAATAACAGGCAACAAACCGTACTATATTGGCGTCGCTCGCCCTACCGATACAGCAGCCAGACTCGCCGGCCGCCCGGCGCACGCCCCGGAATCAGTCCCGCTTACGTTGTGGTGAATCCTGTCAAATTCCGTTCTTTCTGGTGGGTTATTTCACACGTGGAGATAGTAAAAATCCAAACTAATTTTTGAGTAAAATAACTATATCCGAGTAAGCCTAAATCGTCGAATAATTTGTGAAGGTATTTAGTGGACATTTTAATGTCAGAATATCTATGGGTATGATTTTATGACAACTTGCAAGGGGGGGGGGACGATTTTTTGTGCCAATGCCCCTGATGGGGTGTCCCCCCGAGAGAATGGATGAGGCGACCGGAACGTAGTTAGAAGTACCCCGGTGGAGGCTGGCTCGGCCCGTTCCCTCTCGCACATCTTCGGGTTTGTACTTCTAAGGGGGCGCAGGATTTGGAGACCGTCTCCCCTCCCCCCTTAGGGCTTGTACCATCCCATGGACGGCCCGGAAACCAATCCGGGGGACATTTCCAGAGCGCAGTCTTTCTCTCTACTGTGCTGCTGCCAGGATGTTTGCCGACGGTTCCAACCTCCGGGATGAAAGGTGAAACAAAATTATTAATGTAACAAAATGGAGGGATAGGACATTCGGAGGATATGGAAATCCTTCCCAGGCGTTCGCCTGGCGACCCGGGGAAACCTCCGAAAAATCCCATGGATCAGGAAGGTCGACCACGGGAATCGAACCCACGATCTCCTCAATACGGGCCACGGACGTTACCACCTGAGCCATCCCGCTCGGTAAAACAGTTATTAAGGCATAAAAGAAATGTATAATTTATCTTGCTATTGTGATCCCCAATCTAAGAGCGTGTTTTATTCGTAGCCACCGTCTAAATAGAGGAGCAGTAATTTTAGTCGCAAACTATGTTTTATATCAAGTGGAATGTAATAGCTAATTAACCGTTACTTGTAACTTTCATAGCACAATATAACTGTGACAGTTTTGACTGCTACACCAAAATAACGGTTTGTCACACCCCTACACACTGGACACTATTTGAGTGGATTAATCTGCACATTTTCATTTGCACAAGGTACACAAATGAGGAGTTGCTGGCCTGGGAGTGAACAGCATGTCAACTTGGATTGTACACCAAACAGGTAGCGAAGAGCTGAAGGCAGGAAAACCACTCAAAATCCTTAGAGAGACGCCTGAGCATTCCTTCATTGGTTCCCGTTCCACACCCCCTGCCTGCCACACCGAAGCAAGCGTGTTCGACAGGGCGTCAGTGCGACACACGACGACGACGACGACTTGGGAGAGGTGGCTGAAAATAAAAAAGAAGCACAAGAAGAGAAATGATGGAGGGCGGAAGAATTATTTTCGTCCTCACTTCGCCATTTCTTTTTGCGATGCGGGAATACCAACACATGCATGTTCGAATTTCCCTTCTCCTCACCCCCAATCCCTCTCAATCTTGTTCCAACTACTAAAGGCACACTTCCTCTCTTTTCTTTCCCGTCGTATCCTTTATTGCTCGTCGCACCGGGGGAATAAACCTCGGGGTAACAAACAAGGGATGTGAAAAACTCGGCTTGTAATAACCGATGGGTAAATTCGCACCTCCAAAGGAGCACTACGCAATAACAGTAGTGATTCTAAGATAAGCTCAAGACTTTTCGTCGGTTTAAAAAAATGGCACAATATTTATTTCAGCTTCTGCTTATGTGCCAAAGAAAATAGAAACTCCATACAGTTACTCTACGTAAAATTGCAATGAGACTATACTTGAGAGCAACTTGATATACTGTGTGTTGAGTTCTTTTCATACCATTTTCTCATTTCAATTCTCTTCTGTTCAACGTAATTGTAATAATTTTTCCTTGTTTTATAAGGTATGATATTAGCATAAATATCATTAACTGGAAATGACGTTTAATCTAAGATCAGAGCATGAATTGACATCAAAGTAAACTGGTATTAGATAAAACTAATCTAAGAGCATCGAGTATCAATTCAATTTTGATCTTAGTTCGTAATACGTTGGCCAACGTCGTAAAACAACTGAAAATTACTGATTCCGGACAGCAACAATCACTTGATTTTCAGCTTCGGACGCGTTCAACAGGGCAAAAACAAGAACCAGGAGAGATCAAATTTTACACTCAAAGAAAAAAGCATATTGGTGAATATTTTAATTCACATTGGGGGAGGACTAACGCAGTTTTTGCTTCTCAGAAAGACACTGCCGGGAAATAAGTTGCTAGGCATTTTAATTCGAGGTTAATTATGTATTTGCCTTTCCAATTGAGTTTTATTTGTGTTTTTTTATCAATTATTGGGCCAAAAACATTTAAGAGCAATGCATGTTCCTTAAATTTGAAGAAAACAACTGCAAATTGATTCCGTTTTTTCATGTTTCTAGAAGTAAACGACAAACACAATAACTTCATACTTTACCATTTATGAAAAATGTTCTACTTTAGGAGTAATCAGTTTTTGCTTCTTCTGTAAATTGCATATACGAGAAACAATGCTCCTGTTATGCAAATAAGTACTGAAATGCACTACTTATCATTTTCTTATTTTACTTAAAGCTGTATAACTTATTTTTTCCTTCTGCAGTTCTGCTAGTCTAAGTTCAATCAAGTTAACTGGAGAAAATTTACCGGTCAGAACTGAACTTGGATCAAGATTTATATAACCAAAATTATAAGTTCAGCTTGACTGAAGATAATTTTCAGTGGTTGAACTCCGATTTACTTTTATGCAACCAGGTCTAAGTCTTATAGTTAACCTAGCATGCTACAACCTTCCAAATTGTATATATATAGCTAAAGCCAGTAATCTATAACATAGGAACAGAAATTCATACAGCAGTTTTATCACTACACATTTTTGTCTTAGCTGAATTGTATCAATGTTAAATTAATATACCTGAGTGTTATTATTGTATCTCTAAGTAATATATGGGTTTACTTGAAGATGTTCTTTAAGACTGATTGCCAAATATGTCTCTCCTGGTGATTAGTCTAATGCGCACTAATTTGTTGAGTCACTTAATGCTTTAACCTTAATATAAATAAGTCCCATAGTAACAAATCAGGTTATACAGTTGGCCGCGATCCACGACTAATTCTGTAACTTCACAGTTCTGTCATACAATAACCTTAACAACTGCTGCTTCTGAAAATAACTTTTTAAAACGTTTGCTTATATAGGCTACTACTTGTAGAATATTTCTAGTAACTGCATTAGCATTTATTGCTCAATAGTAATATTTTGGTGAGGAACTTTATGATTCATTTCAGGAGTTTCGTGATTCAGCATTTGCAGATAGCTTGATTTTAGTAGAAATGTGCTCGAGTACGAAACGATTCTTCATTTATAAAGAAGCTTAAGAGCTCCACCACTTCATAACAGCTTACGGACAGCAAAATATAATTATATAAATATTTAGTGTTAGTATTGTATTTGTAAAGTACGCCTGTCTTATCTTATAGGCCTCAGCTATTGACGACCTTATACTACCAGTCTCTTGTGCAAATACTTAAGGATTTTTGGGGTCTGCATTCTTAACTCTGCCTTTTTCACTCAACAAAAGGCACTATAGAATTACTCAAAAATATCCTGCACACTTGGCTTTCTTCATGAGTTTGCGAATAGCTTCACAGATGGCTAGACGATGAAAAGTCTAAAAGCTTACGATGAAATGCTATGCGACACCTGATGAAGAATATTTATCACTTGCACATCATACCGCAAAATGCGTTGTTGCAAGAAATTATCTATTATAATGAATAACGTACACAGAATTGCTAGAACTCTAAGCATGCAGTATTCACTCTCGCTCGAGAAGGAATCTAGCGGAGTTGCAGCCATTGTCCCTGTTGCAAGGCTGTTGCCCCGTGGCTTAGTGTACATGCGTTAATTAATGAAAACAAGAAATCAAGAGCTCATATTTAAATCAGTGATGCTCAAACTTATGCGAAAAAGAGGAAGGTATATTTGCCTCCACCTACTGATGGCAAGCTATGACACATTTATGGGACTCAAAAATAAATCTATCTAACGTTTAGTTACCTGAATGAGGAAGGGAAAATGCCAATTTTCTTGCACATGCAAGGGGCTTTAACCAATAGTCAGGTGTTATTAGAGTGGTTCCTATATGATCCCTTAGCAACACTAAGAAATAAAAAATGAATTACGACCTCTCATTTGAGAAGGGTCTATAAGTATTGCAAAATTCTGACAAATAAGGCATAAATCCGAAAAGGTTAAATACGCAAAAAGAAATATGTGGCATAAATTGTGTGTCTTAAAGATACCTAATTTTTGTATAGTAAAATTTGGTCTATTTTCTACGTTTACCAATTACCAAAGGTCATCAAAAGTAAACAGAACTACACGGGATATAGCCACAAAATTCAAAATATAGAGTTCATTTGCCTTAAACATATGACAGTTTAATCAAAATCTTAGAACCATTTTTGACAAAATCACAATTTTTGAAAATTTATCAGTAAAGGATAATTATTTATGCCAGCAATCCCGGGACATAAAGTACTTGCAATAGTAAGTCACCATCAGGGTAATTGTCTCTGATGTGAAACTGCCTTTGCGGTTTACCGGGAAAAATACGAACTGGTTTGAGAATTCAATGTCATTCTGGCAGGTTGTCACAGTAGCTTAATGGTTAGAGCACCCCCCCTCTGGTAAGCGGAGGGTCTGTGGTTCAAATCCCGGCCGTGGCATTGAATTTTTAAGTTCCAGTTCTACCTCTCTAATGTAAAGGATAGTTTAAGGTGGATAATTTTCTTCAAAAGTTTCGTGTCGCATCCTTGTAAGATGTTAAACTTAAATACCAACTTTGGCTTTTAACGGCTTTACGTTTTTGAGTTATGTGTTCACAAACACGCTTACACGCGCAGTCAGACGGAATTCTTTCTAAAAATGCATTTTCTTTTGGATTCAGGGGACCCCAAAACATACATTTCCAGTGAAATCTCGACATCGGATATTTGGGTCAAATACAGTACTTCCCCTATTTACTATAGTAGTAGAGAAAGTAAACGTGCAAAGTTTATACAGGTATACTACAAAAGTAATAGACATTATTATAAATCAATAAGCATTAATTATATAATGAATCTGTTTGTACTGTCTTGCAGAAGTCTTGAAGTTTATTCATGAATTCACAAATGTTCAATGTGTGATCTTCTCGGTACACGACACATATCAACACGATAACCAAGTTCATCCCATCGTCACTTGCCACAACTCTAATGATTGGAATCTTCACGTCCTCTGAATCGTGAGGAAGTGGAGGAAAAAAATTCTATCTTTGTATTTTTGACAACTCTGAAATTTCATTGGAGAATAGTTACAGAATTTGTTGTAGCAAGTTCTAGCACACAATATGTTTTCCTCCATGGAATTCACAATTTCTGCATCTGCAACAACAATAACGTACATGATTACCAGTTAAAACATTACCAATGCAAACTTCCAAAGTTTCCTACATAAAACCGACAAAATTATGTTGATATCACACTTAGGTTTAGTTTCATATGACTTCAATGTTGTCTACTTCTTTTTTAATAACCCTATTTATTTTTGGAACACAATACGAATGATTTCAAAAATGTTTTAACATCATCCATTTGATGATGGATGTGTTTGCGCATCACCTTGACGTCATCTTTAATATCGTTGTGCGATAAATTTGCTGGCAGCTGTTGCTGTGTTGAGTTATGAGATCTGTTTCTCAGGGTATACATGGGTGGAGTGAGAATGGACGACACCTGGTAAGTTGGCTGATAAATCTAGTCGAGGCTAGTGATGAACTCTTAGAATGGAGTTGCCGAATGTGACTGCGAATGTGACACTTCAAGATTTTAAAATACGAAGGGGAAGAAGCAAATTTTAGAAGTACACGATCTTTTATTAATTCTGTCCCTCCTACTAAGCATCATTTCCCATCAACGTCTCTACTTACGTGGACTAATACTAAGGCTCATCTAAACGTTACCATTACTGCGAACTATTCCATGAACTCCTTTACCTTTCAAATTTTCAGAAATGCACAACATCTGCAATAGCCTCAAGCTGATTGTCTTCATTATCCTTCGTTAACTAATTCTGTTTTCCTCAACAGAAAGTCGCTAATGACCACAATCCTATAACAAAGTTTTATATTACGCAGCTAATGCTATTGCAAATTGATTTTAACATGCAGAAATTATTTATTGAAACTATTTACTTACCTCCCTATCATTTCGTTTTAAGATTATTAATTGTCCAATCAATTGAACTATCACTTTTAAATCCTGAATTTTCCGCAGGTTTAACATGTAAAAAGTCGTTAGTATTCTATGTATATCGTTAAAACATGCGCATGTCATGTAACTTCCACACTAAACGTCGCACCTGAAATTCATGTTCCCTGTTTCTCCTTCAACCTTTCCTTTGTCACGTTGTGCAACTATTGCAATCATAACGTGGTATTCATTTTACATAATCTTGCTTCTGGCTCCACCGCTTAACCTAGCACATCTGCTGCTAACATCTATATAAGCCTATCAATACTGTGAATACACCAAAGATGATGTCCCAATGTCGGTATAAGCCTTATGATTGGGTACATGAGAAACCGCGCTTCAACGTACCAGAGGGACAGATTTGGACTGCATTACAGCTCGTTCCTAATAGAAACTGCGTCATTAGGATGTATTGCTGCTTGTGCTTAAAAATTCATTTATATATTATATTTTCAGGAGTAAACCTAACATTCTTCCTTCAGTATTTTCTAGAATTAGCAGACCCCGAAAGTTTAAGCGTCCGATGCGATTCACTATGGAATAGTGGTTTGCGAAGGGCTCACAAAGATGAGTTGGGATGTGATTATGATAGAAAACAGCGGTTCTCAAACTTTCTTCTTTTGAGCCATTGTTTCAATTTCAACGGCATTTGAAGACACCATGCAATGAAAAACCAGTATTAAAGGAATGTTACATCACTTTGCATTTGCTAGGGGTAATTCTCTGCTTATTTTAGATCCCTGAAGATGTTACTCTTTATAGAAGTATTTCTTTTCTCTTGTTTTAGAAAACTTACATCTTACTTGATAAACAGAATAAAAGCTCTCACTCTGCAGGTATTATTTGAATGATTTAAGAAATAGGCTAATATGGAAAACATTATCCTTTCGGATCCCAAAAATGCCATAACGGCTACTTCTTAAAATCAAAACGGAGTTAAATTCGTTTTTGCCTTCGCCGATTTGAAATCTAGCTAACTTCTATTAGCAAAAATGAGGGAATATATTGTATTAAGTTGCAAAATTTCCGAAAAAAACATCTCAGCCAAAGCTGAATTCAGAGATAAACATTATATGGTTCACTCATCTCTATGAGAAGATCGTTAAAGTAGCCAGCATTATTTTTGTAAGCAAAGCTTTTTGTGATCTGTCGAGCAGATTTATCAACGGAAACCACTGCGAAACAAAGTACACCACTTTATGAATTACCCCCCCACCAGTTGAGGACCTTTGGCCTAAACTATGAAGATAGTAATCCTTAGATTACCGTTCTTATCAGTTTCATTTCGAAACGGTTACACAAACTGAACCGAAATTGAATATCTTCCTTTTAAGAGCAAATAGAACTACGTTCAAAAAACAATATATGAATCACTAGTTACGTATTACAAATCGCAGCATTCGGCATTGCAACTTTTGAAGCTTTGACTTATAGGACGTTTAAGTGCTTCAAGGGCAGAATTTCATCCAAACAAGTAACAACCTTACGAACAATATACAAAAGTGCCAATGAACGGTGCAAAATAAATGATTTTCAGGGAAAGTTATGCAATTAAAAATTAAATTAATGCATTTTCTTTTAATTAGATTGAACTATTAGTATTATCATTTCATATTATAACTATTTAGTGGTAAAACTTCCTTCTTTCTAGTGCTAAGGTCATCGCCGCCAGCATTATGGCAGTGGCTGCTCGTGGGCTGCTCTAGCGAGCCCTTGGACGTGCTTATTTTGAACAAATAGATCATATGAGACGAATGAATGAAGGAATGAAATTCATAACTCACTCAGCAAATAGTGTGTATACTTTTCTGGCATAAAGACACAAAGATGTATCTTCCATCTTGTCGAGTAACTAAATAAGAAAGATAAAGCATGCCCCTGGTGTGGTGGTTGGAATGCTATCCTTCAAATTCAGAAGTCTCGGGTTCGATTCCAGGCTGGAGGGTGGGAATTTAGCCAGGATGGTTCCTGAGCCTTTTTGAAATTTGGGAGTATAAATGGAATGTATGATGAATTTAATGTAATAAACTAAAGTACTTCCAACCCAAAGCCGCTGCAAGCAAACATCATTGTTGTTAAACAATTGTCCCAAAGATAAAAAGACCTTAGAGGTTAAAGGCAAATAAATTGAACATTAAAAAATTAGATATGATAAAGATACAAAATTAAATTTATTGTTATGTAGCTCTGCACCTAAGGTAGTGGAAGTAGAATATTCTGGAAAAATTCATTTTGAGGTAATCTGAGTACTAACAAAGGCCGAATGGAACCAAAGGGCTGTATGTGTACTTCTTTAGGTTATACATATAGAACTCGAAAATTAGACACGTTTCATATTTAAGTTAAACATTATTTTAATGATGCTTGGTGAAGCTTCCATATCTCTCCCAATCCGAGGATGCTTATGGACAAATTGTCATTAGTTTTGTTTTCTAAGAATACTAATGAGTTATATGTTTGAGGTCTGGAGTGAAACCGAAGTTTGAATCGCTCTGTAAACAGGCTTACTACAAAATTGTTAATTTCCTTACGATACACAATTTATCCAAAATAAAATTGTTGACGTAACCATTTCTGGAATGTTCCCTAGAATTTGTATACCCTTATTATCGCTTCATTTAACTTCAATGGTCACATCGGGGTCTTTGAATTGAGGAAAAAAATAGTGGTTTCACTCCATCACTACAATTTTTATTATCTTTTCTATGACTAAATCGACTGGCATTCGTCCAAATTCATACTTACAGGCTCTGGCGGTCAGTTGAGAATCGAACCCAGATTCTCTGAGTTGAGGAAACAGAACATTGACCACTTGACCCCAGAGACAGTTTTTTTTTTCTACGTTTTATGTGACTGGTTGTTTGTTTGGTAATAGTTCACGCTAAGTGAACAATCTGTTACCTAGTGATCATGTTTTTTAAATTTCTGAATGTTGTCTCAGTTCACAAAGTGTCCTTTTCTATAATATGATATTAACTAACCGAAACAATTTCTGGTGGTATTTACTACTATTAAGAGGTAGTAATATACGATAGTTGGTAAAAACAACACTTGACGTGAATATGTAACATTTCTCCCTTTTAGAGGTTTTGACTTTCAAATACCAAAGTGAAAACTGTTCCTTGGTATGCTCCTTTTTAAATTTTAACATCTTGCATCTGCAAATGGCATTGTGAAGCCGTGAATATTAACTGAGAATGTGAAACGATGAATGTATCAGTAAAATCAATAAATGAGAATGCAACTGAACTACTCATCACCATCTCAAGAATGCAAAATATATTTAAATGCTACTGTTACGCGCTGTTATCCCTTGAAAAACCTAAAGAACCACAAAGCGTGTTTAGATATGTACACCGTAAGTTATCTGTTATCCCCGAGAGAATTTCATATAACGATAATTTTGCGAGCGCAAGGCGCGAGAAAAGTTATCCAAAATAGAAAGCCTTGAGTGTCATTTGTTTGGAATATTTCGCGAAATAATTAATAATTGGTTTATTTATTACTATATAATATTAATAGTGATTTAAAAGTAAACGTCTGGCTATAAAATTCATAAATTTTAGTTAAGATTTATTTTCACAGTTGGCACTGCACTAATCCAGTAGGCTGTGAGAATAATAACGATTTTAGCGTTTAGCTTAGGCAAATGAGGGATTAGACACAGTAGGCTATTCATTGAAGGTAGGACTGCTCTATTTAAAATTAAAGCTGCTAAAGGTATAAATGAAGATGGCTGCTGCGTTTGCTGCGTCACATTCACGGATCTGCAGGGTATATTTCTTAATTTATTGACAATTTTTGAGTGATGGTCGTATCTTGATTAGAATACTCGCCAAATCTTTTCTCTGCTATTTTTGAATGGTCTTTAATTGTTTTTACTGCATATGGATACCTCAGATGTTCAGAAACGCAAGAAAAACACTTTTAGGTAGGCGGAACCGCAAGGAGGAGGTGATAAAACCAAAGCAATAATAATGGCGATAATTTTGGCATGAGTTCAGTAATAGCGCGACAGCTAATAGTTTTCCATAATTTAATTGAAGTTTTAGAACGCTTGTTGCCATTATTTCGGGACCGAAAATCGGGAGATAATTATGTAATGACTACGAAATTGAGCTTCAAAATTCAAATAAATTACCTAAAAAAATTGTAAGCATGAGAGGCAAGGGGATTTACTAAAAGAAAGGTACGAGTATGATGTCATTTTGTACTACTAGCAGCATAATCTCTGAAATGATTACTAGAGTCTGTATTTGTACACAAAATGCATTGTATTTGTTTATATATCTGAAGCTGGGTGAAGATTTCTAGAAAGACAATTGTAGCACAATGCATGTAAATAGATGTAACAGGGGAAAATGCATATTTTAACCCTTTAGTAAAAAAGTGCAGTATTAAATTATAATTTTCTTTGTTAGCTATTAGTAGCTACTAGTTTCTTAATATAGTATTCTATCAATACTTGTATATATTATAAACCAGGATGTATGTAGGGATGTGCATTCCAGCATAACTCTGGAACGCCTGGGGCAATGACATATCGGTTACAATATGGAAAAAATTATGTTGCTGAGGGAAGGGTTGCAAAGTAGAAATAACAAAAAACAAAGACTGATATTAGTTTGGAATCCAGAATATTCAGATCGTTGAGGTAAACGTTGATGCTCTCGATTCCATTTAAGCCCAAGTATGCAGAAAAGGCGAAAAATATATAAAATTATAAAGATTAGTGTTAAATCATATTTTCAAGGTCGCTAAGATGAAAAGGTTTCCTTGTAACCAGTTTGAATCCTGTTCACACACCCTAGCCTAATCTAGGTTAAATCCCTAACCAGAGGAAACTGTAGAACCAAAATACGTGTTATAGGAATACGAACTTAATGAATGAAAAGGAACTATAAGTTATTAGTTTCTGAGCACATACTTTACAATCACACTTGACAATCAATATATACATGTTTCCTTCTTCACTAGTCAAATCTTACTAATTTTATGCTGAAAAAGAACGAATATGACAGAAAAATTTTATTAGCTCTAGTTTCCGTGATTCACAATAGGTGGAGATATTTAATTTTGACACATTAAGAGGAAACGATACATTCTAACTATATAATAGATATATAATAATCTAATAGATATATGTAATTCTAGCTATAGAATGTAACTATTCTAGCTATATGCCAACAACATTGAAAGTCCAGTTGAATTTGTTTTAATGAGTGTTACATTCCAAGAGTTCTAAACCGATAGGAGATAGGTAGTTAGGTCTGAAGAAAATAATGTGTTCGCTTCATAGGTCATTTTCTTGGTTTTTCATCTTGTGTGTTCCGGAGCATCCCTGAACAGAGATAAGCAGTAATCTGCAAGCGTTGCTTCATTCCAATGACCCTGGTAACTTTTCCATTTTTAGTTTGTTGTTTAGCATATTTGATTAAGTTGAGGGGGGCATAAGTCTCCTTCACTTAAACGGTATGACCAACAGAAGGAAGACGATTGCTATTGTGAAGTAACACAGCTTTCATACTTAGCTTGAAGGAATCTATTAATAGCATCCATTCCATAGAAAGTGCTAGGATATCTGAATATGGAATAGCTGGAGTAACAGGTGGTAGATTCGTGTACTGAATTGTTCTCTTTGTAATTGACAATCCTGCCTTTATAAAGCTGAGTCAAGCACAAATGGCAGCAATCTATGTGGTTTATAAGCTCTCGCCAAACCATAGAAACAGTAAAAGTAATATACTGTGTTTTATTTTTAGCTATTCTCGTGGTATAACAGAGCAAGAGTTACAACGTCTTGTATGTGGAGCCCATGACTTACCTAGATGCCCTAGCTTCATACCAATAGGTAGTCTTCATAACAGGTGCCCGACTCCGTTTTTGTGATGAAAGTGATACTATAAACAAATGTAACAAACTTTATTCACAGAATTTACACATGTTCGTGGCATTTTGATAAAGTTTGCTCCTTAAAAACCCGAAACACCAGAAATTCTGTACTAATTACAACAGAAACAATATTAATCTAACAATCACAGCAAGAATATAAATGTTTATAACCTATAAATACCTGAACAACATTGTGTTTTCAGGAAATATAGACTACAAAATTGACTTGTTACTTTAAAGCCAAAACAAGAGCCAATCGGTAATTTTTATGGTTATTTACGAATTGAGCAGGAGGTAGTTAAGAAGAATCAGCTATGTTAGAAACATTTTCATTGTTGGCCAGTGTTACCGATTAATTCATTCTAATTGAATAAGGCATCAATGAGACGTAGTTTGGCCGTGTAATATTTTAGAAATCTTTGGAATTATTGCCTGTGTTACTCCAACAAGTTTCGTTGAACCTGTAATGCGCTTGACGTTATAAAGTGTGAAGTAATAAGACTGAAGATTGCACTAGTAACAGCCAGGAGGTCATTTTAGAACATTCTAGGCTTGGATGTACATGCCCATATGCATATATTGTCCCTGTAGACACTTTCCTACCTCTTCCTACACCCTTATCCTGTGGGGAACACATGTCAAGAATCTTCCATCCTATCCCATCCCTGGGATTCCCCTTTTTTATTTCGCTCTTCGCACCTTACAGCTTTTCTTTTGCGTCCTGTAGGAGTTAACACGTATATGGATGGGAAGTAAGGTGTGTGTGCTGGCAAGGGAGCGAGAATGGCGCGCACGTAACAAATTGGAAACGGAAAAAAATGTGTTCCGGTAAAAACAGGAAAGGGTTAGATCAAAACAGTCGTAACTCGAGAACATTTTCATTAATCTGATACCAGGTGTAGGATGGGGCTTGCGTATGCCAAGTTCGATATTCAGATTTCATGCACATTGCGTTTCTGTGAAGGGTCCATTGGAGGAAAAAAATACAGCTCGAGTAAAGGAAATTATTCTAATGGGTCTGTGAAACTGGGTCAGTGAACTAATTGCATAGTTCTTGCACGTGCCTGAGAGCTTTTATTTTAATACGCTCATCACAGAATCTACTTGGGAATATATTTTTTTTCCTCATTGGATGTATCACTTGCTCCATACAGAACATAAATATTATATCCGAAAATCTGCTAAACATTGCTAAAATTCTCCTATACGAAACTCCACTTCATAAAATCTTAATTTCTAAATATATACATGTTGTTTTAGTGATACCAAGCATTAACCAATGTGTTTCATTACCTGCGAAAATGAAGTTTAATTTTGTTAGCGAGTTCAATTGCTAATTTGTATATCGTTATTTAATTATGGCAGATAAAAAATTTAATGTTGGCTGATAGTTGACCATTTCTATTCTCTTTTTTGTTGTGCAAATACATTTTGAGTCCAAATTATATTTATATCACCGACTTTACAATGTAATTCCACAGCCTGTTTAAATATACAACACCGTAAGGCATGGCAAACCTCTGGTTAGTTGTTGTGTTGACCAGCTCCTCCTGCCACCTGCCATTAAATGTTGTGTCAGCCATAATGTATTGTGACAAAGCCGACAAAAGTTCAGTGCATTTACATTTTTCTCACTTTATTTTGTTCTAACTGAATGCAGAATAACAAAACTCTCTTTTATTGACGTTCACAGTCTATAGCATTTCGTGATATAAATCTCAACTGTTTTCTTCTCGTAACCTTGACACACTCCTTTCTATCTTTCTTCACTTACTCTGCCTCTTAAACAGCTGACTGATGACACAATCAGTCACCACTCATTAACTGCTTCACTATCTTTCTTTAGACGAGACGACACACACACACACACACACACACACACACACACACACACACACACACACACACACACACACACACACACACTCTCTCTCTCTCTCTCTCTCAAACTAACTACCACAACTCATACTGTCACTAACTTCTAACTCCTATGGTCGCCTCGCCACTTTATATAGTGAAGATGACGTTCATGGAGCATGAAATTCTCCAAATAGACCGGTTGCCGGTCACTCGAATAATGTAGAAAACCCCTGTTTGTTCCACCACTCTGATTGTTGTCACCTGTTGACAACAATAACGGGAGGCAGCCTGACTTTGAGAGCCTTCGTTGCATGTGGGTGACACAGCCTAGCCCCAACTGTCCTTTGTTGTGCACTGCGGCCGGCGTCTGGCATTTATTTGCTTATTGGATATTCAATACAGCAAATAATTTTATTTTAGTTGTACATTAGGTCACTAGCTTAACAATAAGCAAAATGACACATTGAAGGGAGTTGAGAAGTAAGTCTACGAGAAATGTGATGAATGAATCTTAAGAACTCAATTTAGTCATTTGAGTATTTCTAGAGCAGCTTTGAAACCTGCTGGTTTCAGCTTTCAAGAGACATTTAGAACTTCTTTTCCAAATAACGGGCATTAAAATAGCAGGTGGTCTACTTTTTAAGGGGATTTAGGAAAGCGCAACTAACCATCTACGACGTTAGTTTTAAAACACTCGAAATAAGCTTGTTAAATAGAAACTCCCACGACTTGTTGACCGTATGAGCGCAAAATGTGGTACTAACTCTTTACACTTAACTCAAGGTAGACGCTGGGAAAAATATTTCTCTCGTGACGGAACCTTTTGAAGTAGAGGTGCATAAATTATTTCCCTAATGAACTGTGTGTGTTATGATTTTTTCTTTATGTTCTTAGTAACAAAATACTTTTGAAACGTGTCCTAAGATACAGACTTGGGTGGAAAAGTAAAAATTGCTTCTGAGAAGTGACTCATTGTTTTGGAGAACAATTTGTTTGTTTTTTGTTGTTGTGAATAATGCCAAATGTATTAATTGTGATAAACATTTTTAGAACAAACTGGAAAATTAAATTATTTTCGAGCCTAAATAAATGTTTTAAGCATTACTAAGAGTGTGATAAATCTTAATATAATATAAAAGTCAAAATAGGTATATTGCTTGTACGTTTCTACTATTGCACCGATTTCGCCTGCTGGTCACAGATATATTATACAGACACATATTTGACACAAGACAGAAGTTACTGTCTAGCTTAGAACTCGAAATTGCACTTCATTTTACACAATTAATTGTTTAATTTTATGAAATGCCCCAAAAATCTCCTAAGACCACGTTGTTAACAATATACGTAATAGCTCCAACATTACCAACATAAGAGTAATGATATTTTCACGATCTAACTAAATAACAAAGGAACAGCGAGCTTATATAATATTCATTGATCTCTTCTCTTGACATGGATAACACAGTCAAATTTGATCTTTCTATTGTTACAACTTGCTTGTGTTTTCCACCCCGATGAAGATAACATTGGGGAATTGGAAACACGAAACACTATGCATCCGGTCGCTGGGAGTACTGGTATACTCGTACGGAAATCTAATTGACTATTAAAATATCTAATCAATTTGCAGTAAATATATTTCAATTAAGAAAAGCAGCAATGACAAATCTTGAAAATTTCGTTATTAATTTTAATAAGTTACGAAGCGAAGGTATCAATACAAGTATCCTCATTAATTTCCAGATCATTTTATTGTAAGTAAGACAAATATCCAGTAGATATTTTATGATAAATCTTTATTTGCTTGCAATTATTCGATCGCGTTTTAAAAATAGGCAGACGCAATATATAAGCTGCTCTGCATAGATGACTTGCAATAAGCGCACTTTACTCCTTTATACGTCTAAAATAAAGATATAACGTAATGCCCTTTATTCATACAACTTTATTTGGTGAATCTATATCGATTTTCATTAATAGTTGACACATTTTATTACTGAGAAATGCTTTTCTTTCATTTTCCAATACTGTTGTATTGATAAAGATACTCGATATAAATGAATTTAATTGACATTACACCAACTTTTGGCATGGGTCATCCAAGTAAAACACAGTGAACTAATTTCTAATTATTAGAAAAAATTGAGTGTTTCTATTTCGTCTGATCTTCAAAGAAAGTTGAACTTGTGATATTTAAAATAATTTAATGTGTTTAAATTTATTAACACTTACATAGCACATGCATACTAAACTGTTAAGGCTCTGGTTTATTTAAACGTTTTAGTAGTGTTAAACGCTTGTTCTTATTACACACAGCATCGCAAGTGGTAGACTTAAATTGTACGTGAAATGAACTAATTGTTGTGAACGAAATTGCAGAAGGAAACATTCCAGGGCTAAGATTAGGATACCTCCTAGGTATCAGCTAGTCATGAAGGCTGAAAAAAAATCTAGAGGGGGGGGGGGGCTCGATCGGTGATACTCTTTTTACCTCTACAGCTGTGAAAATCTAAGCCCTCTAGGAATATATGGAATGACAATTCTGTGTTCGTCATTTTGCGTAATCTAAACGTGACATGGTAGCCTCTGGTTCACAAGTCGGAGTTCAAACCCGGCAGGGGACAATGGAGCTTTCTTGGGCTTAAAGTCCTTAGCATGGCTTCCTTCGGAAGGGAAGTGTTCACATGTCGTAGATTTACGGCACGTAAGAGAACCTCAATTGGGGAAATAAATCAATCAATCAAGGGTTTAAACAGGGATGTCCTTTGTCGCCAGGCATTATTTAATATATGTTTAGATGAAGCTTTTAAAGAGTGGGGTTATTCGAATGAATAGAGTATAAGCTTAAAAGAATTGTGCTTGCTGCCAGTCAGTTACTTTTGAGTAAACAGAAACTGGTTAATAACGTGAAAGATATTATGGAGACATATGACTTAAAGATTTCAACAAGAAAGACAAACACAATAGGATGTCATATAAGATAGTTATTAATGGAGAAATAATAACACAAATCTCTAGTTTTAACAAAAACGAAGACCTGAATACAAAATTAAATTTAAAAAAATGAGGGAAACAATCTGGAGAACACTAAAAAACAAGACATTAAAATAAATTTTATGAAGTAATGACAGTGCCAATGACAACATATAGAACTAAAAACTGGACTATTAATAGGACAAATAGGAAAAGAATTGAAGCAGCAGAGATGAAGTTCCTCAGAGCAGTTCTTGGATATACCCTTCTAGACAAACAAAGAAATGAATAAATTCGTTACGCGCGCGCGCGCGCGCGTGTGTGTGTGTGTGTGTGTATATATATATATATATATATATATATATATATATATAATTGCTCCACCCTTAGATCCGCACTTGGTGTAAACACAAGCCGTCAACAACTAACCCGTGATACGCCGAGACCAAAGCACACCATAAAATGTAGTACCCTAAATATCGGCGATTGTCTGTGAGTTTTCAAGGCGTATGATAACCCTCATAAAGACTTCTTGAGTGTAACGCGACAGTAACAATATTCCTAAAACTCCTAAGTAAATATCGTTCTGTTGCAACATAAACACGAGGCATGCATCCATGCGGTGTTTGTTTTGTTTTGTATTAGTCGCAGGTTATCGTGGAGGGATACAAGGGGCGGATCTAAGGCTGGATGGAGTATAAAGGAACAAATAATTAATTGGTGTCAAACACATATTAATGATGAAAGAGACATAAAGGCCAAAAATTTCATTGAAGTATAAGCCTCGAGGATGTCGCCAAGTGGGAAGACCAAGGAAAAGATGAAGTGATATGTTTAATTATGAACTGAACATACCCCCAACCCTGTATCTTGTAGATGAAGGAGAAAAAGGAGAAGAAAAGAAACTCCAGTCTGATAGATTTCTGAGCAAAATTGAACTATCTTTCAGCCCAGTGTAGAATGGGACGCTGAGAGCCACAGCAGTTTGAGTCCATAAATAAGAAATGTTCAACTTTGTCCATCCGAATAATTCATGACATATTTCTACCTCTTATATTTGGGAAATCCAACTCAATGTATCCCAGTCATGATTGATATTTTGGGAAAACTTTTAAAAGGTGCACATTTGAAACTGCTCTAGCTTACGCCAATTTTTGTTCTCTCCATTACTAACCCTTACGTACTTATTTACCTACCTCAAGTAAGAGATAAGCATCAGCTGTGTTCAAACGTTATTTCTGCAATATTTTGCAACATGTTTTAAACTAGTTGTCTACCCTATCCATTCACTGTTTTAAACCTTTTATTCGTCCTCTTTAATCCTCCTCTTATTGCTAAAACTCTAAGAAAGTTGTCATAACTCTAAACTGCAAGACTTATATGTTACGTCTGATGTATTTACAGCGTGATAAGAGGGCAATATCAACTATTTAAAAATTGGTGAGTCAATACTTCCTGCAAGAATCACTCAAATTATATTACACATTTATTACTCAGTATTAAAATACAATCCGAAAGGAAACCGGAGAGGAAACCTAAACAATGGAACCAGATAATGCAATGAAAACAAAATAAACCACATTGTAGCCATGGAGGGATATATTACAGTAGCAAAAAATGACGTCCCTGTCATTTATTAAGATGTGCTGAACTACAACATACGCTCTATCTTTTGATATCGTCGGTGATTATTCTGGCGTCCAGTGCCTCATTTCGGCTCAACGACAACACTTCCACACATGCCCTGTTTGATACTCAGCAATGGTGTATGTTAAATCAAAATGAATTTGAGAAAGCCTTATCATTTACATCGAAAATTTAAAAATTCGATTCAGTTGGTGAATTTAATTTCCTAACCTTAAGTTGTAATGGTAGCTCAGTTTATTGGGGCAACGTTCGGTAGTTGAAGATCGTGTTATAGACGATGCCACCGAGATTTATGTCCACTTCTATCCCCCTAATTTGTCCTAGATTGAAGAGACTTTATAGTCTAAGACATCTAACCTATAGAGAATTCCTGCTGATTTGGACGAAAGGAGCGATTTCGGCATCAAGTTGTATTGTATTGAAATGCAGCAATGCTCTTAAGCGCAGCAGAAATTAAAATATATTCCGCAATCAAAACGTCTTCAAGCAATACTTAACCTTTAAGATTAAATGTTAATTGATTACACTTACTGAAGTCCTAAAAGCAAAAGTTCAAATATCGGCTATCATCTTAACTTCAGCAGCTCTTAGAAGCTTAATTAAGAAAAGTCTTTTCAAAAAGATTTTAGTTGTAATAGCTTTTTATTATTTATTTATATTTTAATAATATTTATGATAATAAAGGATTAGAATATTCGTAAATTAAAGAATATTAAGGATAAAGCAATAAAAAGAAACACTACAGCTGGTAGTACTACTCAAAGAATTTCTAAATATTGTGAGCATAATTTAACCCATTTCATTCATCCATATAATTATCCTATATGACCTAACTGGTTAAAAGAGAAACAATAAAAAAAACTGAAATATTACACTCACATGACTTCCTCTACTCTTGTGCAAACTATTCTTACAAACACTTATTCCTGTATTTTCTTCACGTTAACCAATAAAAAGATTGGCATAAATACTGTTGTAGCTAATTTTCTTACAATTGCAGCAGAATATGAGATAAAAGTAGGCTGCTATGTGATAGTCAAATCACTATCCCTTCTTGGCATGGCCAAGGAATAAGAAAAGAAAGACTTCCCTTTTGAGAAAAGTATAAGTGCGTGCAAATAACATGGAATGCATCTAAAAATGGATTATTTGACGCAGTTTGTGTAGTATGATTTTGACTATCTTTTACGGCTTACTATTTATGAAATGTCATCCAGAATGAAGAGAATAGAGGAGGAAATTTCAAGAAAATTCAAAATATGCAGAGGTACTTTTTAGCCGTGGCGAATGAACTTGCTAAGATCTGCGCGACTGACGACATGCAAATTGGTTTTGAGGGTAACGTCTCTGTTTTCTACGTGAAATAAGCAAGACACTGCTGATAATGCGCGTGGACACTGTACTTAATCGTGCACTGTTCCGTGATGTTTACTACACGGAAGTAGGAGAGATACCACCTTGACACCCCTATGATCTTACAAATACAAAAGTGAATTCGACCAAAAACCACTGACCGGGTGGAGGGGTTGAGTATATGAGACCCGGTCAAAAATATTTCCTTAAATGTCTCTGTCGACCTGTGCCTTATTGTATGTACTTCCCTGTCCAAACATGTAGCTATGCAGCGTCGGAAGAGATCAGCTGCTTGTGTGCATTCTTCAGTGTGTGTTGTGTCTGGATCCTTACAAGCATGTAAGTAATTTTTGCGTTTTTTATCTCATTTTTGTTATAATGAAATATGATTCTCACAATTGCTTCTTAAATTTTTCCGGTATGGACCGCGTCTTGTTGGCTTATATATAAATATGATTCTTACATATTGTATGTATAATTAAATGTTTTACAGCTATCTTATAATAATATGAAAGTACATAGATAGGTATAATTTTATTTATAACAATAATTTAAGGGTTATAACGTTTTATAATTTGTGGTTTTCTTCCTTTGAAAAAAATATTATTTCGGATACATACACTTATTTATTTTTGTTGGTGACTTATTTATTTTTTTCCACCTAGATAATTCAAGTAAAAGAAGAAGATGTATTTATTGCAAAGACAGAAAAACAAGATACTCCTGCAAACAGTCTAACAAATATTTGTGTTTGGAGCGTTCTGTTTTTTGTGTGTGTAAAAAACAATAATTATCGTATTATACTGTTTACATTGGTGATCATATTTAGGCAGTTGAATTCCATTTTTTTAAAAGTTTGTATAGTTGGAGTTTCTCATTACGTTTGAAGTTTGTTATATTTTCTAGAAGATAATTTTCCAATCAGTAAGAGTCGTCAAAATAATAATTATCATAATAGTAATAATCAAAAACATAAAATATAAAACGTGTACTCTTCCTTTATATATCAGACCCTAACCCACTAATTTATGAAGCTTTCTTCCATCTGTGCACTGGCGGGTTAAAATACCGAATAACTGAGGTGAGAGCATGGTGTAAATGTAGAAACAAATAAAGCAAATTGATTAAAAGAAACCGAACCACAAACTTTGTTACAATATCAACTTACTTTATTAAGCTTAAAATTTACAATTTCTCTTTTCTTGCAGTTCTACATAGGTTGTGGATTCCCTAAACTAGATAATTATAACTTTCAACCTGTCGATTACAGTTAGTTTTTGCTTTCTTATGCTAATTGTTATCATTACTGTTGCGAGGAGAAATAATAATTAGTTACGCATCTGCACCTGTACTTTGCTATGTTAACAGCCAATCAACTGAAGGCGAAGGTTAAATGTTCTATCAGCTAGATGCCACGGTTGTAGAATCTCAATATCCAACATCCACTCCTCTATCACGCACTATTGATACGTAAAAGTGAACTCAACTATATAATTAATTCTTCCCGATACGATTGTATCTATTGCTATCGCCGGAACCCTCCGTTTTCTACTACGACCTCATAAGTTCCCCTTCTTTGGATTCCTGCTTTTACTTATTTTGTTCGGCTAACAACAGTTTATACTGTTTTATTAGCTTGTTGTTCGCTGAAATATCACGTAAGTTTCGGTTGTATTGAACTCTCATTTTTATGTTTTCCTTCTACGGCCACACATGACGTCACCGCTTGCTACCCTGCCTTTAGTTGCAAGTTGAAGAACACCGGTATGACTATAGAGAACGCTCAAGTCGAATGTTGCAGGAGTGCTTAATTTGGCCTTCACGAAGCCTCACATAGAGCGCGCAGCACTAGTTCCTTCCGGCGGTTTATTGGAAGACTTTCAGCGAAATTCAGAAGTAAAGAACTGAGCTGACTTATTATGGCAATGGCTTGGTGAAGTTTTAAAGACGTTTAGTGTGGCAAGGTCTGAGCATATCTCAATGAATATGCGTTACATAGAAAACTTCATGGATTAGGGTTCCTTAGGTAAAGCAGAACCAGACATGAAAACATTAAAAACTTCAGCGTTGTTTAGAATAGGGTGTTTTAAATTAAGCATTTGATCTTCTTCCTCACTGAGACATTTTTTTGAAGGTAAGGAATATACTTATTTTGATTAGGCATATCAAAGTGTCATTTAGTATGCTATGCCAAAATGAAGTACGGTAATATAATCATGGTTATTGTTTAACATTTATTTTGGAATTTCTCATACTGGCCCAGAAAATCATCAATACAGTGGTTCATATCGTACAGATATTCCCCTTCATTCAGGAATACTGTTTAAAAAGAGCATTCCACCAGCAGACATGGTGATGCTGATGCTCTGAAGACGTGTTCCAACGGCAAGTGGACAGGTTCAAAGGACACCCTCATGCTACTGCTGTGTAAATTCTGCAAACAGTCGCCAGGGGGCACATCTGACCCTAACCATTGATTCAGCTGCTTTTCTATTGTTCATATTTTATGTATAATATTTTTGCTTTGAAAATATCGCAAGCATTTTGACTACCCTGATAACTGGACTACTGAAGGGTAATTTTTATAATGTTATAAGGGTATAATAGGGAGGTAGGGAAATAGTTCTATAAGTAACTTTCGTATGTTAAAATCAATGCATAATGTAATAAGCATGAGTTACATTCAGACTGGGCAACGTTTTGTCGAAGGATGGGAGTCAAAAAGTACGCAATTTAGGAAAAGCTTACAGTTAGTCAGGCTAGTGTAACGAAGAAACTATTGTTCAACGTATTTCTGGAAGTGTGTTCAGACACACTGCTAAATTCGTAGATATACTTCTGAAAATTAGAGTCGAAGGGAAATTCCTAGGATCGAGCTAATTGCTAGAGTGACAGCAGCGTCTCAGATTTCGTACAATTTGCAGTTTTAGGATTCAAACACTACGAAGAAAAATCTATGGGATTAAGGTTCGTGCCTTACATAACTGTTTATTGTGATAGATTATTGGCTGCAGCAGCGCTTAAACACTGTGCTCGAGTTTTATGGATTTAGTGGTCACTACAGCTGAGAATTTACTGTGAGTCACGGCATGTAGGCTTAGCATCATTATTAAAATACTTATTTTTAAATCATAGAGTCCGTATGGTCAATATTATTCAAAGTAGGTAGGTTTTACGGGCCCGTCGACAACTAGGTCATTAGAGTTAAGCATTCATGCAATTTTGCTGACGAGATTCAGAAACAATTTAATTCTTTAGGGCAAGTCTCCGTTAAATTCATTAGTGAATGTTGTTTATCGTCACATTCACCCACGATACCCAACATCCCTTAGTTCATCGCTGGAGCAGCTGGTAGCAGGTCAGATGCATCAGAGAACAAGATCGGATTTCACCATCATAACAATAGTTACAAATGATAGCTAAATTACACTCGTTAAGCTTATTCATTTTTATATCGCTAATCTAACAATTAAATTTTGTTTCCATTATTACTAATTTTCATCTTCTCTTATTCATCGTTTACATACAATCTTCTCCTTCGAATATTTCTGGCCATTTTAAGTACCTCTATAACAACATTTAACATTAATTAATGATGAAATTACATGAATTATGTCTAGCTTTCCTCTTAAGTGATTTCATTTAAACTAAACATTTGAAGAGTTGTGTAACAACTCGTAACTAAGTATATTTGAAGTTTTTACGTAAGAATAAAAAAATTATGTTCTGTGATAGTTTTAAAGCACTTTGGGAATAAGCTCTTCGTTTAAAAATTACAGAGAGCCTTTGAAAGGAGGACGCCGAGTTTCCAGGAATAAAAGATTGCTAATAGCAATCTAAATTTTCACTGAAAAATAAATGTACCGAATGTAAATATTAATTTGTGCTTTATCTACTGCTTATGAGGGGTGTAACATTTCTTTAGCCATAACGAATCCACATAAATAGTAAAACCTATATCAAAAGTAAATGGATCAACAGAAAGGAGTGAAAGTGAAGAAATGGAAGTCTCATCGACTCATTGTGCTATCTAAAGCGCAACAGAAAACCATTTATTGTGACAAAATTACTCTTTCCTTTTAGTTTACTTATTTATTATTTACTTCTCTACTTTACATCCGTGATGACCTCACAAACGCAAATTATCACAAACTTAGTGAAAACCCCCTTTTCTTGCACATAACATTTTTGACCCGGATTTAAAACTGGCTAGAAGTTACTTCTTCCTAGCAACGTAACGTCAGTCCACGGAACATACAACATCGGGAATGCTTTCCGCACGGAAGCTCGGCGTTGAGGTTGTATAGACATTCCGTGCCAACGCCAGATTATTAACAATTAGATGAATCCAAATATGATAGCTCATAAAGTCCTTCAACAAAGATATAATATAATTATGTGTAGTATAGTTATATATAAAGAATTAATTCCATTTAAAATTAATATAATAAAATTCTTTCAATAATAAATTATTAAATATTATACTTCGAATTAAATTCATTTATTAAAAACTAACATCCTTGAAAATACTTTTGACAGTTTCTCTTCAGCGCTTCCTCTTTCATTTTCACACCGTCTTTTACACCCTATTTTTCTCTCTCCCATTTTCTACCTACTATCTCCTATCTGTCACTCTCCTCAATCTCCTTTTCATTGTGTTACTCTCTGCAACTCTCTGTGTAATATAGTATTATGCGACTTTTTGAAAACCGGTAATAAAACTGATCTTTCTTTCCAAGTCTCATGCCAATCGGCTTGCACGTTCTTGCGTGGAATACACAAACACGCACGCACACATACGCACGCACACACACAAACACTTTAAAATGGTATTTGTTTTCACTGTAACTCATACCTTTATAAAAAGTTGGAAATCTGCAGGAAAATATCGATTATTACAGCTTCGTTTTATGTACAGTCTTAAAACCAAATAGCACGAATAGAAACTACGAAATAGCTACAAAAACTGGCACGGCACTTGTGCGAATTTTACAAAACTAAAACTCCACATATAAGTTCATGATTAAGATAAATATTCTGTTGACAAGTGTTAGATTGGAATAATTGGTGTATTACAAATAAGAAATATGTTCTGCATGTTGCCTAAGAGGCATTCTCAAGTTTGTATATTTTTCTGTAGAAGACTTGTGCTTATTCCTGTGATCCATGCAACTTAGTCCCTTTCGATGCTGTGGGATTTCTGATCGAATAGCTAGAATAAAAAGAAATGGTGGCATTACTGCTAGCGCCATCACCACACGGAACAGAAAGGAGGAGTAAAAAAATGAGCGTACGAGCGTATTCAAAGCCTCCTGGAATATGGGATAGAGATTGATGAATGCTTCTTGAGATCGTGACAGTTGCTCTGGAGATGTTCGGAAGACCCCTTCACCCCTCCTTCCTTGCACTACCTCTTGGGTCGTCTCATTATAACAGCGAGATCTTTTCAAGAGTCGAAGAATAGATCGGCATCGGGAAATCGTCTATACTGCGTTTGGTTTCGGAGGGAACTCGAAAGGTATTAAATGCCTTCTTGCTGTGTTTACATGTCTAAAGTCAATATATGCATGCATGGCGCCTGAAAATGGGGCCATAATATGTACATTCGCTTATCTTCAGGCTAAGATTCATGGTTTGTCAGCACTTTGGGTTTCAGATTCTGTTGACATGAAGAAAATTGGAAATGACATATTGATATGCATATATTTGGTTGAAATGAGCTGTCAATATCGCATTTTTACCTGTCTGTAGGGCATTTTCTTATATTCTAAAGGCAGCAAGAACAGAATAGAAATAATAAGTAACACACAGAACTATGAATATGGCAGACTTGCGTACGAAATTCTTTCTTGACTACGGCGTTTCGTCCGGTCAGCTTCAATGTGGATACAGAACAAGAGCTAAATAATTCCCAGAAGTAAGTGAAACATGGAGTAATAGAAGTTTACCTTTGCGAGGACTAAGATCAAGAAACGGAGTTGAATCCATTCTTTAGAATGGGGCTTAAAATTGAATATGCTAGCGAATATTACCAATTCTCTAGCACCAATTTCTGCCAAATTTCGGCAACATATGACACACACACACACACACACACACACACACACACACACACACACACACACACACACACACACACACTCTCACACACATTTAATGACTCCATTGTAAAAAATGTCTGCGGTTCACATTCCGACTCACTTATATAGGCGAGAATGGTGTAGCATTGATTTTTGTTGAAATTCGTACTTTCTCGAACGTCTCGTAAAAGGCCGATAGTCGTAAGTCTCAAACGATCTGGAAACAATTTGTTCTCCCGCGCTCCATTCTTCAAGTTGTTTGCTCGCCACCTAGAGCTGTGAGATTGCTTGACCTCGAGCGTCTTTAAGTTATCTGCAGGCCAACCTCACAATATTGCCTAGCAAGAAAAAGTACAGTAAAAGTAATAATGTGGGGTTGGCGGGTTAATATCAAAAAGCCAATCATAGCGGAAGAAAGACAGTAGGCAATTTTAAGGATTCGCAGTACAAATACACCTGCTTTCTCAATGTTTGAATAAAAAGATTCTTTTAGGGTCTGATGCTAAAAGCGGAATAGAAAATGGAGTTGAAAAGTGTCAGATAGGAGGTAATCAAGGATTTTCAGGACGAATGAGAACATTGACGCTCTTTTATGTATTTGTTTGTTTACTTCGATTCATTCATTGATTCATTCATCGATTTATTTATTTTGGTCATGAATAAAATTACTGTGGTGGAGCTAATACAAAAGGTACTAATGGAAGTGAAGACGGAAAATGTTCGGAGAAAAGCAACGTTGCCGGGTTTCAGAATGTAATGGGCTGTTTTCTCGATAGTTTTGTAGAACTAAAATATCATACTCTATTATCTCCTCCAAAGGTAGATGAAAACATTATGAAAGAGACAATTTTGAGGATATTCAGCAGAAATAGGAATGGTTTATCAATATTGGAAGAAATGTTGCTATTTTCATTATTTTAGGGTGAGTGGTGCGAATTGGATGGGAGCCTTGGAGGATTTTCAGTAGAAATGGGAAATGTTGCACAACGGTGAGATGATCAAATTGAAAAGTTTAAATACCAGCTATGTTGCAACTGGGTAACTCTGGGTAATTCTACTAATAAGTAAAAAAGGTGGAAATAAAGTATTGATACTTCACTGTAGATTCACATTTTTCAGACTGAAAATAATTCTAACGTCATTTTAGGCTATTAATTAGATTTTATTATGTTGAATAAATGTAGGTATTACTTTAAGAACTTTAAAAGAAAAATTCGTAAAATAGTTCTTCAGAAATCCTCTTCATTCTGGATGACTCCTACATAACTGGTAACCCATACGAGATAGCAAAATTCTACTACAAAAAATGTTGATCTCGTTAAAACACGCTATTTATACCAAACACATATTTCTTTCTGGCCTAAACCATTTCCGAGATATCTTGGGTTTGAGTTTTCCAATTATTATACTCATCTCAACTGAAGTTTTTATTCGGTTTTTTAATTTCTGCAAATGCGGAAGAGTGAAATGTTAATGCTGCTTATGAACAGTTTATTGACTCCTGTGTAGTTCAAAAAACGTATATGCAAATCATTTTTAGGGAATATCTATCACAACGATGGAGGCGGCCGAGGTAGCAACTGCTCCCATCTGGAAGATCCGGAGTATTCGGTTCACGTGAGATTGGGGAACAGTCCAAGGGCATCGATAGTCTCCCAGAGATGTCTACTGGAAGTGTGGCTGGCCAGGAATCCGGTGAGGAACTGTCAAGACCCGGCCCAACACGAGTACTGGCTTGAAGAGAGACACGTCGGAACTGTCATCGCAACCCCTCGAATGATGCTGCACGCCTTGTGCAGGAAGATGGACATCATCGTGGATGGATGGGTACACGGGAGGCGGTACTTCATATTGGTGGACAGGGGTGCAGCCCTGACAGTGCTTTGGCCATCCAAGAAAAAAGATATTGTCGGTATTGGGCGGCAATTTGCCTGTGCTGGATTTGACCTTGGGGCAGAGCATTACAAGTCAGTTGTTGTTCTAGGTCTGTGTGCTCTCAGGAGTCACGAGGCGACAGTTGACGTTGGGCCCTGTGGTCCTGTGACAGTCTACCCTCCGAAACCCTAGTAAACATATTGGTTACCCCTGGGACCGCCTCCGTAGCGCACTTGGTAGCGCGCTTGCCTCTGGCGTGGAGGATCCGGGTTCGATCCCCGGTACCAGCATGGGGATTTTATCCCCTCTGGGAGATCTGGCCTCGTTAGATCCTGGGGGGACCAACTGAGGAGCTACTTGATGGAGAAGTAGCAGCCCCAGGTCATGAAGACCGCATAACTGGTCGGGAGGGATCGGGGCGCAGACCACGTCCCACCCTTCAGTACTCTTCCCTCACCAATGACGCCTGTAGTGGGCAGAGGTGGGGGACACAGCGGCTAGGCGGTAGGCCTTGGCCCTTCATGGGCTGTCGCGCCGGGGTTTAGTTAGGGTAACCCTGGAGGTCGCTCCTGGCGGTCTGTCTACAAAGGTGTACCAGTAAAGGTAAGCAGTCATGAAACCCAGTATGCTTAGGATGGCCCGTCAAACATGTCCGAATACAGGTAAATCATAAGAGATGGACAAAACCTAACTTCATAAGTTGATATGCATTTGTTAAAGCATACAATTTATGTGAAGTACGTATTTTGTACAGTGAGCCATTGTCAAGACATTTCTAGTTATTTGTTTGATTGTTCCATTAGTTATATTTTTCTCAATTAGGAAGCTGTTATTCGTTTTTTATATATTGGACATGCAAAGAGAATGGAGTTTCGAAGCCATAACACAAGCACCTGGTCTTACAGGATTTGATATGACTTACGCCTACTGTATTCCCCTATTCCTATTGTACCTAATAGATATATGTAATAAAACCATTTGTACAAACTGATTAACATGAGGTAGATAGAAGAATACACGCTTTAGGAACATTTTGTACAAGAGTAGAGAAAGTCATATGAGCGTACACAGAATACTAGATGGTAATTCGGTTTACAAAGACTTAAAAACAACGGGTAAATACAAGTAAGGACATTAATCAGAAAATTCAAACTTTCCTTGCTCGTATGTTTGCCAAGCTATAAGACTACCAGAGATCTAGCCGCGGGCACCGCCGAAATGCAACTCGCCCGAGAGGAGGAAAAGCAACCGAGAAAATAACCAGGCCCGCGTATGTTATTTGTAGTGTTTAACACGCGCGTTTACTACATACGGCACCGCAGGCGGTGACACTGATGATACATGGATACATACTAGTGGAATGAGATGGCGGGGGAAACCGGAGAACCTGGAATAAACCCGCCCCAGCGCCGCTTCGTCCACCCCTAATTCCACATGCGGTTGCCTGGGATCGAACCCGGGCCGCTTTAGTGAGAAGTGAATGGTATAACCACTCGGCTACGGTGCAGCCGCGGCACATGGTCACGAAAGGAAATACGCCAAGGACTCGCAAAGGGGAAAACAGAAACTATTAGTGAATCAAGGAGCGGGAAGAGGGATCGATAAAGTGCGATTAGCATAATATTTACACATAGAAGAAGCTCTAATAATAATGATAATGATAGTGACAGTGACCGTGACCGTGACAGTAACCGTGATAATAAACCCTTAGCGCAACAGACCTTGGCGGACCAAGGCTTACTGCCCGGCCGCTGCACCTCCCACCTCTGCCCTCTACAGGCGTCAAGAATGGAGTGCAGTCCTGGAGGGTGGGCAGTTATGTGGCCTTCGCGACCTGGGGCTACTACTTCTTTATTCAAATAGCTCCTCAGTTGTCCCCCCACCCCCCCCACCCCTTCCCCCCCGCAGGGACCTAAAGAGTCTGAGTGTACCCCGTGCCAGACCTCCCAGCGGGGGAAAAATCCCCATGCTGGTACCGGGAATCGTACCCGGATCCTGCGCAGCAGAGGCAAGCGCCCTACCACGCAACGGAGGCGTTCAAAACAATAACTTTTTTAAGGCTTTTGTTTCTCTTTAATGGATAAGGGAAATAGTGCTTTAAAAGTTTTAATGAGCTTATGGGAATCTTTTTAATTAGGTTACGGTTCCCTCATAAATGCGGCATATCTTTATCTCTTTATTATAAATATCACCTTTGTATTGTTATTTTAAGTTGAGATTTGTAATTCATTACGAATTGAGATCTGTGCGAAAGGTAAATCAGTATTGTATCATACGGTGGTAATTGTTTATCAAAACCCGATTATGAAGTATTTGTTTGTTACGGTGTTCAAATTATACAATGTGCTACACTTCATGAAGCTTACTAACATTGTGTATGAAACATCATGATTTATTTTTCTAGACTCCCAAGAGTTTTATCTATTTTGCTGCACGTCGAGAACGATTTACCTTAAAGATGAAAGACATAATTGCATAATATGTATAGTAGATAGTGTGAACTGACTTGTGTGAGGTGTGGAATATCAGCTGTATAATTGTACAAATATTAACCTTTATCAGACTTCCTATCACTAGTTATAACCACTACTGCCGCACTAAATGCACGTGGAAACATTGCACTTCACAAGGGGACCAGAACAAGATCTTCAGCAACTGCATCTGTGGCGTGGTGGGTTGCACACTAATCTGCAGTTCAGAGGTTCTGGGTTCGGTTCCCGGCTAGAGGTTTGGGAGTTTTCTTTAAACAGACTTATTACCTATCCTCTCTAGAGTCTGGAAATATGAATGTACGTGTGAATTTAATATAATAACCAAGAGTAATGGGGCAAATTGTAAATCCACTTTTTCTGTTACTGTATTTCCCTTAAAAACGAATCACAAAACACAGTTCTCTATCTCATGGTTAACACAATATACAATTCATCGTAACCTTACAACTCACAGCTACTATGCCTTATCGTAATCTTCACACAAACTTCACACTTTAGTTCTACTGGTTCCAATATACACTAAACTTTCTCAACACTCAAATAGAAAAATGCTTCAACACATAAAAAACCTCAACGCAATACAGCACTCTGAAAAACTTAATTCAAAAATAGGCTTCTCAGGCCGTTCTGACTCCCTTATATAAACAAGCGAATTACCGGTGACTTCTCTGGAAAATAAAACATTCTCGAACTTCTAGTAAATATACCGCCAGTTGAAAGTTTCTCGAACAATCTGGAATCACTTTGTTCTGCCGCGCTCATAGTGGTCTGTTCTGCAGCACCATTGTCATCGGGTCATGTGGATATTTATAAACAGTGGTGTGAGGTAGCTAACACTAAGTTTCCGTTTGAGACGACTGCCGCTCGGTCACAGTAGCACAAACTCAAGATTAATGCCATTGTAAGCGAGTGAACATTATTTCTTTTGAGTAATTATTCCAAAGGTTAAACGCCACCGATGTGACATAAAGTGCTAAAGCCGGCACATAAATGGAACAAGAAATCTTCACCAAAACTGAAATTTTACTGCATTAAATGCTGCTACTTTATTGCCACATACCGTGTATGATGCTCTCATTTTCATTAATTTGATGTGGTAACATATTTATCTGCTGTGATATAACATAAAAATAAGTTGAAGTTTCTCATTAAAATCCGCTGGACTCTAATGGAATGTCATTATTTTACCTTATATGACAAAAAGAGTTAAAGTCGCTCCAGTCAGAATTATTGTGTATTAAAAAGCTTGCAGTGATTTCTTATCGGATACCTGCTGATATTTAAGTCCTGGATTTTAACCTTAAAATTTAGTGTATCACATACACTAGACTATACTCTAGCATCTAGAGGCGGTTTTCTAAAATAAACGACATAGTAGAATATATAAACAAAGCCATAAATGCACTTGCGGCACAATAGATAAAGTAACAATGGAGCCGAAATTATAATCTGAAGATGGATAATTATAGAAAAACCAAAGGGGATTGGAATTAATATTCAAGGGGAGAAATATAAAGAGTAAACCTGAATGTATATTATAGGCTCAAGAATGAAAGCTTTGGCAGATTAGGTAAATGATAAAATTACGATTGTTATGCTAACAACTCTAGATGGAGCTTGGCCGTTTGGATTTTAACTTGCCATGACTTGATTAAAATTGACCAGCAAAATCATTTCCTTTGTATTCCCCATACGATCATGTGATGAGCGACTTTCATTAGTTTCGTTATGAATTCTGGATAATTAAGGCTTGCCGGCTAGCTACATAAAAGCGAGGTTATAAATAAGAGTCGCGCATTTTGTGATCTTCTGTCCTGTGCCTGTGTCGCTCTACACTCTGTACGCAAGATTGGCGCGTACACATTACTCGTCGGGCACTAAAGGACGACAAAGTTATAGTGTTATAATATTGCAATAGATGTTACAAGTTGTGATATTTTGAATCAGATATTGTTGGCAGTTCTGTACGAAAAGCTTTAAATTTGCAATAGTCACATGTTTGGAAACTCCTCGTTTGTTTCCATTCCTGTCAACAGTCACGCACACCTTGCAGATCAACACCTCATGCTGTAGCTGGCTAGGCACTATGACACCAAGCAGTGGGTAGGAGATCTCCTGGCGACCATATCTTCCGGATCTTGGTATCAACGTCTCCAACTAGCAGCGGGAGTGAAATCCGCGCCAACAAGCATGACCTGTTGCACCACATATTCGTAAATTCCACCTTTATATTAACTTAAATTTTCAATTTCAAAGTTATCATCAGTTTCACAAAACAAAATAAAAAAGAACAATAAAATGTAGTTGTTAATTATAAAACATATATTTTAAAATGTCGAAGCATTTACCACAGTATATAGGATGTCTCAAGAAGGCTTTGAATTTATGTTGAAACTTCACTTAATTAATCTGTAATACAATTTGTACATCAACATGGTATGCAATTTCAATCTGTAATTCTCAGTGTTGCAGAAGGGTTAATCCAACTCCAGGATTTATATTATATTTAACAGATTATACAATCTAGACATTGCCTGCGTTATGCAAATTTAATAAAAATACACTTTAAACATAAGAAGAAACCCTCCTCTGGTGTAGGGTTTATCAGTTATGTTAATTTTCATAATAATTTGCATTAACATGCAACCTTTAAAAAAAACGATAAATTGTTTACGTTCAAAATTGAAGTTGAATTATAGCTGTACTTCTCATTTTACACAATTATGAAATGTAGCGACCAGGTTGACCTATTAAAAAAACTGACTAAATCTGCAGCATGTACCCCCATTTTATTGTAGGTACTACTGGGTAGTGCTTCTGACAAACATGACTCCCCTCCCCCTGTTCTTCCTTTCCTTCCTTCTTTCTTTTTATTTTGCAACTCTTACATCTATAATACATTTTTATTTTTCTTTGCTTAAAAATTCGATCATGTTTCTATTCCTCTTTCTCGTCTTTTCCTATCAAAGTTTTATAACTACTGCTTCCCCTTCCAACTTTTTTTGGATATCTCTAACGGTTGTGATTGTGTTATTTTTATGACAAATGAGATGTTTATCTTGAATTTTCAGGCTGTAGCCCATGTAGTCCTGTCTACTCAGGAAGACTTTTGCATAACTGGTAAATTGTAAGAGATAGACCAAATCTTACTATACAAAAATGTAGATCTTGCTAAAACACACAATTTATTTCTGAATAAATTGTTTTTAGAATGAACCATTTCGGAGATATTGTTCGTTATTTGTGAGAGTTTAGGAGAACATACTTCTGTCAAATGGAACATGTGATTCATTTTTTATATCTTAACTGTGCAAAGAGAACGCAATTTGAAGGCTTTAAAAGATGTAACTCGCTCAAAGCCTACTGTATTCCCATATTCCCGTTGCACTTGCAAGGAAATAAGCAATAAGATAATTTCTTAAAATGTTTATCTCATCTAACAGGAAGAAGATAAATGAATAAGAGATTGTAAGAATGGTTAGTATAAGAGTAGAGAAAGTCATGTGAGTGCAACACATCAGATTTTTTATTGGATGGAATCTGCGATGTATAGAAAGCGTGAGTAATAAGGTATGCTTTTTAATGCGTATTACGTTTTATACTGCCTACTTACAGGGAGTACAGGAAGTGTGTTATTCGACCAAAAGATATATTTCGTGAAATCACGGTGTTTACTTTTGAAACCCTCAGTGCTCTTTGTGTACGCACGTCTGTGTCTGTGAACAGTATAACTCAAAAACGAGAAGTTGGTTAAATACCAACCTTAGTATTTGAAATTCGCATCTTCTAATATGTGACAGAAGGATTTAAAAAGTACATCGATATGATACTACCCTTTACATTGAAAAACTTTGAAAAATAGTAAGACGTAGAAATGTTTAATCAAGAACATAATTTATACAATTTACGTTTGTCACTTTGGTTTTGAAGCATCAACAGCTCGACAGTGACACTTGATGTGATGTTGATGTGATGTGTTGATATGATTATTCTTATTACTAGAGTGCGAACCTTTACACAGCTTTCGCGAAATGAGGCGATCGCAAGTTAACTGACACAAATTGAGCGTGGCGTCATTGCGCGCGTAGTGGCAGCACAAACAACTGGCTCGATGCCTACAGTACATTGTATTTTTTGGGTGTGATCACTAGTTTTTCACACAGAGTAAAATGTCTCCAAAACAAAAATGAAAATATTCAGGTATTGCTGAACTTGAGCAAGTATGCGCGAGTGAATATTTTATTGCAAATGGTGACAGCATTGAATGTAACTTATGCAGCAGCTTTATCTACAACGTTGTTGCGTCGACCGTACCTGGCGTTCTCGACATTCTGATCACGTGACAGACAGTCCTCTCACCTAGTGTAGTTCAAACTCCGCAACCTTTTCTTTCCTGTATGAAAGTTCACTCCCTACTTATTACGTATAAAAATCTTAGATATATGTAGATACCCTTAAAGCACAGGTGTTCAATATATTGTAATAAAACGACACAATCCAGTGTAAATGTATTTTTCTCTAAAACTGAATGTACAGCCCAGTTCTATTTTACTGATGTTAAGATAGTCTACAGTCATTGGTATTACAACTCACAACAGCTTTCTTCTCGTAGCCTTGACTCACTCCTGTCTTTCTTCACTTTCTGTCTTACAGACAGCTAAGAGATGATGCAATCCTCGACTCTCATCAAATGCTTCGCTGTCTTCCTTTCGACGTGACCGTACACACGCCTCTGAAACACAGTAAAACTAAAAACTGACTGACTCCCAACTCTCGTTGCCTCGCCTCCTTCAATAGCGAGATTGACGTAACGCGGACCTTTCTCGAAATTTTACAAATACTCCGGCTGCCGGACCTTCTGAAATAATATCGAAAACCTCCTCTTTGTCGTGTCGCGATCATTGTCACGTGTTTACCAGCAGTTGCGCGAATCAACCTGACCGTCAGCACCTTTGGTGCACATGCCGCCAGTGGTGTGGCAGCCCGGCCCCAAGCTTCTTTTGATGTGCGCCACAGCAGTCGGCTGGCCGGCGTCCCACTATACCGGCTAAAAGGGAGCCTATATATTCCTTCCCATATGTGCTTCATAGAAGCATTATAAACAACTAATGGTTCTTGAATTTTAGCTAATACATTTGCTTACTGATGTTATTAGTTCTACTTTGTCTGCAGATAGTTTCAAAAAGACTAATTTTATGTAAAAGCTATTCTTGTCCAAATCAACAGTACAGAAAAAACAATATATTGACTTGGAAATACGCTTATAAAGATCAAGCATAAATGTTTTTCATTTAAATTGGGCCACAATAAATAAGCAAGAAACCCTTTACATCTTCAAGAATGTAAGTTGGAAGAAAATGCAAAATAAAACTTGAAATGCACGTTTCTACTCACTGTCCATATTAAAAAAAATTGACTACAATGCAAAAAAAGTACATTGTTCTTAAGGTTATTGGGAAGTCGTCCGGACATTTGGTTGGATAGAGATAAGTAGATGCGGCAGTACGCTCGCTCATGTAAAACCCAGAAACCTCTGCAAGTTTCCCTTCTTCCTTCTTCCAGAATACTCTGGAATGTTCTGTGGAAAGTTGCAACGGCTTTATAAAGGAGCGTTCTTGCGAGTCACATGCCGGTGCCACGAAAAGTGTTGTTTTCCGAACGAGTTTGAGACGGCTGCTGTGACTTGCAGTGTCTGCTGTTACTGCAGGAGCTTAAAAGCGGTTTTATGTTCGATTCTCCAGCGAGTGGAGTGGACCGCAGAAATGGCCACGTGCTTATTTTATAGCACCGGTAAGAAACTGAATTGACAGTGATATTTGAGCTGATCGTATTGACAGTAAGAGTTAAAAACTAAACGAAGTCACAAAATGGAGTTCGTAGTTTTGCCTTTTTGGCCAAAAGTTCAATCCGCGGAGCACTTAACACAATTCGTGATAATGAACCCCGTTACCTGTACTAATAAGGAAAATGTCCCCTGTAGTACATAATGCAGACATTTTGCGCGTGACAGATATGACAAAAGGAAGACAGGAACTTGTAGGAATGTTATTGGCCACAGGTCTCCATGGCAATCTGACCCGCGCAGTCTAAGTGTCATGGTCTCTAACTCGCTCTCCTATTGAATTATGACGGGAAGGAAGGAAAAGGATTCTTTGCCTTGCCCTAACTTTAATTAGTGGCATTACCGTCGCTCAGGGGGCGCCACCACAACACAGAGCTCCGTCCCCTGCAGCAAGGCCTTCAAATTTCACGAGGGAAGTGCGTGCGTGCGTGTACTGGGTGATTTGTAATGTACATCACAGTGATTCCCACAGGCACTAATGAACTGTACTTACATCGCTTTTGTTGAACATGTACAGTCAGGACCCAAGCTGAGAGCTGACATGGAGAATGTACACTCACCTGCAAAAATACTTCCAACTTCTCAGATCATACTGGTGTAAGCAACATGTAGTTGCCTAACATTTGAAATGCTTTATCGCACAATAGCAAAGGTGTGCATTTTTTAAAAATATACTTTAAACATACCTACTATAGGACCCAACTATATTACTCATTAGTTACACGTGAGACTTGAAATAGTAGGTCCTCGACTCGATTCCCGTTGACAACACACTCAAACTTTGGGTTTTCGTGGTTTTTTTGGAGTATAGTACTATACTGGGATAGTTTCTTATCTGCTATGATCTGCTTCCCATCATTCTCCTTTTTATTTCCTTTAAATATTTCATTTATATGCCACCTCTAACATTGAAGGTCGTATTGGCGGCTTTTGACCTCTTGGAACTTTGGGTTTCTATTACTTTGGAGGCGGCGCCGTGGCCGAGCGGTTAGCGCGCTCGCCTACCACCTAGGCGGCCCGGGTTCGATCCCAGGGATCCGCATGTGGTATTCGTGGTGGACGAAGCGGCGTCAGGGCGGGTTTTCTCCGGGTACTCCGGTTTCCCCCGCCATTTCATTCCACCGGTGCTCCATCTTCATGTATCATCAGTGTCACCGCCTGCGGTGCCGTAGTAGTAAAGGCGGGCGTTAAACACTACAACAACAAATATTACTTTGGATTAACCTATTACATTAAATTCACACACCATCGCAATCTCATGCATAATTCAAAACTCAACAGAATATGAGGAATAATCCTAGTTAAAAAAGGAAATAGCCAGAAGGAAATAAGAAAAGAATATCTGGAACTGTTTACTTCGATTAACATGAAGTAAATAGAAGAAATAGATTTTGTAAGAATAATTTGATGAATAATGGACAGAGCAAGAAATGTGAATGTAACTAAAATATTATTAATCCAGGCACATTTTAATTAATTAATTAATTTAAAGTACTCCAATGAATTCAAAATGTATTTAAGCAACAAAATATTGGACCTCCTTAGGTCTGTGTTTAGCTACTCAAATCACAGCAGTCAGTGGTCATGCAACGGGAATGCAATTTAAAAGCCATTACCTAATGAACAGTTCTTAAAATTCGAGTATCACTTAAGCCTACTATTTCCGTTGTGTCTACAATGAAATATCTCATGAGCGGGAGGGTTGCAGCTCAAATCACGACCGTCATAACTGATTTTTTCCAGATTCTCCTCAATCCATACCTATATCTAGAAGATGCATCATTTTAACCCTCGCATTACCAGGGTACTTTGTGCCCATGGTCTGTAATTTTTAAAATTTTCTATTTTAAGTTTTTGATCAAAGGAATGTAGTTAATAGTTATTGTGAATCACTATTTCTACTGAATTATGTATTTGTTTCAAATTTTTCATTGTTGGTATTTTTGAGAAACAAAGAAACATCACGGTGGTCATAAAGTACTGTCCCGTCAGTATGATGATTCATGTAAAAAAGGGTAAAAAAGGAGTAGTTAAATATTACCTTTATAAACCCGACTTTAATTTTGATTTAAAAATTGCTGAGATATCCTGTTACCAGTGGTGGTCACCTCCGTTGGTAATAAGCTCTGTAATAAGGATTGGCAATGTATGATGTCATGTATTTCATGCAAAAAATAATAAATGTAATAGTTAAACGGTTTAAATATTACCGTTATAAATATGGGAAGATATAATACCCCATTTTCAAATAAATTTGTTTTTGTTACTAGAAAGTGCCCCCCCCCCTGGGCAATTTAAATTATAATAAGGCTTGGCAACGCTAGGATTAAAGCCTGGAAATTTTTGTTCCAAAATGTTGGAAGTAGCGTAGCTGAGATAGTTAAGACACACATGCTGGACAAACAGCAACAATATGGTGGCCAAGGGGAGAGGGGGCATACCTGCCAAGTGTCAAATTCAGTGAAACTCAGGTCCATAGGGTACAAGGACAATGAGAGTAAGTGTAGGTTAAGACAATGTCCAACGTTGCGAAAGAGGTGAGATTGGATTTGCCTCTCCCCACTATACGCGGACTTTGCCACTCATTAACCCTCAGCCGTGCATTGTGTTGCAGTGGCGAGTTGGTTACAGGGACCTTGCGTTTGACTTATGAAAGCACTTTCAAATCTTATGCGATAAACATCTGTTCATTAGTGACTTCTTTGGTATTGCTTACGTTTAAAAAGTGTATCAATATTTGGCGACAAAGTCGAACTGCATAGTCTTAGAAGATACATCAAGTGATCGTCACGTAACATATTGCGAGACGGACTTTAAATATAGTTCAATTTGGTGAAACTCTGTTCGCAAATATAGGTATATAGAGCTATGCGCACTCTTATGCACACTATTCTTGCAAAGGTTTATTTCTCTAGCTACTACATTTAAATCGACATAAGTACGTATTTAAAGAAATTACCTTACTCCGAATTTTCTTGTGAGTGCAAGGGGAATGTGGGAGTACAGTAGGCTTTAAGCGATTGTGAAATGTTTAAACAGCTGGTTGCTATGCGATGCCTTAGAAATTACATTCTCTTTGCAAGGCCAAGAGATAAAAAAGTGAATAACACTCTTATTTGAAAAAAGGTTATAGTATTGGTAAATTAAAACAAATAATAAAGAATATCTCGAAAATGGTTCACTCAAAAGAAAAACGAAGTATTTTACATAACTTGTGTGTTTTAATCGATCCACATTTTTTATTTAGTAAGCTTCTGTCTGTCTCTTACTGTTTACCATTTATGCAAAAGCCACCCAGAATGAAGAGGTCCTCTGAGGACATTCCAGAAAATTCAGGGTATGACATAGAAACGGCCATGGAGTCGTCTATTTGTGTCGGACTGAAGGATTGGAGTGGAGAATAGTCGCTCATTATGTAAGCGTCTCCAAAGAGACAAGGTTGGACATCCCTGCAATACGCCCAAAGACCAAGGCAGGGTAATTCCAGGTTCTTAGCTCAAATGAGGGAAAGCCATGTTGAGCTAACCTCACTTAAGGAAAGGCCTTATAGGGTTGAAAGCAAGGTTGAAAGGCTATTTATTATTATTATTATTATTATTATTATTATTATTATTATTATTATTATTATTATTATTATTATTATTATTATTATTATTATTATTATTATTATTATTATTATTATTACTATTATTATTATTATTATTATTATTATTATTATTATTATTATTATTATTATTATTATTATTATTATTATTATTATTATTGTTATTGTTATTGTTATTGTTATTGTTATTATTATTATTATTATTATTATTATTTATTATTATTTATTATTATTTATTATTATTTATTATTATTTATTATTATTTATTATTATTTATTATTATTTATTATTATTTATTATTATTTATTATTATTTATTATTATTTATTATTATTTATTATTATTATTTATTATTATTATTATTATTATTATTATTATTATTATTATTATTATTATTATTATTATTATTATTATTATTATTATTATTATTATTATTATTATTATTATTATTATTATTATTACTATTACTATTATTATTAATTTCATTTTATCCATAACCGTGTTCATCTACTGTGTTGCCGAACTAATAAGAATGAATGTTAAATAGTTCTAAAAATTACAGGTTGAATCGCTATGATATGTCCGGGTTAGTTGCACTAGCCTTATAACGTTTCGGACTGTTATCGACAGGTAGCAGCACAATGTAGCAGTATGTGAATTCTACTGGTTCAGCCTGGTTCGCAGCAACCCACAAAACCATTAGCCGGAAGTAGTGGGAAAGCAAGAGAACAGATGAAGGTAAAGCCACGCCTATATCGTGAGGAGGCTGTTGGGCCCTCTGTGAACAAAGAACAACTCTTAGGGTTAATGATCGGCAAATGTAGGGATTGATGTACAAAATGAATTTCTGATTGTCTAGCTTATTATTAAGCCTAGATATTTAGAATGAATTTTCTGTAAACATTTTATCACAGTGAACTTTAAATGCACTTCCGTTTAGAATGACAGTGCATTTTCAACTTCTTGTTCTTTTTCAGATTACCCTCCCCTTATGTAGGACTTACACCCCTTAGGATTTGTAAGCCAATGCCTTGGGTCAGACGCCTGTCGGGGAGCACAGGAACCTATGGACCGAAGAGAGTGAAGACCTGGAAGCGGGTGGTCAGCCAAGCACCTGGTATGAGAGCGAGAAAGAGGATGATATGAAATACAGGCGAAATGAATGATTGGAAGGGTGATAATGGAACAATAGGTGGAATGAGTGGCGGGGGAAAAATATGTCCATGCTTCTGTCTGTCTGTGAACAGCACAAGTAAAGTCTAAAGTTGTTAAATATCAAACTTAGTATTTAAGATCAGTGTCTTCTCAAGAATGCCACACAAAATTTTTTTTCAAAATATCACCCTTCACTCTTTCCATGGAACATTTATCAAAATGTTCATTTTCCAAATGGCTCTCACAATTTTGAATAAAATACTTTTATGACAAATGAAATGTACATCTTGAATCTTCTGCAAATGTCCTCAGAATGCTTTTCATTTTGGATGACTTTGCATAACTCAAAACCGTAAAAATAGACAAAATCTTAGTACACAGAAACTGTAAATGTGTTAAGACACACTTTATGTTAAATATTTTATTGATGGACTGAAGCTGCCATTTTGGAAATATTGCTTGTTATTTGCCTAAATGTTATGATACTTTTACCTTTTCCCAAATAGGAATGCGTTAATCTCTTTGTCATGTAAAGAAAATGTCATTTCATCACATAGCAGCACACAGCGACCAGCTCTTAAAATATTTGACTGTTGCTTAAGGCCATATTACTGTATTTCCATATTTCTCTTGCACCTACAAGAAAATTAGCAATACTATTTCTGCAAAATTTTATCTGCATTAACCTGAAATACGTCTATAGAGAAATAGACGTTTTTAAATATAATTTTCCAAGAGTAGAGAAACCCATGTGAGTGCAACACAGATTTCTTAGAAGAACTCCATCATCCGTTGAAAAATGGATATGTGAAACTGCTAATAAAGAATTGGAAATAAATTAAAAAATAAAGGAAAGCGGAGTGGATGACTTGGAAGCAAAGGGCAAAGTAAAATCTTATCAGACATGAATAAGCTCAAGATTAGATGCAGTGAATAATGATAAGTTATGTTGGCCTCAAAAGACAATCCGACATTAGTATACATTGCAACGAATTGTTACAACGAGAACAATGTTTGGAAAAATACTGTTATAAAATTGGGCATATACTTACTTATGTAAAAGCAAGAACAACTTGAAAAACCGCGAGAAAAATTAGAAGGCGCCCGACAGACAGCAGATAAGACTTGATCTTTCCATCCACACTGAATACTGCGATACCCATGTTTGTTCTAGACAATGTTTTTCTTTCCCTAAATAAGTGTAAACAAACATCCAGAAACAAAAGCTAAGCATTTAAAATTTTGTTAATAATGCTACGAACTTTCCGCCTTCCAAGGAAATTTGTCGCCAATTTAATGAGAGAAAATATAACAGGAATAGAGCGGATGCTAGCCGATTCAGAAATAGCCGAAGCCGTTGCGTAGCTGTGCGTAGGGGTTGAAAGTATTGAGTGTTGATGGCTCAAACCTCACCTCCTGCACACTTGTTTTCTGAAATGGAAAATTAACCAACGACTTTAGATCGCCAGAACTTTTTATCAGGAATACAGAATCAGAACAAAGGCACACGTCTAGAAATTGAGTGAATGGGCACATGGCAACATTATTTAGTCCTTGGAAATAATGACAACGCTGCCAGGCCTAAAGGTTGCTTCAAACTGAGGTAATCTACAACTGAATTGCATTTGTTTAATGCATAATTAACTATTTAATCACTGGCATCAAGCTCTTTTAACTATTTATTTTTTTTATCAGTGACACCCCATTTTCTCTCGTATGGAATGTGATACACTAAATTCGTTTTCCTTTGATGTTTTGAGTGTTATTCTCGCATAGTATGATACCTGCGTCGTATTACTGCATAAAAAGTATAAGTTAATGTAATCATGCCGAAGAATTTAATTTTCTAAACTAATTATGTTATTTTATTGTGGCTGAAACTTTTTATTTTTCGTGCATTGTTTAACATGAACAAGATACAGCGCTTTCTTATATCCATTTTAAGCTAACGAAGCATTGACAGTACACAAGGGAAGTAAATTATTTAATATGATAGTAACCGTCGACATTTGTACAAAAATACCTTTGAATGTGGGTTATTTAAAGGAAAACATTAGATATTAATTTGTAGAATGATTGACAGTTGAAGTAGGTGTATTTATTCCCTGTTGTCTACAGCGATTGTAATCGATATCTTCTAAAGCTTTCAGTTCTAAAATTTATTGCAGCAATATGATAATATTTCTAATAATGTATTTGGTCCAGGTTATATAAATAACGATGTTTCCGTTCAAACAGAAAGGAGAGGGAGAAAATATTTTGCGGTGGGGGGATTCCATCCACGTTCACGGGGCCACTCTTGGTACGCGTTGAAGTGTTTTAACGCTCTCGGCCAACACTGAACGCAGGAATTGAGTGTGGATTATTAAGCTTACTTTGGTAAGCCAAGAGCTCAACACTAACATCGGTTTTTACCTCTGGTCCATCATTTAGTGAAAACCCAATAGTAACATATTTTCTGCAGACGTAGTAACGTTGAATTTGCAATATTTACGCTTTAATTTAGAGTGATTGCTGAAATATCGCTTTCCAAAGTTGCGAGGTGAGACAATGGCTGCCACCACCTCTGAACAGCAGGGGAAGCATACGTATATGACTGATTTCATTCTCATACTATTCTCTCTGTTTAGGGACGCCTGAGAATTAGGTGAGCCTTCACGCAGGTGGGTATTCACTTTTGTGATAGATAGTACTTACGGAAGATCGTAGCACCTACTAGACGCCAATGTCTTTTCGTTCACTGGCCAAATTAGAAGCAAAGTTTGAAAAAATTAATTGTATTGCTTCCCTGACCTCAGTGAGTGGGTGGGATCTATTGGAACCCTGCACAGTGTAGCGTCTTTAAGGGGGCTGGGTAGTGGTTGGAGGTGAAAAAATCGATTTTTTATTTTCTATTTAGAAAAAAAAGTGCAAATATACAATGTGGGGATACATGTGTAGGTAAGACCTTTAATTTATCTCTTTAAATATGGCAGCTGACTAGTCACACCCATTCAACTGGTGCAGCCAACGTGACAGTTGCAACAGTGTTCTTTGTTTTCTATCTGTAATCAGGGTCATCCTAAAACATGAGGTATGTCAAACTTAAAGGTGCACAGTACAGGCACACATATTCATTACCAAAGGTTGTTATGTTGGCAATTAAGCCTATTTTTAGGGATGACACAACTAGGTAAATGTTTGCATAACAAAATGCAGAATCCTAATGAAAATTTTCATAGTGTAAATAATATGGGAACGAGTGCCCAAGACTGTTTGTACATGCATCAACCCTCAATATAGGCCTTTATGGTGCACTCATTTGTTATAATGATGGCTGTTACAACAGAATTGAAGCTTTTGAAAAAATGGGCATGTTTATTAGTGAAAATGTAAAGCGTGCATTAATGTGTATTAACAAGTGACAGCTCTCAGAAGCCATTAAAAAGGCAGGAAAAATGGAAAAAGAGGACAGAATTAAAAATCTGATGTGTTTAATTCACGTGACTTTCTTTACTCTTCTACTAACCATTCTTACAAACTCTTAATCCTCTATCTTCCTCGTGTTAGTTGAGATAAACATTTGTACAAATGTCTGTATTGAAATTCTGTTGGAATATGGCTATCATAGAGAACTGGATGTTGAAAAGCGTTTTATTAATAATTTTCATATGAGAAATGAACATAAATGATTATGGGCAGAAAAGTTGATTAATAGCACTTTTGTCCCCCCCTCCCCTCCCTATTTCTTTTACGGTTTACACCACTGTGTAGACATACCATGAAGTATCTGTTAGTAGAATGGTGTGACAGACAGTTAGCCTTCAGGATCACATCCCCATCCATGCCATTCTGCTCCATCAGGACTCCACAAGGGGACTGCATTTCATCTCTGTGACGGCAGATGGCATTAGGGTGACATCCAGTTCATCTGCTTACATTGACTATGGATAGATAGCACAACATTCGTCCTTACCATCTATTTGTCATTTATACTATTGTTTAGGCTCAGGTGCAACTTTGGATCGCAGTATTAAATATCCAATCCGATATTTACCTTAGCAACCTAGAGAAGCCTCGAAAATGCCCAGTCAGTCGGCTTACAGGATTTAAACCCGGGATCTCCAATCGGTACGTCTATTTAGAAGCTAACATCATCACCGTAAAGTCAGACAACCGAAGTACGCTCCCAGCAATTTTCACTTTTAGGTCGTTAGTCTATTGAGGTTGTAGCGGGATAAATCAAATCAATCGCTAAAGTAAATTCTTAAACAAAAATGTTCGCCAACCGATCATTCCGTGTAGCAGGTAGAGGTGTATCAGCTAGAGTTTGCTCCAACTCAGGGTAAAACCATCATTAGTGTGACGACGCAGACAATGCTGAACAAAAGGCGAAAAATCCTTTTGTGCCTTTTGTTAGGCTAATAGGGACGCCATGTGCAGTGAGGCGGAATCTCCTCCTGGAACTCCCGCCACAGCAAGGCATGCCTATAGGTGGAAATTCGGGAGCCGCGCGTACAATATGAATTTCCACCAATCACTGCAAACTCGTGGTCAGAAAGTAAGGGTATAGTCAGGGGAAATGGGAAAGTTATAAAACCGGCGAACACGCATTTTAAAGTCCCAGTCATGTAATACACCCCGAGCGCCAGTCCTGTAATACACCCCTTGAGTCCTACAACATACCCCGCGAGTCCTACAACACACACCGAGAGCTCTACAACACACTCCGACATTATTACAACACCCCTGCAACATTAGTATCAGCGCCGTCCAGTACCGCGAGGAAAAGTCAGTGACGAAGTCGATAACAAAGAGTATATGGTAGGAAGAGTAGCATTTACTGTGGACTGGAATAAAAAAGCTTTCACAAAAATAACTGTAGTTATTATTTCTTCAACACCCACGAGATAAGATCTCAGCCGAGGCAATCTGTGTGAGACCTTTAGGGACCACCAGCCGCAAGATACCTGCAAATTTTTCTTCTTTTTTGATATAATAGTTTTTGTGTAAACAGATAATGTCAGCACTCTTGAACTTCTGCTTGTATAACAATTATAAAGTAAGGTAGTGTAAGGGAACTTTTTCACTCAAGAATGACAGAGTATTATATGTCTCTTAGAGGACAGGTTATGTGACACCTTAAGTTGTTTATACCCAGAGTGAAGGATTGCAATAGGCCACCGAGACAAAACTAGAAACACTGCTTATTTTTGAGTTCCTTGAAAAAAGTGACTACACAGTTTGTCAGCATAATTTCATTAGGACAAAAATTAATGAAGTTGTAGGAAGTTTTAGTTTTTAGCCTACATTTAGGAATTAATTTCTAAATAATGCATTCTGGTATACCAGCTAACATAAAATAGCGTTCTTATTTCAATTTTCAAAATATCACAGAGCAAACGTTGCTCGGAGGAATTGAAAGAAAGAAAGAAAGCGAGAGGGAGATAGCTGGAGAGAAGAAATAAACTGAGAAAGCAATAGAGTGAAAGAAGGGCAGATGGTGAGTGGGAAAGACGGAGAATGAGATAAATATTTATTGAGGGAAGAATATCCATGCAATCATGCGAGCGGACCTTGGGTTTTGCTGAGAGTGGTGGTGGCAGTGGCGGTGGTGGTGGCGGTGGCGGTGGTGGTGGCGGTGGCGATGGCGATGGCGATGGCGGTGGCGGTGGTGGTGATGGCGGCGGTGGTGATGGTGGCGGTGGTGGTGGTGGCAGTGGCGGTGGTGATGGTGGCGGTGGCGGTGGCGGTGGTGGTGATGGCGGCGGTGGTGGTGGTGGCAGTGGCGGTGGTGATGGTGGCGGTGGCGGTGGCGGTGGCGGTGGTGATGGTGGCGGTGGCGGTGGTGGTGGTGATGATGAAAAGAAAATATTTTAGGCATCCTTTTTCGAGCATACATGCGAAAGTAAGATGGTAACCAGTGGATGCAAGGCATCAGGAAAGACTTAAATGGAATAAGCAGAATAAATAGTACAGGATAGCGCAAAGTTAAGAAAGTTAACTACAAAATTTCGAGGTCTTCAGTTGAAGAAAAAGAAGAAAGCAACTACAATTTGGACAGAAGAAAGAAGCAAAAATCACGGTGACAGTATGAAGAAATACTGGAAAGATAGAAAGGAAAAATAAAAGTGAGTATCAATGCAGTTGATTCCTTAACATGCTCCATAGATGGTCTGAAACGAAGGAAAAATACTAATAAAAAAAAAAAAAAAATATATATATATATAAGATAGAGGCAAAAGCCAGAATTGAAACAAAGTTATAAAACGGTCGAAAAAGTATGAAATTTCGATATCTAAAGTTTTAAATCCTCGGGTTCGTGCTCACCTTCAATAAAAACTTCAAAACTCCCTCGACCACTTGTTTTCGTCCACCAGGATCTCTGCAAGTCTGACAGGTAGTGTGCTAAGGGTGAAAAAGGACTGAAATACTACTAAGGATTAGAATTAGGATTTTAAACTTTGCATACTCTAATTGCAATAAGCCCTTAAAAATAAACCAAACAAATGGTACCTGCGTTTACCTTATGATTAAAGCAGGGTATAATACAATTTCTAAGCTACATACTTTCTAAAAGACTAAATATAAATATTTAAGTGTAATTATCTTAGATTTTCTTATGTATGGTTCAGCATTAGTACATTTCACAATAGGCACATACAAGGTGTTAGAGGTATATGCAGATATTTGGATAATTGAACCTTTGTACGTATTCACTTCTGTGTGTTAGTTGCCTCTTTTTGCATGGTCGTAACTGTACCGTATACCCTGCAGTTTTGCTTCACACTTCGAGCAGTGACGTCATTGGCCTAGGTTCCGGTACACCATTTGCTATCATGAGAGCGTCATGCTCTCTGTGCCACACCTACCTGGAGGTACTAACCAACCTAAAAACACACTACTCTTAAGTAAATTATAATTTCACAAATTCAGAAAATATTGATGTAATATTGTGCATTACACTGACCTCAATTATCAGTAAATTTCTGGAACTATATCTCAAACAGGCTGTACTACATTAGAACATTTCCAAGCCGGACGCGACAGTCTAAAAGCTCGTGTATTTCCGTTGTAAGATGTTGATAATGAGCCTTGTGCATTTTGTATATTTTCTTGGAAGATCATTATGTTAAAGCCCCCTGCACTAGCGCTCCTTTGAGAAACGAAATTGCTAGAACGATGGGCAGCCCACGCACAACTCGTCCTCATTTCCTTTCTAATAGCGTATCACATTTACTTCCGTCTCTACCTTTGGTTCTTCTTTCACTGTTTGTGGTATTTTCTGATATAAGTGTGCGTAGGAAGACATCATTAAACACAGATTTAGCAAATATATTATGTCTCCCTCATCGTTTCTTGGTCAGCACTGCTTAAAGAGCATTTGTAATTACAATAAACATCATTTTCAGCCATTAAATTTTAGTCATGAATTATGAAATCATAGTATGAGACAGTTCTCTCTCTGCACCAAACAAACGTCTTTGTAAGATAAGGCAATAACACGTCTTCAACGGCTTTCCAGCCCTCACCCTAAAAAAGGGGCACAAATTGTACAAATTATGACCTTACCTTCGCTGTATACTTAGCAATTTACAGATGTTAAACAAAACAGACGACTTTATGGAACGTTCACGTTATCATTATTTGTTGCTAGTTTCGTAATAAAGGACACAACATATTAAATACAAAAACAATAGCTTATCTTTTCATTTGTCACTAAAAATTAAATCCCCCTTCAGAATTGAAAGAATTCATCACCAGACTAAGCAGTGAAAAGAAATGGGCCTCTTTGGTTTGGTTTGGTTTGGTTTAAGGGCACTCAACTTCTAGGTCATCAGTGCCCTTAAAAGATTCATGGCAATAGCCAGATATAAATTTCACTCAAAAAAATAAAAATACTAGCAACAAGAAAAGTACACAAAGGTAAAAAGCAGTGGCAATAGCCAGATATGAAACAAGGTGATAAATACGTCTAAAAGCAGAAACAGATAATTAAAATCTTAAATCCTCAAATTGATATTGTACTCCGCAAACAATTTAAAAACTCTATCAGCCGCTGTTTTGTCGTCCGCTAGGACCTCTGCAAGTCTGGCAGGCAGCTGCAGAGAATCCCGAAGGTGCACTAGAGAGCAACACTATAGCAACACGTGGCGAACCGACAAAACGTTGTCACACAGAGGACATAGAGGTGCAGGGTCCCTTTTAAATAGGAAACCATGCGAAAAATTGCAGTGCCCTTTTCTTAATCGAGCCAAACTAACCTCCTCGCGACGAGATGTGCGACAGGAAGTTACTCAGTTTATCGGAAGTTCTTTCACTTCTCTAAGCTTATTACCGCGGAGAGCTAACCACTCGTCGTGCCAGGACGACAGCACCGCTCTCCGCACTTCAAGCCTGAAGTCTTCCGAAGTAACGCGTGAGATGGTAATACTGGGTTCTGTAGTTGCCGTCTTTGCTGCTAAATCTGCCATTTCATTCTCCGGCAAACCTACATGACCAGGAATCCATGCACACACCACGTCAACGCCAGAAGCGTGTAAAACATGGAGGGCATCCTGGATACGTTGTACAATAGGGTGGGGGTTGTACAACTGACAAAGGCTCTGCAGTGCACTAAGGGAATCGCTCAAAATCAGGCAGTCACCTAATTTACGACGGCGAACATACAAAACGGCTGGATAAATTGCATAAAGCTCTGCAGTAAAAATGGAAGTGCTATTTGTAAAACCGAATGTATATGGTTCGGTTTCATAGACATAAGCACATCCAACACCGTTGGTGCTCTTTGATCCATCGGTGTAACTATATCGACGGTCAGTGTAGCCTGACAAAACTTCTAAGAAACACGTGCGGATACTTGAAATAGGCATCGTGGACTTCTGGTGTATGGTCATCCCAAGATCTACGTGGGGCGTGTCAGACAGCCAAAGGGGGTAAAGTCTCTCGCCCTTGGCGAACATCATAGGCAGTTCCACTCCAAGCTTAACTAGAAGGTCTTGGAAACGGAACCCCTCAGGCTTAGGACTAAGGGTTCTCTTAGCGTAGTCGTGAAAAAAGAAGCGAACGTTGGGTGCTTAGGCATACTTCTAAGCGCACAACCATAATTTGCCAAGAGAATCTCACGCCGATATTGCAGAGGAGGTTCTGCGGACTCGGCGTAAAGGCTCACCACTGGGCTTGTTGGAAAAGCTCCTGTTGCAATGCGGATGCCCCTGTTATGGACCACGTCTAATCTTCTCAGCACAGATGGTCGTGCTGACGAATAAACAATACACCCATAGTCCAGCTTGGATCGGACCAATGCGCGATATATTCGTAACAAAATTGTCCGATCTGCTCCCCACGATTTGCCATTCAGCACTCGCATCATATTTAGGGAACGGTCACATCGTGCTCTTAGCTGTGCAATATGCGACGACCAACTAAGCTTCCTGTCCAAGATCAAACCCAGGAAGCGCGTCTCTTCTGCGAAGGGAAGTGAATCTGGACCAAATCGGAGAGAATGTGGTAATCGTCTCCTACGACGCCAGAAATAACGCAGATTGACTTCTCAGTTGAGAAACGGAAGCCGTTTTTTACGTTCCATTCTCTAAGTTTGTCCAAACATTGCTGCAGGCGCCGTTGTAAGAACGACGTACGCTGAGAAGTGCAATAGACTGCGAAGTCGTCTACAAATGGGCATGACGAAACTCCAGGTGGAACACATTTCCAGATGGAGTTAATTGCTATAGCAAAGAGCGTGACACTTAGCACCGAACCCTGAGGTACTCCCTCCTCCTGAACGAAAGAATTAGAAAAACCCGAGCCGACCCTTACTCGGAAAAAGCGGTCCTTCATGAACTCCTGAATGAAAAGTGGTAGGCGTCCACGTATGTTCCAGGCATACAGGGAACGTAGAATCCCTGCTCGCCAGCACGTATCATAAGCCTTCTCAAGATCGAAAAATATGCCAACGGTTTGACAGTTATTCATAAAGCCGTCTATTATCTGTGTCGATATTGACACATGATGGTCAACAGTTGAACGGCGTCGTCGAAAACCACACTGGATGTTAGTCAGTAGGTTACGACTTTCTAACCACCACACCAATCGTCCATTGATCATGCGTTCCATCACCTTGCAAACGCAACTGGTGAGGGAAATAGGACGATAGCTGGAGGGAAGATGACGGTCCTTCCCAGCCTTCAAGATGGGAATAACGGTTGTCTCCCGCCAATTTACTGGGAGTATACTGTCAACCCAAACACGATTATAGACCTCGAGCAGGAATGCCTTACCTTCAGGAGAGAGCTGCTGTAACATTTGTACATGAATACCGTCCGGTCCTGGTGCTGAATATCGCGAAGATTTCAGGGAATGCTCCAGCTCCGCCATGGTGAAAAGGCGATTGTAATCTTCTACGTTTCTAGAACGAAACGAGAAGCCTTGAGATTCCACCTGAGTTTTAATTGGAAGGAACTCAGGGGAGTAGTTTTCCGAGCTAGACACTTGTGCGAAAGCACTGCCAAAGGTATTGGCCACTTCAAATGAATCAACAACAGCTCCTGTGGCTGTTTTTAGTCCCGCTATTTGTATTTGGGTCGTTTTAGCTGCAACACGCCTTAATCTATCCCACACAACCGAGGAAGGTGTGTGTCGGTTAAATGAAGCTACAAATTTGCTCCATGATGACTTTTTGCTATCCAAGACTTCTCTGAACCTGGCGCGCATTTTCTTATATTCGATAGGTTATCCAACGTAGGGTGACGTTGGAAAAGCCTAAGAGCACGTCTTCGAGCACGTATGGCATTCCGACATTCTTCCGTCCGCCAGGGGACGGGAAATCGACGGGGGTGTGAAGTCGACCGCGGAATTGACTGTTCAGCAGCAGAGAGAATTGTCTCCGTGAGATGCTGCGCCAAATCATTAACTGAGTCGTGCTCGTCGTACGTAAAGACAGCCAGCTGGGTGTGAAGGTTCCAGTTGGCATGGTCCAAACGCCATCTGGGCATACGTGGGGAACATGTAGGTTGCGTCAAGAGACTAATAAGACATGGGAAGTGGCCACTAGAGTGTAGATCAGAGATGACATTCCATTGTAAGGAGACTGCCAATTGAGGTGAACAAACTGAAAGATCAAGGTGTGTTATAAGTGTGAGAAATGAATGTAGGCTCTCCAGTGTTGAGGAGAGCTAGGTTGTGACTGTCTAAGAAATCGGAAATGAGTGTACCTCTCGCACAAGCGCGACTTGAACCCCACAGTGGGTGGTGCGCCTTGAAGTCTCCCACCAACAGGAACGGTGTTGGTAACTGGGAAACTAGATCTTCTAACTCATTGTGAGAGAAATCACGAGACGGAGGCAGATATAGATTACAGATGGTGAAATGGATGTTTGGCAGTTTAATCCGTACAGCAACTGATTGTATATCAGTGCAAAGGTAGAGTTTGCATATATACGTCATCTCTGACAAGTGGCGGTACACCCTCTTCTGGTGTGACATCACACCGTACTGGGGTGTATCGCCTTAGTTGGAAAGAGTCTTGAGGGCGTAGCTTAGTCTCTTGCAAACATGCGACCAGAGGTTCGCTCAAGTTCTGGACGTTGGCTTCTTATACCACGTAAGTTCCATTGTAGGATAGCCACATTACATTGTGTATGGGATAGGTAATTCCAAGGTAACTCTTCATTACTTTGGAGTAGGCGGTTGTCGAACTAATTTAGCCCTTTTCTTCTCTCTTTGGCTGACGTTCTTTTCAGACGCTTTTTCGCGCCTCTTTTCCACTGGGGGTCTCCCAGTGTGGGCAGATTGGTCTAAATCCATGTCCTCTGCCGAGGATGTGCGTTTTCCCATAGCAAACTTTTGTTCGAGTGTCTCGAACCGGTTGCTAATGGGGACCGGCGAAGATGAAAGACGCCGGTCTGAGTCCACCCCTGAAGATTCTCCAGAAGAGGATTTTCGAGATCTTCGAGGAGATGTTCGGGGACTCTTACATCCCTTCGATGTACTGGGATTGGACGTACCACTTTCCTTGAGGAAATCGTTTCTTGTATAAGTCTTTTTGGACTTGATCGGTGAGGCATCATATCTTACGGGCTTGCTTCTTTCTTGTGTTGATCTTGATGCTTTTGATGGTGATGTAACGCTGATGTTCTTTGCACTTACGGACTTTGTAGACGTTGACGCTAATGTGCGTGCCGATGTTGAGGGCTTTGGAATAGAGCTACGGGCAACAAGTGTCTTTTCAGAAATTGTTGCCCCATTGAAATCGCTAGTCTGCGTTGCGATCTCTCTGCTCGCTACCGCTTTAGCTGCAACAGAGCTATAGGTTCCAGATCTGGGAACAGAGGGTTGGCGTAGACGCAAGATCTTCTGGGCTTCTGAGAAGGGCACCTTCTCTTTAACCCGTATCTCTTGAATCGCTCTTTCCTCTACAAAGCGGGGGCAGTCTCGGGAACTAGATGGATGTTCACCTCTGCAGTTCACACATGAAGGAGCTGTAGTACATGCACCATCGTGGAATTCATCTCCACATTGAGGGCATGTAGCTAGTCCCTTACAAAGCTCGCTTGTATGCCCAAAGCGCTGGCACTTGAAACACCTGAGTGGGTTCGGGATGAACGGCCTACCTTCGATGGATTCATACCCTGCCTTAATTCTTTGCGGGAGATCTACCCGATCAAAGGTCAGGAACAGGTTACGAGTAGGCTTCAATTCACCACTTTCTTTGCGATGAACCCGATACACACAGGTAACACCTTGATCTGTTAAGTTTTCCTTGATCTCTTCAACACTAATTCCGTCTAACCACACCGCGTGAGGAGTTTAATGTCTTGTGAAGGTTAACACGTATTGGGTAGCTGGCCAACAGGTTTGCTTTTTGTATTTTAGCTGCCTGTTCTGCTGAATGCGCTTCTACTAGAAGCGTGCAATTACGCGATCTAGTGCATGACTTCACTGGACCAGCTATCTTATCCAGGCCCTTCTGGATTACAAATGGGCTCACCGAAAGAAACTTGTTTCCTTCCTCAGTTCTCGAAATTACTAAGTAGCGAGGACCACAACACTCGACTACTTCCTTTACATAAACTTTTGGTTTCTTTTTGTTTTGAGTTTTGGAACTCATGGCGCATTAATCCTCCACCATTGCAAATGTCTCCGATGGCATGCTCACATCCTGGGCGCCACCCCGTGTTAGGTGAGAGTCCTGGCCTGGACCTTGCTCACCCTAGGGTCTCACCTCCCAATTTATAGACAGAGGGACCCAATCGCCTTCAGGAGTGCATCAGCTCATGCAATGGCCCCTCCCCGGGACTGACCTTTATCAGCGGATACGCACACAGATCCTACATGATAACCAGGGGCTGGGACTTACGCGATTACCCAGTCACCACTTGCGTCACCCCATCCTCCTACAACCCGCGCGTAGGTTATCCGTCATACTGTGTACAGGGAGGCAACAGGTGGGAGGTCAAACACAAAAGTGGATCAAGGTTGATTGGGCGTTTGGCATGTGCCCTCTCACCTCTTGGAGGAACCCAATCGAGAGTATGGCCGGGCCCCGGGTACGCCAAACCCGTACCTACCGTAGTAGGAGCCCCTGGGGGAGTTTGATTTCGGAGTCCTCTTCTCCTAGATGAGTCGTCGACCAAGACTAACGAGCCCCATCTACCCGTTTGGAATGTTCTTAGCTTCCCCTCACCTCTTGCCTACCAGTGGTCACAGACACACTTAGTAGGCCGTCTGGATCGGGTACTGAGCCCCTCCGCCACGACAATTTGACACTCCTTCGGAGGGGAAATGGGCCTCAGCAATGAAGTCAATATGATAATTACCTCAAAGTGAAACTGTTGCAACTTTCGAGAAACAACAGAAGATGATTGTGTTGCACACCATCTACAATGGATGAAAATACTCTCCTCGCCAAACTGTGTCAAGAAGATGCCATTCAAAACTGTGACCATCCTAGTACATTGTCTGCTCTTCATCAATTTTGGGACAAGTGAAATGGACAGCTGTGAAATGGACTTCAAATACCCATTTAAATGTCTAGCTAAGCCTGCTGCAAGTGGGTGTAACCCCTACTAATGCTGCACTCTGAAAGCTAACTTTACACTTTTGAAACTTATTAGTTTAAATTTTGTGCGTATATTTTGAAACATAATGAGGCTGGTCAACCTGCTTTCACTCACTACTTTCCTAAGAGTTGTTTCCACACTGGCTACATTGACAGATTCCTATTTCCCCTTTTTACTTTCGAGTAAATGAAGTAATATTTGGGAAAAGCTTGAGTTTTGTGTTCGAAGTTGACATTTTTCGGTTGCTATTACAGCGAGTAATAGAAAATAGAAGACTTAAGGTGATTATCTTCAGTTTAAATCGTCAAATACGTGATAATTATATGTTGTCGCTTAGGTTAGTGCACGTGGCCCAAGAGTGTTATTTTTACAAAACTGAGCATTTGTACATATACATAAATGGAAAATTTTGCACACACATATAGGGTGAAAGTTAAATGATCTGTCAGACTTCAACAGAGAGTTTCTCATGTTGTGAATAACAAGAAAGTCTAATAACCAAAATGTTGAAAACTTTATAGTTTTTTAGAAAAAATATTTTTATCAAAAAAATGTATCATCACCTGGCTGAAAAATTATTCATTGAAGGTTCATGATTTATGGCTATATTCATAGAAAATTGAATAAACAACAACTTTTTCCTTTGGTGTATTCCAATAGATTCAACGGTTTTTGTGTAAATTAAATTTTAAAAACCCACAATTTATTGCAACAAGAAGGCGACAAATTGTGGGTTCTTTTAAATTTAATTTACACAAAAACCGTTGAATCTATTGGAATACACCAAAGGAAAAAGTTGTTGATTATTCAATTTTCTATTAATATAGGCCCTAAATCAAGAACCTTTGGTGAATAATAATTCAGCCAGGTGATGATAAATGCTTTTGATAAAAATATTTTTTTCTAGAAAACTATAAAATTTTCAACATTTTTGCATTAGACTTTCTTGTTATTCACAACATGAGAAATTTGCTCATTTCACTTTCATCCTGTATATATCAATATTATCGTTAGCCAAAATATAATTATTTTCTCCCAGATCAATAAACATCAAAAAGCACAATTGAACATGTAATGTTTTGTTGTTTGTCATACCAAAGTATAATCTTAAAGTAGTCCTTTTTATGTATCTTATTGCAGATTTTGCATTATTTGTGCTAATGTGCATTAAACCATTAAAACTCATGCATACTGCATCTACTGTCAGTTGAATTTGTAAGTGGTTCATTTAGCAAAAAAAAATATTGACATAAATAGTGTGTTTTAACTAGATTTACAGTTTTGTGCTCTAAGATTTCGTATATCTCTTAGGGTTTACCAGTTATACAAAAGTCATCAAGAGTAAATAGGACTACGTGAGCTACTGCCAGAAAATTCAAAATATACATCTCATTTGGCATAAAACACCTTAAAAACTTGGCATTTTAATTAAAATCTCGGCGCTTTTGAGAAAATGAAAATTTTGGAAAACATTTTCATGTAAAGGGCAGCTAGGGATGAAGGAATGTTCTTCAAAAGCTTCGTGTCGCATCCTTGAATGATGATTTAAATGACATAACGTTGGCGTCCTAAATATAGGACATCTTGTACCTAAAATTTGTTGGCAGCTCTGATTGCTTTCAGTAGTTCGCTGTCCTTGATTGATGCATATTGTTGGATATCTAAGCTTCCCTCTAAAGTGAGGTTTCTACATGCATCTGAGTTAACTGTGCCTGTGAGCTGTGTGCAAAGAATGGCAGAACAGTATCAAATTCGTTATGAAAGATAAGGTTAATTGATAACTGATGTACCGTAACAAACTTTTTATCAGATTTTGCACAATTTTACAATACCGGTAACTGTTCTACATTTAGTACGTTAGACTCATAAGGGGTAACTAGTTACTGTTGTCTCTTCTAGGGGATAAATTTGGCGAGAGCACTGAGAATGCTAGAATCGGATGACATTGCAATAGATGATTAATTGTAATCAAGTAACAATCATTGCTTTGCTACCGTGAATGCCTGTGGTGACATCAGTGATGTACATTCTGGGGAAGAAATTGATGTTTCATTAGACAATTTAGCTGGTAGCCAACTATGAACTAAGGACGAAATTGAGAAGTTGAAAGCGAGGAGTGGGGTAGAGAAGAAGAGGAAGGAGGAACAAATAGGGAAGAAAACTGATGGCGATAACAATAAGCAGGCTACCAAACAAAACAAAAAGAGGAAGATTTATCACTTGGAGAAAGGACAATAACAGTAAAATAGTCGCATATCATTCATGAGTATAATAAGCACATGGGTGGTGTGGATAGAAGTGATCAAAATCTAAGTCTATATAGAATATCGATAAGAGGCAAGACATGGTATTTCAGCCTAATAGCATACTGAATTGTAGTGGCTATGATGCCACTTACTTCAAGGAAACGAGAACTTGACCACTTAGCTTTTCGAAGGCTTGTAGTCCAACATTAAAACTTCAAAATCAAGGGACAGACCATCAAAGTCTCATTAAGACTCCGGGTTTGATCATTTTGTAGTGGCAATACATTGTTAGCAATACCACACAAGCCAACAACCGGATGCTAGAAGTGTGTTGTAGGGTTACATGTAGTATGTTCTGTTATTTGTCATACCAAAGTATAATCTTAAAGTAGTTTGTGTCCTTTTTATGTATCTTATTGCAGATTTTGCATTATTAGTGCTAATATGCATTAAACCATTAAAACCCATGCATACTGCATCTACTGTCAGTTGAATTTGTAATTAAGGTAAATAAGGCTGACGCCCTATATATAATATAGGTCACCACATGCCGAAATAAACAATATAAACGAAAAAACCAGAAAAAATTTAATAAAGTTATCCAGCTTTATCTAGGTTAAATACCAACTTTGATTGTTAAGGGACTTTCCATTTTTGAGTTATGCTCATCACACACAGAAAACACACACAAACACACACAAACCACACATACACATAGTTACAAACACACGCATATTTTCTAAAAATACTTCTTTTTTGGATTCATGGGGCTTCAAAGCATATATTTCTTGTGAAATTTTAGATCGAATATAATACTTCTTCTACTTACTATACGTGGTAGAGAAAGCAAAAGGATTGTGGCTTTTAAAGAAATAAGTCATAAATTGTGTTGTGACAAATGAATATACAGGATATGTAACTTTAATTATTTGTGTTTAGCATATTCTAGTACCAGAAGAAGGAAATATGTATATAATTACTAGGGCAAGGCAATTAATGATTTTGCATATTTTCCTTATGAAGGTTGAAAAATTGCTTGCATATACGGAAAGGTATGACATTGACTAACTAGTTAAATAAAAGTAATTTTTTAGGGAATTTTTGTGCATTTTCTTACTTTTTTTACGGACAAGTCATTTTTTGGCAATTTTTAGGTCATTTTGAACACATTTCCGGAAGGTTGGGAGATTATTTGTATTTGATTAATTTTTTTTAAAAATTAAAATTCAGTATTTTTCCTTGTCAATACAATTTCTTGGATTTAAGTAAATGCTATGCTAACTCCTACCCCTATTTTTCAAGGAATGTGCATTATGAACTGGCTAGGAATTCAATTTAGAGCTTAAGTTACCTCCTACCCATATTTTTCAAGGAATGTGGTAAATGGACTTGCCCACACTCCCAAGGAAATTCCTATATCCAGGTAAAACGGCATTGTTGTGCTGTTAAGTGAGGTGATCAGTTGTTCCTAGCACCTGTACGAGCACCATAAGAGCAAAATGCCTAAAGTGAAGGGAAGTAATAGTGTTAAATTGAAGACATTTGTTTCAAAATATAGGAAAAATATTTTTTTCCACGGACGGTCATATATTATTCTGCAAGATCTGTGATGTGAGAGTGACTGCTGAAAAAACGTTTACAGTGGAACAACATATGTCACAGGAGAAGCATAAACGTGGCCTGCAGCGAATTGAGAATAAATCCAGTGTAAGTTTACAGCAGATGCTTCTGGGCGAAACTCATTCAACATTTTCACCATTTTGTGAGAAATTATGTGAAACATTTTTACCTGCCAATATTCCACTTCACAAGTTGAATCATCCGAAGGTGCGTGCTTTCTTAGAAGAGGAGACAGGAAAATTAACTTCAGATCCCAGAACATTGAGAAGAGCCTACGTGGATCGGTGCTACAACAAAACTTTGCAACAAATAAGAAAAAGGATCGGGGAAAAGAATATATTTGTATCCATCGACAAGACAACAGGCTCTGTAGGCCGTTACGTAGCGAATGTTATTGTTGGAGTTCTAGAAGCACACAGCCGGAGAACAATTTCTATTACATTGTGAGCAGCTGGACAAAGTGAACTATTTGACCAAGCATTGAGAATACTTTGGCCTGATGGGATTCAAAATTCCAATGTATTGCTGTTTATAACAGACGCAGCACCCAACATGATAAAAGCTGCTGCTTCTTTATGTGCACTCCACCCAAAAATGGCGCATGTAACATATTTAGCGCATGCATTACAACAGGTCGCAGAAGAAGTACCTACGTGCAAATTTTCCTGAAGTGGATAAATTAATTGGATACACCAAGAAAGTATTCTTGCACTTGTAGTTATTATTGCAACAATTTTGACGTAGTGAAGAAAGTAGTTGATTCTTTTGATAATGCCGAGACTGTGTCAATAAAAAAGGTGCAAGAACTGCTTGTTGATAATGAAATTGCGGGTAAACTTTCTTACATAAACGCCAATTTTGGATTCCTTCCTGACGCAATAAATTCTCTGGAAAAATCCCAAGTGACGTTAATGGAACAACTACAAATGGTGGATAAAGTAGTGAATGATTTGAGCCGTGCATATGGTAAAGTGGGTGATGCAGTGGCAATGAAAATAAAGAAGTGTATAGACAAGAACAGGAGGAACAAAACATTGTGTTAAATTGGCAGTGCTTTGTCTGGTGAACAGTTTTCTCTTGCTGACTTGAGCTAAATCCAGGAGATATTGCTTGCTTACAGTATGCTCCAATCGTTTCCGTTGAAGTAGAGAGGAGCTTTTCCATTTATAAGTCAATACTAGCAGACAATAGACAGTCATTTCCGCTTAGAATTTGTGATTGTTAACTGCAACTTAAAATTGTTATAAAAGTGCACTGAAATGGAATTTCTTCAATAAAAGATATTCTAACCTGTATATTTATAATTTTCTTTTATATTTTGATTTTGTGTTATATTTCATGTAACTTAGTAACAAAGTGAGTGCTTAATGTAGTAATAATAATGATGATGATGATTATGATTAATTGCATTTTTATTGGCAATTCTTTATTTTTTGGTAACTTTAACATTTTTGGGGTCATATTTTTGGGTCATTTTTTGTAATTTTTAGGTCATAAATGCATTTTTAATTTTGCATTTTTTACCAAATTATAGGTCACTAAATGCCTGGCCCTAATAATAAACTTAACAAATTTTAGGGTCTGTATACTCTAAGAACAACACTGAAGTACAAAACTTCAAAAATCACATCGCTGTAATTTTGGAAAATAAGGTATTTTGTGCCTTGACGGAAGCGAAATCTGGACAGTAAATAGATTTTAGACAAGACAAACACGGCAGAAATGAGTGATTACATTAACTTGCCGGTTGTTCTATAAGTGTATACATGGTAAACGAAGGCCAAGATTCTATAAGGATCTATATTAAATTTGTTTTAGAAGATAGAAAATTTACGAACACACCGTATTAACAGTTAAAACATGGTCCGTGAGAGAAAATATCTAATGTGGCTCGCATAATTGCTGAGGAGTATGTTGAGTGGCCTAACTACGCAGGGGCTTTGTCCTCGTACTGGTTATTATAACTTCCTAGAAGACACATGTTGATGTTTGGTATTATTATAACTTCTTCACTCGTGTTATCGTGGAGCGGCCGTAATATGGCAAAACGATTTAGTTTATATACTGGATGTTCGTTTTTAACTGTTGCTATAGTTTCCCATAGAGCGCGAAACAATAGTTGCTTCTGACAGCTTAATGGTACACTTTCCAATGGCGAAACAGAGATGAAATATATCAAATTATTCAGTGAATAAAACCGTAAAATTTGCAGTAATTGGGTTGTACACCCAAAAAATTATTGAATTGAAAGCCATTTTATTCTATTCAACTTGCATTCTTGTGTTTAATTATATTTTATGTATTTGAACCCATTAATTATTTGCAATAATTACTCTAATAAAACGCACTGAAAGTGAAAGTTTAATTGTTGGAAATATTTTAATTTAGCAAATTAATACGCTAAACAATATGCAATTGTATTAAAGCACCTTACTTTGGTTTAGTACAATAAATACAATATAATGTTATGTTTTTCTTATGCAACTTATACACCATGTATAATTTTGATTCCCTGTGTGATGAAAGTTAATCTGAAAAAACGATGAAGGAGAAAATTAAAGCAATTTTCTAAACAGCTTGGCTCCTAATTAATTGCAATAAATACTGATGCAAGCAACTCTAGAAAACAAAAAAACCACCAGCGTCTTGTGCATTTATAGTTCAATCTGTTAATAGCTACCAGGGAAAAATCCGAGAAAGACGATTAAAATGTCCGAGTACAATATTGTATGTTTTGTGAATAATCGAGCGAATCTTGCTAGAAATAAGCTGTCTGGGAACACGTTTTCCTGTCACATTCAGAAAAAGATGAACACGTTTAAATTAGGATTTTTACTTTGGATCTTACACATGCATACTTAGATATTTCTATTAGAATTAAGATGCTTTTATGTATATGGAAAGTTTAGAGTATCCCAAAGAGAAAGATAGGTAACAATTTAATGCGAAAATATAATTTTCAGTCTTGTGATGTGCTTTATCATAATATTGGAAGCTCGCAACAAATTCTACGGTATATGTAGGATAATAAAGTATCTGTAATTGTAATTATAATATTTATAAATGCAATGTTTGTCTCCTGTTATCCATTTCCAACCAGAAATGAATTAATTGAGAACGCCTTTGACTCGGTATGGTTAATTTAACAATGTTAATTCAAATTATACTATATTATACATAGACGTGTTAAATTATCATACACGGATTATCACCAGGTCAATCTTTTACTCAGTCAATGTGGCCAACTGTATTCCATAACAATTTATTACACATTATAGTAGATTAACAATCGAAATAACACTCCATTTCAATTTGACAACTGTGTTTTTAAGAATTGTTGTTTTAATAATTAATATATTTTTACACAAGAAAGGTTATTTGTTAATGTTAAAAAACTGAGATTTATTTGAGATTATAAACTGGTTTTCTGTTATAACGACAAGAGAAGCAATGCACGTAATTCTTTAATTTCACTTTCCGTAGTTGTCAGTGCTGAACTCCAGTAATCTAAAAAAATATGTTTTTAGGATATTGTTTTATACATTTTCTCGTCAAATAATTGTGATATGTATATTATTTAAATTCATATTTTATTTATAAGTAGTCCAGATAAGTCATTCACGGTCTGACCTTCCCATATATCAGATCAGGTGTCTTATGATATTATTTGTGATAACAGCATTAAACTTAAAATCCAATAGGAAAGAATTATTTGCTCTTAACCAATTTTTCTTCATAATTTATGTTCCAATCGGTACCGATTCGATTTTTTTCTGCTACTTTGATTTGTTTTAATCTCAATATAGGCTCTCCAATTCTATCACAAAGTTTTATGTTAGTGGTTCATGTTGGAATAAGTGGTTATTTATGTGATTTAATTACTACCGTATTCGCTTGAAATAAAAAGCAATGACAAGCACAAGAAGCATGTAACATGTAACTGTCTTGGTAACCATAACTATGAAACAAATTTCTGAAAATAAATTACTTTCTCTCTATATAATCAATATCTTCCAGCACAAAGCTATAAGTTTTAAATATTCCTTTCATAATTTGATTTTGCTTTTAAACTCGTGTTTTTTCTCAAAATATTTATTTCTTAAACTTCGATAACGAAATAAACTATGAAAACAAACATTTGGCAAATTCAGTTAAGTTCCTATAACTGCAACGATATTCTTGAATTGTTGAATATGTTTTCGTTTTAAAAATATAATATTTATTTTGCTATAACATTTGCCAGTTTTTAATTTTCATTTACAGATGGCACTGCTTCCTTTGTCTAAATAGAATACACGATTGTACAAACGCTATAGCTGCTGCTTTATATGTTAAAACGTCTGATTGTTTAAAACGTCTTGAATCTGGTCTACCAAAGACCGAGATATTGGTCATTGGGTATCGGCCATAGAATGTGTTCCACCAGGAAAGTTAGTAAGGAAGTAAGTAAAGAAGTATTGCATTCTATCCAAATTTTGACATCAAGATGTTAACAGAAATGTACTTTATTAAATCCTCTGAATACAAAAAATAAAAATATAAAAGTAAAATAAAAGAGAAACAAAGGAAAAACCAAAAAAAGGAACAAAAAAGTCTTGTTGCCCTGTGTGTGAACTCAAACTTGGTGTCCAGTAGCTTTCAAATATGCGATACCAAGGTTTTCAGGAAAATTTTCACCCAAATTTCCCTTTTGGAAGTATTTTTTCTTTTTACAAAAATGGTCCTAACAATTTGGTTAAAAATATATTTCTAATTCTGGAGTAAATCAGTTATTGATATTAATTTTCAAAATTATCATAGTTTTTTTCAACTGCAAAACGCGATTTTTTTTCTCCACCCATTTTTCTTCATAAAATGCATTCACTACCTGGAAAATAATCTATGATCCTTCCCTAAATTTTATTCTAGAAATACTCAATTAGATGCATCAAAGGCCCCCGTCATCAAAATGGAAGCTTTGTGTCTTAGATCATTTAGAAAGCTTAAACAGATCTGAAAGAAATCACTATTACAGTCTTTACATGAACTATGAATCTTGGGCTTAGGTGCCGACGCGCTATAACATACTGCTGTTTCTCAAACAAATGAAGAAGAATTAATAACAGAAAACAAGATGACAAAAAATTAAACGTGCTAAGTGGCTTTAGAAGGACATCATCTTAGAGTAGATGGCGTAAAAGGGAAGTACTATTGTTTATGTATAATTTTAATTAATTCAATGAAATAATGACACATTTTGTTTAAAGTAATTAAAGTACATTACTTACATACTGGATTTTATGAACTATACATTTGAGATTATGTTAGGGTAAAGAATCCTGGTATTGGTAACCAGATGTGAGGACGTGTATTACAGGTTTGATTTTTATTTTACTTTATTTAGTAAGTAGAACCGTAGGTATATGGTTCCAGTCCCAGCTATGGCATTATTTCAATCACACCTGATTTAGCTTTTCAACCGTAACTTATCAATGTCCTATAAGAAACAATGAATATATTAGGATACTTAGGCCTTTTTACTTTCTCTGCTATTTACAGGAACTATTCCAGTTATTTTGTGTTCCACAAGTATTTACTTGCATTCCACTAAAAGTTTCTATGTCCATGTTTCATCAGAAATGCATGTTTTGAGGCCTTCTACATGTGTATGTGGGCGGCATAACCAAAAACGAAATGTCGGATAAATGCCAAACTTGGTTTAGATTCAGCATCTTCCAGATGATTTTCCAAAAACATTTCGCCCACCCCAAATTATGCTTTACATGGAAAATTTATTCGAGATTTTCAATTTTCCTAAAAATTGCGTTTAAGATATTCATTAAAATACCAAGTATGAAGATGTTTATGAGCCAAATAAAATGTATAACTTGACATTTCTGCAAATAACTTGTGTTACCTTCTTCAACTGTAAATCATTTTGTATAATTTTTTAATAACTGGTAAACCAGAAGATATAGACGAAAACGTACTACACAAGACATAGTTTAAATCGTATAATATTTTATGGCATTAGCAATAATTGTGGCGATATACATAATTATTTGCTTAAATATTTCAGTAATTTGTCGCTTTTTAAGTACTGTCGCTATTCAGTTGTTTCTCGTGAGGTCCTGGTTAGAGACTGTCATTTCTAGGCCAGCATATAGAGATTACCTTTTAAACAGCTGACTATTGATTCGGTTTCCCCTATGCCACCCTTGTACCTTCAACGAAGTGTAATAAAGCTGTTTCTGGAAAGGTTTATCTCAATAACATGAAGTAAACAGACAAATACGCTTTCGTATTAATAGTTTGTGGAAGCTATTCAATAATAAACAACGGTAGCTAGCGAGGACATGTAAATGTGATACATCAGGATTTTTTAACATTGCTGCAGATTGCACAAATAGTGTAAGAGCGAAAATAGAAGTTTTAGGGCCCCAGTAGAGTTAGTTCACTTGTATTTAATTGTGCAGGAAGTTTGCGTCGCAGGTTGCCTGCCGGCCAGGAGTCGTAAAGTTTGATCGCCACAGAAAAGTGCCGGTAGTTAGCTACGTCAACAGGCGCCGAAGATGACTGGTGGCCTGAGGCGGTGCAGGGAACTTGTTCTAATTGTGTTAACACAGTGTCCGCGTGCCACGTACAACCTCTGCTACAAAACAAGTAGACCTCTTTCATAACAACATCCTACCTTTCTGTGAAACCCTGCTCCATTCCAGCCTTGTGTTGGCTCTAGAGTTATCCTTAATTCAAATTATGCATAACCACATCTAAAGTTATATTCAAAATTTTTATAATCTATTAAATAGGATAAAAAGGAGTATCATACTATCGATGTATGAAATATACATGAACTATGTTACACATAGCCCGTACACAGAGTTTATGAATTTGGATATGTTTCTGATCTGTGTAATTACATAACCTGCTTTCTGGACTCTACTCGTGGCTAAATCTTCGTTAGTGCGAGTACTAATGGTGATTCTGTATTCAAGTAATCTCTTGTTTTTTTAACTATGTAGTTAACACAGAGAAACCCTACTCACACAAATAATTATAGCAGATGGAAGAAAGTGTCACTTTCTAGCAAAATTTATAGATACTTTTAAAAGATTAAATATTTAAAGAAAGTAAATCAAGCATTTAAAAATAATAATAGAAATAACTAATCTAATAATTGTAAATAAATAATAAAAATAGGGAGAAAACGAACAAACGAACAAAAAGGGGGTAGCCTTATGGATGGGAATAGCAAAACTAACGTATTTCAGAGCGTCACTTGTTTTTCTCGGCAGACCACGGAGACTGCTGGTCAGTCTGTCATAGGTGACAGACGTACATTTTGTTATCACATCAAATTGCTTAAAAACCAATGGACATAAGGCGAGTGTTTTGCTTCAATAGCAATAAAGTTCTGCTAAGATCAGTTTACTCTTTGCATACATAAGACCAGAAATCACAAATTCATATCTTTTCGATTTTTATTTTCATTGAACTGTCAAGAGATATTTCCAAAGTACCTCTCTGTGAAGCTCAGAGGAATTGATGGTGGTGACTTAAAAATGAATTTTAATCCATGCTTATGTACTGTCGTCTTTCTGAATTTCTGGAGAGTATTTTTAAAGCCGAAACCTGAGATTTCGTCGGTGAAATTTAATTTTTTCCGAAAGTCCATCAACAAAACTAACTAACCGGTAGAGTAAGCAAAAGGGATTCTTGGATGGAGAGAAGCTCAAATCTCTCTGATTGAAATACTTTTCGTTATTTATCATCGCTCATGAAATATGCTCTATTGGCTCCGTATTTTAAACTGTATCATTTTTCCTTATCCGTGATCAATCACATTACACCAACTATGTGTGTTTTAAGTCTTATATACCTCCTAAGTCTTTACGTACCCCTGGGTGTACGCGAACCCTAGATTGAAGATGTTTGTACTAAAACACTTCAACGAATTGTATTTAATGTTTAGAGTGTAAACGAATGAGATCTCGAGTAATACAGAGTTTTCCCTTGTACAAGAACAAACATAACATAAAAAAGATGTCGATTAGTGAACTAATGATAAGAGCTATAGGAATAATGTCCAAAAAAGTACATCAGTTTTGGGTAGATTTTGATCTGAACAAATGCCTGCTATATATGTTAGCAATCATAGTAATCAAGGGGTCAATTCTCAACATGCGAAATTTATTTAGTTAATTCATTGAAATTTGCATGCAACACTTGAACTACTTATTCTTTCAGTTAGCGTATTTATATTTTCTTTAAGTTGTTTATTCTTAATTAGTTGTACAGTTATACTTTATCTTCTTGGCACTCAAATGAGGAAAGTACGTTAAATAATCAGGTAAATTCTTATTGCAAGAGAACGTTAACGAAACTAACACAAGTAAATAGAAACACCTTTTACAAGAACAAAATCAGGCGCGCGTATTTTAAAAACTGGAAAATAAAATTAGTTTCCGCCGAACTTCATATATCCGAAGTAATGCATAAATGAAATTTGACATATTGATCTGTAAGCACGTGCGCTCATGTCCAGAAATTTTTTTTTTTATAATTTCGCAGTCCAGATTCATTTTTACTGTCTCTACTACGTAAAGCAGAGGAAGTGTTGTATTCCATCCAAAAATTCGTTGCCGAGATTTTACCGGGAATGTATGTTTTGAGGTCCGCTGAATCTAAAAAAAAATGCATTTCTAGAAAAAGGTCCGTGTGTGTGTCTGTCTGTGGTCTTTCAGTCTGTGGACAGCATAACTTAAAAACGAAAAGTTGGTTAAAAACCAAAGTTGGTATTTAAGTTCAAGGATACAACACGAAGATTTTAAAGACAAATTTTTCACCCTCAACCACTCTTTGCATGGAAAAGTTTTCGAAAATTTTGATTTTGTTGAAAATGGCTCTAAAGATTTTGATTAAAATACCGCATGTTTGAGATATTTTTATGAAAAATGAAATGTTTTTCGTGTATTTTCTGGCTATAGCCCCTATAGTCGTATTTACTCTGGATGACTTTTGCATAACTGGTAAACCTTAAGAGATAGACCAAATCTTCCTCTAGAAAAAATGTAGATCTTGCTCAATTTATGTTTAAATCTTTTGTAGAGTGAACAATTTCGGAGATTTGTCTTGTATTTCTGTGAGTTTTGGAGAATTTATACTTCTGTCAAATATAACATCGTTGTTCATTTTTTATATGTTAACCGTGCAAAGAGAACGGAATCTCAAAGGTTTAAAACATTTGAGTATCGCTCAGAGCCTTATTGTATTCTTATATTCCCCTTGCTCCTAAAACGAAATAAGCAAAGGAAGTAAGCAATAAGAAATGCAAATGTTTATCTCAACTAACACGAAGAAGATATAGGAATTAAAGTTTGTGAGAATGGCTACAGGAGTAGAGAAAGCCATGTGAGTGCAACACATCATATTTTTGATATTGTGAATAGTTAAATATTTAAGAAAAATTTTTAACGGTTATTACAAACTTTTGTTTTCACTCGGCTATTTCAGTTATACAAATATTTGTTCAACTAACATTTGAGACGTTCATTTCAAGAAATTATGGACCTAATTAAAACGGTCTTATAATACCAAATCTTCTTTAGTTATGTTTTAAGCTACTTATGTAAGTGATTCTTGTTTCAAAATTATTCTCTAGAGAACTGAAATAAGGATTTTAAAATGTGTTTTATAACGATACTGTACTAAAACATAAGAAGTAGATTTTAAAATTAAATTTAAAGTCGTCTAGTGATAATGAATTACATACTTCTAAATCTTTGGATGAATTAATCGAAAATTTTTAAAATAATATTTTATAGGTTGATTCATTTACATTTCGATAACTTTAAACCTTGTGTGCACTGTTAAATTAACTTCTCTCAAATTTACTGCTTAGCGCACACGATGTCTGCGTTGTAGAACTCAAATACCTATAAGCAATTATTTGACCAAACAAATACGAGTATGTTAATGTTATATTGTTTAACCGGTTAATATCCAACGATATCTGCCATGCAACGGAAGGTGCCTCCCCCCCCCCCCCACCACCCTCCTCTTACATCCCGTTTTCTTCCCTTTCATTGTTCTCAATGTTGTATAAACAAAAGAGAAAGCATAGCTTAATGAACTACTTCATTCAGCTGTCAATGCACGTTTGATACCCGGTGCCTTACCCACTGTCACATAGTCGTTCCGCAAGAGTGGGGTAATGGACACGTAGATCAAATGAATCATCATAATCATTAGTACACCTGAAATGTTATTAAGCCGATATTGCGTAAAAAATTAATCTTTTGAAGCACTACACTGCATACTAATATAGCATGAGGATGTTATACGACTTCTACTTATTTAAAAAGTGAATAAAGAGAACTAAATACCTGCAGTAAATTAAAAACCTTTCACATACTATATCAGGTGCATTATCCACCCCTAGGTTTTTATAATTGATGCAACGGTAGGTCTCGTAACTTAGGTCTATCTTTATCGCCCTCTTTGCACCTCATTTACGTATTTAGACAGACGAAGGCTCCACGCTCAGTGATACAGCGGTTTAAGGGACACAAGCGTTGGGTTGAGGTCCCTTTAAAAAGAACGTGGTACCTTATATTAGAGCTGCCTGAGGTCTCTAACAAATCTTATGAATCTGTATTATAAAGCGCCTGTACCCAAAATAGGAACTAAATAGCCACTCAGAAAAAAAAAAAATTATGTTACATTCACATGATTTTCTCTACCCACATTGCTTATTTTATATCTATAGCTTCTGCAACAATCCTTCATTTAGGACAATGCACCCTCTGATTATATTAGTAATACATTTTCTTCCTTCCTTAAAGGTATTCCCAATGGTCGCGATATGTGATTTGAAGTTCATTGCAAGATTTGGGAGTCAATCTATGCATTCTATCAACATGATCTTTCCAGTCTTTCCTCCTTTATTCTATCCATTTAGAAACATCTATAATCTCACGTAAAATTTTTATTTCTTCATCACTATTTTTATCATATTATTAATGTTGTTATTCTCATTTAATTTTTACTCGCAATTTTTCTGGGTATAGTCTTTCACCCACTTCATGCAGCATACATAATGACGAATTGTTAGACAATGGAAGCAAGGGGCTTACTTAGGAATTAAATTTACACCTAAAATATGTATTTAAACACTTTACCATTTTACTGTGACTGAGTACCTATAAAACAGACGGAAGATTTTTTACAAATTGCTCTGCATTGTTTGTGGACTTAAAAGCCAAAGTACATATGCAACCTGAAAATGTCAGAAAATATAACCAATGTTATGGCCTTTAAAGGAAAATACTCAATACGCTCTAAAATAATACTAGATGGAAACCAATAGAACAAGTATATCACTTAGTATGATGTGATATAAGTTATGAATATGATAATGGCACCTACAATAAGCTAAATAAATTGAAAATGATATGTTGTACGATAAATAGAACATTATCAATCAAAATCAAGGACGATAGATATAATTCTATGACAACACCAATGCTTACAATACGGAAGTGAGAACTGCACAATAACTAAGAAAGGATATAGTCCGCAGAAATGAAATTTGGGAGACCAAACAAAGAATTCGAAATAAGTAATTAAATATATGCATGCAGTATGAATGAAAGAACAGAGGAAAGGAAAATGAGGTGGAGGGAGCATGTAGGAAAAATGTAAACAGAAAAAATAGATAAGTAATAGATCGAAGGAAGGAGAGATATAGGAAGGCCAAGGAAAAGTTAGGTATTGTGAAGTCGGAACAGGCTGCACTCCTTGAAGTGAAGAAACAGAAGTAGAAGTAGAAGTAGAAGAAGAAGAAGAAAAAAAAAATGTTTCTGCCACGTCGGAAAAAAGAGCGACCACAGAGAAAACAGTACATATTTTTCCTCACTTCTTAGTGTTCAGTCAAATAAATCTCTTAGAAATAGTTTTCTTACAAATTTCTTTGTAAGTAGACATAAGAGTATATAGACACCCAAATCGACAGTCAGATGTTTCAAATCAGTCGTTGTGTTGGCCCAAATATTCCATACTCTTTCCATGGCATCGCAAGAAACAACTGAGTAGTTGCAAGGCTAAAAATGACTGTTGAAAAATGCAATCCTATAATAAGAAGTACCTCGGAATTGGCTAGTGCAATAAATCCTGTGCCTTTGAAGGGATCTGCATATTTTTGTGTAGCACGGTTTGCTCTAAATTTCATCACTATCTTGATACGAGCTTCACCTTGTCTGGGATTGCAAAAGTGGAGTAGGTTTGTGACGAAGAATTGCCTAGTTTGCACGTGTAACGAAGTCATACCTATAGCACCTTCCTTCGATCAAAACGACCAAGTTTATGGGAATGAACATATGGTACAACGCACTGAACGTTATGTTACTTGTTGAAAAATGTTTTCTTTTCTTACAAAAGGATCATCACCAACACTTCATGAATTAGGAGACATCCTGTTCCGGCCTTAAGTCTCTCTCCACCTTCTCATCGGTCTTCCAACATCTCTCCTCCCATATGGTTGGTAATTGTATGCCATTTTGGGTATTGGGTATTGTCCACCCTTTGTAAATGATTTCTCCAGCTTTCTCTATATTGGTTTATTTTATCATTTATTGTACAAATGCCTAGTTCTTCTCTTATTTCTTCATTTTTTATTTTATCCATTATTATATTACATCCTTTTATAGGTCTAAGGTACCCATCTCATTTCTGCTGCATTTATTTTATCCCATTCTTTTTTCTTTATCGTCAATGTTACACAATCATATGTTAATGTTGGAATTGGCTCTGTTTTGTAAAACTTTAAGCTTGTTTCTTTTCTTGCTTTTATTTTTAATATTCTTGTTAATATTCCGCTACTGTACTATTTACTTATTTATTATTTAACTCTTGATTATGCTGATGTTATACTTCATCCTAAATAGTTAAACATGTGTTCTTGTTCCAGAACTATGTTATTTATTACTATTTTTTATCTATGAGGGTAATTTCCTTGAAAGGCCATTACTTTCGTTTTATTAGTTCATATATTAAGTCCATATTATTTTAATACATTCCTCAATTTAAACACTTTACTGCAAATAATTTTCTGTTTAACCTACATATACATATACCCTTTTTAGGTTTAGAAAATACATGCGACAGAGTAAAGGGACACCTGCTGTGGGAACTATTAGAAGGGAAAGGATACCCACACCCATTAATACAGATATTAAAAATATGTATAAAGCAACTAGAATAAAGATTAGAAAATGGACCTGTATATATGGACGAAATTCTTAGAGAAGTAAATGGCAAAATACCTTCAAGAATAAAACTGAATAGAAATAATACAATAAATATGCTACTCTATATTGATATAATAATTGAAGAAACAAAAGGATTATTTACTATTCAAAGCATGTAAAGGCAGTTTTTGTTGCCTTCTCTTTCTGCAAATAAAATAAATCGATGCTTAAGGAAGTATTACACAATCAACTCCAAATTTACCTACGAGTCTTTCTCTCCTTTTCCTTCCACACTGTCCACCTGTTTATATAGCAGTTGTTGCCATCTTCGTACGGATATATGAATACGAAGAAAACTCAGTCCTGACGTCATACTTGTCCAATATGGTGGACAATGGACCAGTATAAAATATATATTGAACCTTTCCTTTTTTACTTTCTCTACTACTAAGTAGAGGAAGTACTATATTCCACACTAAAATTCGACGTCAATATTTCACAGGAGATATATGTTTCGAGGGCCCCTTAAAAAGAAAAAAAGATCCATGTGTGCGCGTGCGCGCGCGTGTGTGTGTGTGTGTGTGTGTGTCTAGTTGTCTATCAATATGTCTTTGTGGGCAGCATAACTCTAAAACGGAAGTAAAAATCTGATGTTTTCCACTCACATTACTTTCTCTTCTCTTATTCTAACCATTCTTACAAACTGTTATTCCTATATCTCCTTCGTGTTATTTGAGATAAACATTTGCAGAAATAAAATTATCTTATTGTTTTTTCCCTGCAGGTACAAGGGGAATATGGGAATACAGTAGACTTTGAATGATAGTCAAATCTTTTAAAGCTTAAAGACTCCGTTCCCTTTGCACGGCTATGATATAAAAATGAATAACGTTCTTCCATTTGACGAAAGTTTAAGTATTCTAAAAATAACACAAATAACAAGAAATGTCTCCGAAAATGTTCACTTTTGTCCATCTCTTACGGTTTGCCAGCTATGCAAAAGTCATCAAGAGTAAACAGGACTACATAGACTGTAGCCATTAAATTCAATATATATCAGCATTTTCTAAAATTTTTCCATGTAAAGGGTAGTTTGGTGTGGAGCAATTTTCTTCCAAATCTTTGTGTAGCATCCTTGAAAGACATTAAACTTGAATACCAACTTTGGTTTTTAACCGAATTTTCGTTTCTGAGTTAATACCTTTAGTGGCTTAGAATTACGAGTTCATTTACATATTTGTTTCCGTTCATTTTATAATTGAACTATTTGGTAACAATAATAAAATGTTAGGAAAAATTTACTATAGGTAATACTGTATATAGATAAATACTAATTGCAAATAGGTATCCTGAAGGTATAGTGTACCTGTTCTTTATTGGGGGAAATATAATGTTTGTATGGTTGGTTTGTTCATATATTGAAAATTCGCTCTGAGACAAAATGTCTTAAATGGACTTGAAAATATGCTGCTTATATGCTGTTAGAGAACGAATTATTTACGTTTACATCGCTTAACGATTAAAATATGCACTATGAAATGTATTTACAATGTTAAACATCAACTTAATTTCACAAAAATTACTGAAGTAACACTGAATATGGAATGCAATGTCATAAATTTCATTTTTATGTAACGTTTTTAAACACATTGCTGTAATCACAAAAATAATTTTATCAATATTTGAAAATGCAGCTCTATGCTTTCTTAATGACTATCTTTAAACACTAGGTTCGCTTTTCAGCCATATCCTACTCTAATATTTTCGTAAACGTTTGTTACTGCAATCATCTTTGAAAAAATAAAATCCAGCACTAAAATACAGATAAATAACAATAGATGGCAGAATATGGATATTTTAGCGATTTAGTGTAGAGTTATATTACAAGTGGACAAACGTCTTTAAAGGTAACGCAATTGATAATTACTCAGAAAAGTGAATGTTAATAGATAAAGCCTGTCTTATCTTTGTTTCAACGTTTTATTTGAATCTTATTTAGCAATTCATGGTCTATTTTTAAATACCTTCAAGCTTCAAAATTCTTCAGCATTGGTGGTAAATATATAAAGAAACATTGTTTTAAAAATTTATAGGCGTGTTGTTTAGTGCGGAGCAATCAGTAATCTTCGATTAAAACAAGTGGAAAATTCTGGATGTTACAAGGGCAGCCCTCAAACCGAACGTTTCACACTTTTAGTGTGTAGAATGTCTCATCTTTCACAAATTATCCATTGGATGTAAGACATGTGAATACGACTGAGGTTTGACTCCTTAACCTCACTTATTATTTTCCTACTTCTGTACCCATATGAAAGTTCATTAAAAGGCCCCATTATCTATGTATCTTAAGCTTATAAGAAATTTTGAATGCTAGGCATGTTATAACAGCACCGATCTACATTTTTTCCACTTTAAACAGATTTCTGAACAAATAAAGAAAAGGAATTAAGATTATTACTAGATATAAAACAAGTAATAAAGAGGTAAAATAGTGTAAGGAAGGATAACGAATTTTTACCACGTAGTAAAGTAATGTATTGACAATGAAATTCCTCAGAGATAACTCATAAATATAGCTTGTATATTTTTCATGGTTGAAAAGTAGTGTTATGTAGCACTAGTGGTTAGTGAATGTTCCCTCTCAGTGAAGTCTGGAGACAAACTGCTGGCTCCTTGCAGCATCCCTAAGCATCTCTGTTCCCCCTCCAGTGGTTTCCATGGTGATAGTGGGCGGTTCCTAATTCTGCGGGTTGGCCGGGGAGACGTTGCCATGGCACCAATCACAGCACAGGACGCGGAACCCACGTCCCACGCAACTTCTTCTGCAGGTCGCCGCCGTCGTTGGAGGATGCAGGGAGGTCAGTCTTCCAGCAGCCTCCTGAAGCACAATAACGTGGTCCTGTAACACAAACACCTGCCTTCGCAACATCCAGACCAGAAGGACACCCTTCCCTAGCAAATAAATACACCTTGTCCTTATAGCTCTTCGGATTGCTAATTATGTTTAAAATGCTCAAGAAAGCTATTCTTTACCACAAAAATTGAATGCCCTAATTTATATTAAAAGGTTTCAGTTTTTATGTATGCTGTGAAAGGTATCTGATTTTCCGTTGTAAATAATTGTTAAATTTCCCAAATTCAGGTTAAACATAAGCCTACGTCAGCCTGTCTTAGAAAATAAATAATGCCAGAGTATAGATTTATAAATGGAAAGGCAGGCAAAAGAACTATTATTCTACTATCTAAAAATAATGGAAGATTTTAATTAATTTTTATAATGTGTAAATTATTATGCAAGTGAAGCTAAATGGGCCCTTTTCACATTATTTACTTACAATTCAGTCTTTGTGTCCTTACTCCAATTATTTTTAAATTTTTCCTGAAACATGTCGTTCACTAAAAATGTTACCTATAGTTAGGTAGTGAGGGAGTTAAATTTGTACCTATCCAAGAAACTCCTAGCTGCTGACTGGACATGTGTGCAAACTAATATCAAAATACGAGGTAGTTTTAGCACAGCTGTCAATACTTAATTTGTGATATTCCATTTTTAATTTCTGTACTACGTACTTGCAATGAGAAGTATTGTATTCCATAACAAAATTTGATACCGAGATTTCACAGATAATACCTACATGTTTTGACGGGTTCACATGACCTAGTTGACTTGAACTGTCATTCACTCAATCAATCACTCACTCAAACACTCACTCAAACACTCACTCAGACACACTCAGTCACTCACTCAGTCACTCACTCAGTCACTCACTCAGTCGCTCACTCAGTCGCTCACTCAGTCGCTCACTCAGTCGCTCACTCAGTCACTCACTCAGTCACTCACTCAGTCACTCACTCAGTCACTCACTCAGTCACTCACTCAGTCACTCACTCAGTCGCTCACTCAGTCGCTCACTCAGTCACTCACTCAGTCACTCACTCAGTCACTCACTCACTCACTCACTCAGTCACTCACTCACTCAGTCACTCACTGTCACTCATCCACTCAGTCACTCATCCACTCAGTCACTCACTCAGACACCCACTCAGACACAGTCACTCACTCAGTCACTCACTTACTCAGTCACTCAGCCAGTCAATCTTCACTCACTCACCATGCACTCATTACACACGCACGCACTCACTCATCACTCACCCAGGAACGCTCGCACCCACTCACGCACGCACTCACTCACTATTAGGAAGCATTGGATGTCTATACAGATTATCAAAGATCACCAGATCTAACTTAAAACTATAAGACATACGTAAAATATAGAAGAGATTTCTAGCTTTCTTTTTAAAAGAAGCGTATTCTGTTTCCTTCTTCTCAGTTGAAATAATAGTTCATATGTGCAATTAGAAATAGAGAAATTCTATAGTTATAGTTTATTTCCTATTTCTTGAATGTATTTCCTCCTATTTTCATTATTACGTATTATTCCCTCCTTTGTTATTATTTTTGCAGCGCTTCTGGTTTTGCCCTCTACAGGTAGCTTGTACACCTGCAGTAAGTTTCATCTGTAGGTACAATAAAACAGCAAATGATGGCAACCTGTTTGTTATTCATCGCTGGTGCCACCCATTCTTGTTAAGCAGGGACTGGAGAGGGTGGCTCCCCTTGTAGTTCTCCACCTGTGGTCCGCGAACCAGAAGCAGGCTGCTCTTAAACTGAAGAATGCCTGTCAACACGTAAATACATAATGATCAACAAATCTATCTATAAGTAATATTACACAAACTAGAGTTTACCTTGAGCTCCTTCATACGTAGAGGCGTTCAATTGCCACCTGGTCAATTTTTTGTTTTGCAAAAATGATCACTTCTTTTGTTTATTCAGAGTCGCTAACAGTATCTTATAAATAGCTGAAAAACAATGTATTACACATTACAACCAATTAAAAATCAAAATAGCACTCCATTTCAATTTTGCAACTGTGTTTTTAACAATTTTTCTTTCAATTATTAATATATTTTTTCACAAGAAAGATTATTAATATTAAAAACAAAGTGAGATTTATTTCCTATTACAAACTGGTTTTCAGTTATAAGGACAAGAGATGATCGAAATACATGTAATTCTTGGGTTTCGTTCTGCTCAGTTGGTAGTGCTGAGTAAGTCAAACTACACTAGTTGAAATAAATACTTATACTTTAGGTTAGTTTTCATAGAATTTAGCGTTTTCTGGTCAACTTTTGCGATATAATATTTAAATTAATATTTTATTTATAGAATAATACAGTTAAATTTCATTTCATTTCTCTCGTTCTTCCCCTGAATTATCGGTTAGGTCAGACGTCTTGTGATATATATTTATAATCATACACTAATGCCCTTCAGTAAGTGTGCGCTCTCATTGCACCTTTCAACAACCAAAATCGAATATAATCGATAATTTTAAATATGATTCTTCAAAAGCGTTCTCCTATTTACATTCTCTAGCACATACCTTTTTAGTATAAGAAATATCGATATGCAGATTTCCCTGGAAATACACGTTTCGATGACACATGAATTCAAAGGAAGTATTTCAGAGAAAGTTCAGTGTCTGACTCTGTGTGTGTCCGTCATTAAATAGCATCACTCAAAAACGAAATGTCACAAATCTTCATGTGTATCTTCCAAGGATGCGACATAAAGATTGTCAAGAATGCCCTCCCTGAGCACAAACTAATTTCACATGGATATTACTCGACTTCAATTAAAATACTGCATACAGTAGAACGTCAATAATACGAACTGTTAAAATTCCGAACCCATCCGAAGATTTCACTGGCGTTTCTACGCTTTTTTGTGCCATACCAGGCTTCGACAACTGTACTAACGGTTGGGTGTTGACTAAAATGATTTTGGCTACCAAATTTTGAACAATGACGTAATTTTGGTTACATAACTGAGAAAGAGAACCTGTAGATCAAAATGACGAAGACGAAACCCAGGATGAAGGTAACTTTAGGTCTATTCATGCTGAAGATTTGAAGCTCTAGAGACTCCTATAAAGTGGCTGGAGAAAATACGTGAGTGTACTTGTCCACATGTTCGAGATTTAGATGTAAAGAAATAAAACTCATTAAACATTTAAAAATATGAAAGACTTCTTTAAATCTCTGTAGTGTTTTTGTGCTGTACTCAGTATTGTTTGCAGTTTAGTAAAAGTGTTAAATTGCCTATACGAATTTGAAGTGCTAATGTCATTCGTTTGTGTAAAAGGGTGTACCTACAACGTAATGTGTAAATAGACGAATAGGACTTGCAACAATACAAAACCAGTTCGTTTGTAAGACCTCATAAGGAAATATGAAATATACACAGGCTTTGGAAACTGATTGCCCTACGTTTCGAAAAATAAGTAGCAAAGTTTCGTAAAAGTAAAAAAGGAATATAATCTATCTGAAATCTAGAAGAGAAAAGAAAATCTGATTTATCCAAGTGTATGGTCAATTGTATATAAGGGTGTTGTTATATGCATATTAGCATATTAGTGTGTGTGTGTGTTGAGAACGGGGGGGACACCTCGCCCACTGCGACCCCAATATGGATCTATTGCGGGTTACCCCCCCCCCCCCCCGCCAGGGGCAAAGGATGAGGCAATGTGAAACCGGATGCACGGACGAGAACGGAGCTTGACCTAGCCCCCAGAGACGCACAGCAATCCCTAACAGTTCCAGATATTGACACCAGGTGCCCGAAGCATATCCGCCGCTCAGGAAGATGTCGACGAAGCGACCCTTGCGGCCCAAGCGGCAACTTCCTAGACAACCAGGCAAGTATGTTTCCAATGAGCATTGTATGCAGAGTAGTAGTATTCCCGTCGTCAACGCCTGTAGACATGAGTTTCGTGCAAATGTGCACTGAGTTAGAACCGGAAATAATACGCAGTACATAAAAAGAAAGGAATTGAAATCCTGCCTTAGATATAAAGGTAAAAACAAGAAGCATCTTGCCATATACACACAGTCTCAAATAGTTGTAGAAGATGCACAACACTTGAAAAAGTTATTCATCAGCGGGGGTAAATTATTTTTTAATATATTTGTTCAAAAAGTGCAGTTATACAACGTGTTGAGAGAAAACCAAGTATATGTATAGCAGACCTATTTTAGGATTATCATAAAGACATATCTTGCTAATAAATCTATAGAAAAACACAATTTCAAACATCGGTAGCAACGCTTAACATCATATAATGATCTTTATTAAATAAAATGTAATATTGAACAAAATTATAATATTCGAGGAGTAGAACTGGAACTGAAAAATTCAATACCACAGCTGGAATTTGAACCACAGACCCTCCGCTTACCAGGCGGGTGCTCTAACCATTAAGCTACTGTGACAACCAGCCAGAATGACATTGAATTTTCCAACCAATTCGTATTTCCCTCAGTAAACCACAAAGGCAGTCTGACATCAGAGACAATTACCCCAATGGCGTAATTATGTAATTACGTAATTATGTAATTACGTAATTATTTATGTCCGGGGATTAAATAACCTTCAGATGGTAATTATTAATTCTTTATACCAACAACCTTACTGTTGGTGTTTTAAACACACTAACAGTAAGTTTGCTGGCATAAATAAATAAAAATTATAATATTTGCAAATTGGATAGCCAACCACTAGAAACTTCATTTTTTAGTGCAGCGTACGGCGGCGCCGTGGCCGTGCGGTTAGACCGTTCACCTACCACCTAGGCGGCCCGAGTTCGATCCCAGGGACCTGCATGTCGTATTCTTGGTGGGCGAAGTGTCGTCTGGGCGGGTTTTCTCTGGGTTCTCCGGTTTCTCCCGCCATTCATTCCAGCAATTGCTCTGTCATCACCTTTCCATTCATCGATTTCGCCTGCATTTCATATCATCCTCTTCCTTACTGTCATGCCTGGTACTGGACTGACACCCCCTTGCAAGTCTTCACTCCGTCTGGTCCATAGGTTCGTCTGCTCCCCGACAGGCGTCTGACCCTAGGCACTGGCTTATAAGTCCTCCATAAGGGGAGGGTAATTAGGTAAAGAAGAAGTGCAGAGCAAAAATGCTTGTGTAGGAGTGGCTGATACTTTGTAGTGTTCTAAAATATTTAGCTGTAATTCAAAGCATCGGAACAGATCAATAGCAAACTTAGTTAACAGGCACCAAAAATAATTGCTTCCCAATTTGAAACTTGGAAAATTGTCCACTAGTTTGGCTTAACTTGGTCATCAAGAAAATGTTTCGGTAAGCATGGTACACCTGGGTCTCACGAAAATAATAAACTACTGTACAATTTCATAAACTTCTACTACCCTTATTTTGAAACTTCTATATACAAATCAACACTGTTGATTGATACATCTTGCCAAACATTTACTCTTATAGAATATGACCCGAAAATTACAGGCAATCTTTGAACTCTATAAAAGACTCCTTCGATGGTCGCACATGACGTCACCGCTGTCTGGCGCGACTTAAGTTGCAATAAGTTCAAGAAAACAGGTATGATTACATAGAGAGCACCCAGGTCGAATGTTGCAGGGGTTCGGCTATCGAGGCCTACGTTTGTCGTTCACAAAGCTTCCCATAGAGCGCACTTCAGTTGTGTCTTCCGGCGGTTTATTCGAAGACATTCTGACAGCAAAATTGAGAAGTAAAGAACATGTTACGAAGGTGGTTTGGTCGCCGGTAAAGTTTTAAAAACGTTTAATGTGACAAAATCTTTAAAGATTTCAATAAGTACCTATGCGTTACATACAAAACTTAATGGATTAGATTTCTTTAGGTAAAGCAAGATTATACATGATAAAATATTGAACACCTCAATATTGTTTAGAAGTGGGTGTCTTAAAATAAGTATTTGATCTTCCACACCAAGACATGTCTTGAAAAAGGAATGAAGTTATTTTTGGTTAGGCATTTCAAAGATACGAAATATCTATGCATATACGTTTGTGTCATTTATATACCTTATGCCATTGTAAAGTACCATAAAATAATCATCCTTCTTTTTCAACATTTACTTTAAGATTCTGCGTGGCCTCTCTTGAAATTCCTCGTACATATCCATAAAATTATCAGTGCAGCGGTTCAGTCAGTAATCTGGTTTAAAAATAGCATTGCAACATGTCGCCACGGTAGCTCATATTGCCCTCTGCTAGCTACGATATTCTGCATCGTACTAAAATCTCTGAAGTTCTGTTTCCAAATCATGGGACAGTAGTGTAGGCAAATTCCGCAAACAATTACTAGGAGCCAGCTCCGAGTAAAAAATATTCTAACAGGTGCACCTAACAGTAACCATCGATACAGCTACCGATTCTAATAGAAATATCACAATTATATGTTGCTAGATGGTGCAAAGCATCTACATAATCGTAGACTCGCTTCAAAGAGTGACGTCATAAATTGAAAAGCGAAGGAACAAATTAAAATGAATACTGCATATTTTCAATCCATTATTTGTAAACCATCTATTCAGTAGAATTGTACAAAATAGGTACTACAGAATAACAGATGGCTCATCTTACAGCTTTAAAAATATTATTTTCAGCCACACAGCTAAATATTTTTAAAAATTACCGTTTCAGATGCTGCTAATAACTGGATAATAATTTTGTTTTTCGAGTCCTGCTTGGGCCGGGCTCAGGCTTGTTTGGCCTAATTATGTCAGCCCGTGTAGAACTCTAATGGAAGCACGTTTGTGCACTTGAGCCATATGATTTTGTGAATATTATACTTTATTTTAAAATGGTTGTATGTGGACCCCCTTAGGTGAAAGCGGCGTCATTAGGCACATCGTGGCCTCCACTTTAGGCTGCTTACGACTTTTAAAAGTAAGCCCACATCGTTGTTTCCAACCCCTTCTTTCAGAATGCTGGTTAAGACAGCTATTAGTTTACAAAACTATAAACACAGGTTTTATTTTCGCTTTATCTACTCGCGCGAATACTGACACTAGAACTGAAAGGTAGAATGGAAAGAGGAACCACACTGTGGCGCCAATCTGCGAACAAGGAAGGACTTGTAAACAGTCATTTGGAAGGATGGGCTAAGGGAAGGTCGGGCCGAACCATCATGTTGGCAGCCCTGCCACACACACATACACATTAGCCTGTACGTGACTAGCCTCTCCCGCTGGCCCTTAATTGTTAATTACTCCTCGTTAAGCTGCAATCATTTACAAGCTGATGAGAACGGCCGCGGACCCGAGCAGCTGTGGCGGCATAAAATTGTTGTTGTTGATTAAAGAATGTCTTACCGTTCGCTTGTTATAATGCAGGGGACGTAGCTACCTGCCCGCAACACACCGGGGACCGCTACACAGTGTGTTCAACAGAGCTGCTTCCTTCGAGCTAGCATCTGAAAATCAAAGCAATTGCTCTATTATTTGTGCAGAGTACAAAAAAAGCACCTAAAATGTGTTGCTCGCTAAGATACTTCACTAGGACCCTAACCTGTGTTTACTTATGGCTTAATCACTCCGAATATATCCCAAGTAATTCTACAATACTATCAAGAGCTTAGCTAGAAAAATCTGTTACTGTTACCACACGAATTTCTCTCTCGTAGTTTGTTTTATACAGCTTCTAAAACTATTCTTACAAAGCTCGTTTATCTATAAACTTCAGGCTAGGAGATTATAGCAGAAATAGTTAAATTACACATTTACTTGAAAGTACAAGGGGTGCAAAGGGTTAGAAGAAATCAAATCGATAATCAGGTTTTTTAAAACTTGTTTGTTGTACTATTGCCTAGAAATCCCCTCTTTTATGACAGTCCTGGGAAACAACACAACACCACACGACATTAAAAATGTGATGTATTGCACTCACATGACTTTCTCTACTCTTGTACTAACTATTCTTACAAACTCTTATTCCTATATCTTCTTCCATGTTAGTCGAGATAAACATTTGCAGAAGTTATCTTATCGCTCGTTTTCTTTAGCACAGTTTGAGCGATAGTCAAATATTTTAAAGCTTTGAAATTCCGGTCTCTTTGCACGAATAAGATATAAAAAATGAATAACGATCTTGTATTTATGGAAAGAACTCGTATAAGTACTGTACAACTCACAAATAACAAGGAATATCTCCGAAATGGTTTACTCCACAAAAAAAAAAAATTATTTGGACATAAATTGTGTATTTTAACGAGATCTGCATTTTTGTATAGCTAGATTTGATCATTTCCTACAGTTTTTAAACATGTGAGTTTTGGATTCAATGAGCCTCAAAACATATATTTCGGGACAAGTCTCGAAACAGAGACAGACGCTGCTGCAAATTGTATATCATACGTTTTAATAATTTCATTCATGTACGGTGCTGTATAGGCAGTTTGGTGCCGACCAACCTGTCAGTAGGAGAGATAAATCGACACAGTAGCGCTTCGCTATCGGCAGGCTACTGAAATCCTAAAAAGTCTCCATTCTTCCCGTTCCAGAACATTCTAGAATAATCTACGGTCATTTCCAGCGGCTATATAAGCGAGAGTCAAGACAGTGAGATAATAAGTGAGTTGGTGAGTCCTTTCTGATGTGTCAGTGAATGAGGTCTTCAAGTGAGTTTGTGACGAGAGTGTCTGGTTTACTGAGTGCTGCTACTACCACAGATTAAGAGAGATGTCGGATTGCCTAGCGGGTGAACCGTCCTGAAGAAGAGGCTGGCTGTTTCGCGAAAAGAAGTGAAGTGACAGAAAATACTGAACCAGGTCACATTTGGGAGTGGCACTATAACTAAGGGCAGTAACAGTGAAAGTTGAAACTAGATCACCTTAGTGGAGTAACGGAGAAAATCGGACAGTCGGGATATGACAAAAGAGTAAATTCAAAGGCTCAATCAGCTGGGATGACATGTTTTAGAATACTGTGCGAATAAAAAAAAAAAAAAAAGAAAAAAAAACATGAAACATAAGGTAAGAAGATAAGAGTGGAATAGTCGGATTTTAAATAAGATAAAAGAATATGAACATACAGCTTTTAATACCACCCCCACAGAATTCCTCATAAGTGATCAATTATCATACTGCAAGAAATGAGTGACAGAGGAACACAGAGACAAGGGATCGATACGGATAACTAAAGTAGACCAAACATTTTAATCGACGATGAAGCAGCTTCAAACTTAACCTTGATGTGATGTTCATAGAATTTTCAAACAATAAATTAATTTTTGGTAACAGATTTTATTTATAGAAGTTATGGAATGTAATAGAAAATAGGAATGTCCCTTGATTTAATTAACATTATAGGAAGTTTATATAAATGTACAGGAATGATAATAAACATAAGTAGAATAAGAACAGAAGTTATGTCAAATCAAATGGGCAAATATGAATCCAGCCAATACTTTTCAATATACTCGTATATTTAGATGATTTGACCAGGAAATGGAAACAAGAAATTAGGTAATCGTCAGAATAAAAATAGGGAGAAAGAAATTAACAAATATTTTACTTTATGCAGAAATTGTGAAGTAAATCTACAAAGAGTGGTGTTTAAATTGCAGACCATAAGTGAAAAATATAATTTTAAAATATCATAAGGGAAAACTAACATATTTGGGCTGCGAAGTAAGTGTAGACAGAGATAATGATGTAGAATAGAAAAGTAATACATTCCAACTGATTTGCGGAACAACAAACAAAATTCCGAATGATAAGTCAAGAAAAGAAACAAAGTTGAAATTTTATAAGACTGCCGATACCACTTTTACTATATGAAAGTGATTTTTGGATCTTAAAAGAGAGGGATAGAAATAAGATGCAGAATGAAATGAGGTTTTTGCGAAGTGTGAAAGGTTGTACAGTAAGTTTACTACAAAACTTGGCGGTAGGAGCACGGCCCAAACCCCGGACACTACTGCACGACTTGGCTGGCAATCACACGGCCTGTCTCCCGGTTCACATATGCATGATGTCAAATCAAATCAAAATCACATTAACAATTATCAGAATAAACACAGAAAATACCTTATCACAGGAGATTTTGGAATTGCTGTCTATCTACATCAATACATCTACGGTATCTTCTAAGGACATCTTCATTCATTAGGACAGCTTCCATTATAATGTTAATTTCTCCTAACCTTTCTTCGATTTCATCTAATTTATGTTCCGTAAGCACACGCCGTTTTACTTTCTTTTCCTATTACGAATTGAACCCGTCTCCCTGAATTTGTTTACAAGTAAACGAACGGTGTCTACACTCGGAACACGCACGCCAGGAAATTTAGTTTCAAATTCTCTTACAAAGATGATGTAAGCACATATTTATCGCACAAAAGTACTCTTTGTTGTAATGCATACTGCAATCGATTCATTTTGAAAACTCTTCAAGCAAAACTAAACACTCCTATGTCATTTACGTGTGAACTAGACTGGAACAACATAGAACACCTAACAGGAGTAAGACGGGCACGTGTGACGTTTAGCACGCGCGCGCCGGGAAATGGTACTCGCGCCGTGCGCCTGCCGGCCAAGTTTTGTAGTAAACTTACTGTACCTACAAGAAGAGACCTCATAAGAAATGCAAAGATACCTAAATAATTGAACATATTTGATTTCTGTGATTTGATTGAAGAAAATAATTGGGAAGAACACGTGGAAATTGTAAACGAGGTTTACAATGCCCAAGATTGTATTCAGTTACAAACCTCGAGGAAGAGCATATGTTGGTCGTCGGAGGAAGAAGTTACCACAAGTTTGCCTTATTTCTAAAAATACTTACGGCAGTAGCAGTGGACTACTGCACACAATTGTGTTCTTCCCAGGACACAATGCCCATGAGTCACGGTCATATACCAAGGTGCGCTGTTAGAGCTTCATCCTCTATCACTGTGATGTAATCAGCAGGGTGTCTGCCAGTAATCTGGAGTTTCTGTTGTGATGAGTAGTCTGTAGATGGTTCTTCATATCCTGTGGAGGAAAAAGAATTGTGTAACGATTAGCTGATTACATAGTGGTCCAACAGTCAGCGTTCTGTCATCTCAATCCAGAGGTCCGGGTTCAATTAAATTATTATTAAAAATAATAAAAGAAGAAAAAGCTTTTCACTGTGGGGCTCATTCAAGCAGGAATCATGACTAATATGATACAAGGAGCGTTAAACAATTGAAACTATACATCTACCAATATTTTGTGCAACATAATAAACAAAGTCATGGGTTTTAGAGGAGTATTCAAGGTGGAATTGTTCACAAACCTTTTACCTTTCTGATATTTAATATCAATGGGCGCAGAAAACATCATTAACTTGGTAAAGATATTTCGTCTGGTAGAGGAAACACTAGCTTAGAAAAGCAGAATGAAAGAAACTGTTGGTTTAATGAACAATGCAATAAGACTATACAAGATAGAAGTAATACATATAGGGACTATCCACCCGCCACAGAGGAAATAACATTCAAGGAGAAAATAAACTGCTTCTGTGGTCTGGTGGATGCATATGACCTTCCAGATCCAGAGCTCCCGGGTTCGATTTACGGTTGTAGAATGGGAGTTCTTTTCTAACGAGGATTATTCCTCATTGTCCGAGTCTGGAAGTATAAGTGATAAAGTAAATGTGTGTGTGTGTTTGTTTGTTTGTGTGTGTGTGTGTGTGTGTGTGTGTGTGTGTGTGTGTGTGTGTGTCTGTCTGTGAGTGTGTTGAATTAGAGACGTTTTGGGAATATAAAATCGACATACACAACTATTTATAGGTTTTAAACAGACGTATGATAATGCTCATAGATAAATAATGGTCTCATTTGCAAAAAGTCGACAAAAGGAGTAACTAAAGTAAATATGGAGGACTCTACTCAGAGGCGTAGCGTCAATAGATGTGAAAGATGTATTACATAACCTGTAATTTTCCTCAAACCGATTGCCAAATTGGTGTTCATTACAATTTTGTGGTGCATAATCGTTTTACTGTGATTAAAATAGATTTCCTAAACATGACTTGAATTCGGGCCACTTTGGAACAACTTGGTGGCAATGTTTCAAAACAAAACTTGGTTCTACGGCATCTCTCGTCTGCTGCAGGAAATTGGCGTCACTCAGGGTATGTACTGAGGTAGACTATATATCGTATTAAGAATCACCATGACATTATTGCATTTTAATGTCATGGATAGAGTAATTCGCGATTTGATTTGTTTCCACTGTGGACATTTGAGCATGATTTGGACACTTGGTTCCTTACCATTAAAGCAAATGTAGGTTAAGCCGCAGACCACTCCAAGTGGGCAGCCCTCCTGGCAGCCCTGGGCTGTGAGGGCTAACTGGGCCGTGCCGTTTGTCATTTTGCCTATGTTAACGGCGTTCAGAGTGCAGCACTCTAGAAAGTTAGAGAGAGGTAGGGATAGCACAGCTTATGTATGAGACAGAGGAACAATTCAATCAGGCATTTCACAATAATACAACACAATTAATTTGTTCTTTATTACAAGCTTAGGATGACGCCTGACATTTTTTTGGTTTATGCATATGTAGGTACAGAAAACTGCATCATGTGGAGCATTGTAAAGAGCAAAGAGTGCTAAAAATAAGAACATGAGAAAACTAAGTTTGAAGTGGTAGCAAGGGTAATGAAAATGTACCGATTTAAATGGACATTACCAGTTACAGGCAATCAGTTAAATGGCCACGTGACAGTTATATAGGCTGTAAGGCTATAAAAAGTATATCAAAATAAAGCAGAAGTTTTATACCATTTGATAAAACAAAATCCCATTTTTGTCACTTCTGGAGATTTTTTAGCCATTTTACACAGATGCGTATTCTTAACAAAACAATTCTTATTCATTGTTGACAATTATTATTAAAAAACGTACTATAGCAATGAAATGATTTCAAACTCCTTTAAGAGTGATTAATTTGTTAAAATTATACTAACCTGATTAGACGCCCTTTTGTCCTTTAGTTTCGTTATTAATTCCTTTCTTTCTACGCCTATAATATCAGCGTGGGTGTGAGAATGTTTAACGTCGAAGTGATGCTTAATGTTATACGTTTTTGCCCGTACATAGGTATGGCATATTAAACATTGAGCATTGCTCTCGTCAGATCGAATAACAAAATACAGACCCTCCCAAGATGGGTTAAATCCTGACAGAGCTGTCGAAGCACCTCTTTTCATTCTTGCATACAATAGTTACACGAGATCACAAACACTGGATGAATGCACAAGGAGTCACATGAGTGTCGGCAGACTTTTTTCCAGGGGGAGGCCACATGTTGGAAATTTGCAACCATATAATATTAAATCATTATTTTACTGTCAAAATTTGTAGTATTTGTTGCAGATAACCATATTAATTTGTGCTAAATAGAAATTGTTCTTTACATCAAAATTAAAATAATAGTTTAATAGTCAGTAACTGGCTGCACATTAAGTTCACGAACTTCCAAGGGGGGGCCGTGGCCCCCCTTTGCCCCCGTTTCGCGACGCCCATGAGGAGTCACCTCGAAAAGTGAGCACTAACGAACCTGACGCCAGTGGCAGTCAGGGAAGGCCTGACGTCATCACAGCTGTAGCGGTCAAAGCCCTGGGCGAGCCCTGGGCTGAGCCAGGGAGCCCTAGCCCTCAAACGCTGTGTTGGAGTGGTCTGGGTTAAGGTATGCGCGGATTCTGGGACAGTGTACATCCGTGACGTCACAACATGAATCACAGCTGTAGTAGTAACCAAAACTTCGTTTCCGTGCCGTTGTAGCAACGAAAATAGAAATAAACTGTTGTGTAATCGACAAACTCAACGCAAGCAGATTCGAACCAGTAGAATTTCTCTAAAAAGTAATATGTAGTAAAAGCAGATTCTCCAAAGCGCACACTCATTAAAAGATGTGTAAGGCATTTTAAATCAACCTTTAGTTTGTTGATCCTTCAAACGAAAAGTGCAACTCGCCGGATGTTCAGAATGAGTTAATTTCAAGTGAAAGTGCCGATAGGACATATGGAATTAAGGTAAATTAGGATATCTTCTTTATTTCATTAATACTAGATGAAACTCCTGACACTAATGGTGAAGAAGAACTCGTACTATTCGTTATGTAAATGTTAACGGGAATGTTGAAGAGAGATTTATTTGCTTTACAGATATAAGGTCTTATAGAAAAGTAGATTCTCTCTTGAATCATGCTCACAGTATTGTGGAACATTGGTTTCTTCAGGCAACGGTAAACGATAAAAACTCCGAAGAGCAATTCTGTTAAGGCTGGGTCATGTTTTAATGAATTTTACAATATTCGTTGGGTTACATACCTGAGTCTGATAGCCAGGCTGTGCTACTGACTCTACTGCTTAAATTAGAATGAATACCGCGATCGCACAATACGGTCAACAAGGGATTGAAACAAGGAGGTGGGCTGACTCCACTCTTGCTTAATTAGCAGTAGAACATACAATCAGGGAATTAAATATAGACACTAGAGGGGTATTGCTATATAAATCAATAGAGATAGCAACCAATGCTCGTGGTTTTAAGCATCCTGACAAGTTCTCGTAGAACTAAACTAGACACTAGTATTAAGACAAACTGCAAGAGAAGTTGGACTACAGATAAATAGCTCCAAAACAAAATTACTAATATAATCATGCACAGATACCACTACTGAACAACGGTTGATGATAGATGTAAATAAATTTGAAGTACTACAGACATTCTATGTTTGGGTATGTTCATGTTTATTTGTACACGCTTCTGAACCCTTCATTTTCATTGTCTTAGCAGCTCATTGCAAGTTCGCATTATAAGCAGTTCTGGGAAAAGCTTTAATGAGTACGCGGAGCCAGAGACGGGAAAAATAATTTTTCTTATTCTAACTGGGTTTTAGTTTCTTTTGGTGTGGTGCCGTTATGACATTTCCAAGTATATATAAATTGTTATATTCTCTTACGCTTTATTGGATTTTGCTTTAATATGTTAATTTCGTTAGATGTGAACTCTCAACTCGTTCCTACCCAAGGCCGAGTTCACGCATGTATGTTTGTCTGACTTAATTTTGTTTTAATTGACCCAGTGTATTACTTGCTATTAAAGTATAGTCTTTATGACTTCTGTATTTTAGTGTATATTTTTTCGAGAGGGGGCGGGGGGCGTCTCCTACCTTGTTGCGAGCCTTTCTTTCCGATATGTACTCTTCCGCAGATTGTGTTTGTTAAGGGAAGAATCTGTTACAAGATCTTATCAACGCCGGAATTTCATCCCGCAGGAGCTTTTACTTGCCACTATATCTACTGACATGGGGCTGTCGCTTTTAAGCACACTTGAGAACCTCGATCTGAGTGAGTTTGAACCTGCGTTCAACCTGAGTTTGGGAACAGTACGCTAGGCCCACCAACTAAGGCCCTAGCGCATACACGCTGGGCTCCCGCATAATATGAGTATAAATAAAAAATCTGATGAGTTGCACTCACATGACTTTCTCTACTCTTGTACTAACCATTCTTACAAACTCATTCTTCTATCTTCTTCGTGTCACTTGAGATAAACATTTGCACAAATTATATTATTGGTCGTTTTCTTGCACGTGCAACTTCTTTGAGCGATTGTCAATTTTTTTAAAGCTCTTTGCACGGTTAACATATAAAAATGAATAGCGATGCTCCATCTAACAGAAATATGTTTTCCAAAACTTACACAAATAACGAGGAATATCTCCGAAAGGGTTCACTTTACAAAAAAAATTATTTAGACATAAATTGTGTGTTTTAGCAAGATTTCCATTTTTATAGTAAGATTTTGATCTGTCTGTTAGTTATGCAAAATAATCCAGAGTAAATACGACTACATGGGCTATAGCCTGAAAATTCAAGATATATATTTCATTTGCCATAAAAATATCTCAAACATATGGCATTTTAATCAAAATCGTTAGTCAATTAAAAGGAAATCAAAATGTTCGATATAAGGGTAGTGTTGCATCCTTTAAAGATAAACTCAAATACCAATTTTGGTTTTTACCCGAGTTTTAACTTTTAGAGTTATGCTGTCCACAGACTGACAGACACGCAGACACAGACATACACACACAAACCTTTTTCTAAGGGGTCCTCAAAACATACTTCCGGTGAAATCTCAACATCGAATATTTGGCTGGAATACAACGCTTCCTCTAATTTACTAAACGTAGTAGAAAAAGTAAAAATAATGCAGCTGTTGTTGATCAATGCAAGATTTATGTTTATGTTAGCTGTCGAAGCGCTAATCCCAGTGTGCAAATTTTTATTTTTTAGTCTCTCCGAATGTCTGCATCGCTTATAAAGGAGGAAGATAGGCTTCAGACATGGATGCATGTGCTAAGAACATTAACTTCATTTCGTTGAAGTTGGCAGTATTACTTCTGGAGATCAAGCTGCTGTAGTGAGACCTGTGGTTAAAGAGTCTGCTGGAGATCAACTTCAGAGTTCAAAAACGTGAACCAATAAGAAATATATGTTTTGGAAAAAATGTTCCTTTTTAAGCACACTTGATAGAGACAGATTTTTGGCAATCTACGTAGCTTATAGAACATTCCCATGTCAGATTTATGTGCGTCTGTGGCATTTAATTGAGGCATATGGACCAGGTTGAGTATGTTACAAACACACGACATAAGGTGCGTTGCAAAATAATACAACCTCCGGTTGTAAACAGAAAAATATAACGGAAAACGTATACACATGACTCAGGTATTTATTAGATATATTTTAACATTATGTGGGTCACAAACTGCATATTGTCCAGAACTCAGATATACTTACCACAACGCTTACCACATTCCCAGTGTTGCAAAAGATACAACTACCTCACCTCAATAGCAAGTGTAGGACCCTTGTTTAAGCACAACCTTGAAAACACAATCACACGTACTGTCTGTAAGTTTCTGGAGTGTGGACACCTCTAAATTTTCCCAAGCAGACATGAGGGAAGCTTTCAACTCTTTGATATTAGAATATACTGTTTGCCATCAGAATACACTGAGTGACTTAATATGCCCCGTAGGTTCTCCATGGGTTTTCGGAATCGGTGAACTTGTAGGCCAGTCCATTACTTGCACTTCCCAGGTGAAGTTTGCAGTGGAAATCCTAGCGATGTCCTGCTGGAAAATCCAAGATGGACCTCCAATTGGTAAAAGGTACATCCAGCAGATCTTGGTGGTCAGTTGCTTTTATTTGACCCGTTGCGAAAGCAAGGTTTTGTTGTGTCACGATAACCACAATCAACCCAAACCATTAATGAACCTCCTCCTTGCTTGTTATTATTACGTCCGCAAATCATTCCAGTAGTAGGTTGCTACATCTGGTCATCTAAATTGAATTTTTTTCCCTTACTTCCATTGGGTTTTCCAGGTCACATAGTACTTTGCCCAGGATATCCCTCTCTTCTTATGGACATCATTAAGCTGGGGCTGCCGTTTTTTCTCCTTCTACAATATGAAGCTCTTGCTGGCTGCTATTCAGATGTTTGGATCTGGAGTCAACCTTCCCCACCTGCATTTAATTGTTTTATTACACTTAAGTCCTACTTGGGTGTAAGTTTCTGTGGTTCTTCGTACCATAATTCGTCCCATGGTACGAAAAATTATTCAAAACGGAAGATCTGTGAATCCTTCTTTCTAATTCTCTACACTACAAATTTTCCTTGTTACAAGCGATTTTTTGCAGTTTCTCCTTACCTGATAGCACAGGTTGACGTTCCATTTTCTTGAACGCTTCCTTCACCAATATTCACGTTGAATACTAGAGTGCAGCTATGTAAACGGTCAACTCAATGTATCTACTATCATTAATGGATAAAATAGAGAGAGATGGCTGTATCATTTTGCAATAGTTAAGTGGTCACATGGTCAAGTTACTGCAAGACAAAGGGGTCAAATATTTCCGTGGTTTATTATGAATACAGGCATGTCAACTATGTTAGCATTAGACATGTCTATGCAAACTCATTAGGTACTTATGTCGCACTACAACTGAAACTCGGGGTGGTTGTATCATTTTGCAGCGCACCTTATCTTCTATTGCCGTTTACCCAAAACATGATTTTTACTTTGTTTACTATGTATGGAAAGTAGGGGAGGTATTGTATTCCACCCAAAAATTCGATGTCGAGGTTGCACCGGAAATATATCTTCAGACCCCCTGAATCAAAAAAGCACTTTTAGAAACAGGTCCATGTGTGTGTGTGCGTGTGTGTGTGTGTGTGTGTGTGTGTGTGTGTTGTTGTTGTTGTAGTGTTTAACGCCCGCTTTTACTACTACGGCACCGCAGGCGGTGACACTGATGATACATGAAGATGGAGCACCGGTGGAATGAGATGGCGGGGGAAACCGGAGCACCCGGAGAAAACCCGCCCTGACGCCGCTTCGTCCACCACGAATACCACATGCGGGTCCCTGGGATCGAACCCGGGCCGCCTAGGTGGTAGGCGAGCGCGCTAACCGCTCGGCCACGGCGCCGCCGTGTGTGTGTGTGCGCGCGCGCGCGCATGTCTTTCAGGGATGCGACACGAGGATTTTGAAGAAAATTGCCGCACCCTAAACTACGCTTTACATAGAACATTTTTCGAAAATTTTGATATTCTTGAAAATAGCTCTAACAATTTTGATTAAAATGCCGTATGTTTGAGATATTTTTATGACAAATGAAATGTATATCTTGAATTTTCTGGCTATAGCCCTTGTAGTCGTATTTACTCTGGACGACTTTTGCATAACTGGTAAACCGTTAGAGATAGACCAAATCATACTATACAAAAAATGTAGATCTTGCTAAAATACACAATTTATGTCGAAATAAATTTTCTTGCAGGGTGAGCCATTTCGCAGATATTCCTTGTTATGTGTGTGAGTTTCGGAAGACTTAGAACTTTCGTGAAATGGATCATCGTTGTTCATTTTTTTATATGTTAAGTGTCTAAAGAGAACGGAATCTCAAAGCTTTAAAACATTTGACTATCGCACAAAGACTACTGAATTCACATATTCCCCTTGCACCTACAAGCAAATAAGCAATAAGATAATTTGTACAAATGTTTATCTTGACTAACACGAAGAAGATACAGAAATAAGAGTTTGTAAGAATGCTTGGTACAAGAGTAGAGAAAGTCATGTGAGTGCAACACATCAGATTTTTTTGTAGAGTGGACCATTTCGGAGATACTCCTTGTTTTGTGTGTCAGTTTCGGAAAACTTAGAACTTTCGTGCAATGGAACATTGTTGTTCATTTTTTTATATGTTACGCGTGCAAAGAAAACGGGATCTCAAACGGGACTATCGCTCAGAGCCTACTGTATTCTAATATTCCGTTTTCACCTGCAAGGAAATAAACAATAATTTGTACAAATGTTTATCTCAACTAATGCAAAAAAGACACATGTATAAGAGTTTATTAGAATGGTTAGTACAAGAGTAGAGAAAGTCATCTGAGTGCAACCCATCAGATTTTTTTATATGTTAACCGTGCAAAGAGAATGGTATTTCAAAGCTTTAAACCATTTGACTACCGCTCAAAGCCTACTATATTGCCATATTCCCCTTGCACCTATAAGGAAATAAGCAATAAGATAATTTCTGCAAATGTTTATCTCTGCTAACATAAAGAAGATATAGGAATAGGAGTTTGTAATAATGGTTAGTACAAGAGTAGAGAAAGCCATGTGAGTGTAACACATCAGATTCTTTAAACTTTATTTTCTCTTTTATAGAAAAACTGTAATAGATAGAGCGTTAATTTTTATTGTGCATATGCAAAATGTATCACTCAAAACAGGCGGTGAAAGCTTTTTTTTACCTTAGTACGAAAATTATTTTGGAAATAAAGTTCATATAATTATTTTTAAAATTGCTATTATCAGTTAAAAAGGCTTACTCTTTCAGCAGTTATGTAAATTAACATGTTCTACAAAATCTGACTCACTTTAATTGCTTAGGAGAAAAATGTAGCTAAAGAAGAAAATATGTAGAAAATGTTTGCAAAGTTTCTTGTTTATTGAAATATCAACACCACTCTTAGCTACGTTAAGATTTGACTGTTACTATTGTATCTAAATTATAATTTGTTTTATAACTGGTTGATTTTTGTTATGATAGCTTTTGTAGTTTTTAAGTCACTTTAATATATATTTCATTGTGTTTCGGCATGGATCTATTCTGCCTCTAAAAATGTGCTGAACAATGACGCAAACGTTCCTCTCCGTCGAAGACGTAGCCTTTAAGGCCTATAAGATCTCGTGTTTGATTTCCGGACTAGCTCTAGTAAGAGGTCCTAATCTGCAGGGTGTGCGTGAGTTATGGTAGGAATGGAACCAAACGAAGAATTAACCAACATTTAACTCTATTTGCAAATTTCCAGTTTTGTAGAGAACTGCCGACGATATTTAAATAGAATGTAACTTTGTAACTTTAACTACAACGTTATAACACTTTAACTTTGTCACCCTTTAGCAACCGCTGAATTATGTATACGCGCTAGTTTACGTACAACTCAGAAATTGCACGTGTACTCTCGGCTCGATTCAAGACGAGTGTCTGTTTCGTTGCATTTGTTTCGCGTGGGCGACACGAAGGAGGCGATTTCCATTGGGTAACTTTAGAATACGTCATGGTAAGATAGAAATCAGCCCGCGGGATCACTATGGCTTCGTACAAACAACAATTGTAACTTTATCACTCATTTAAATCTGCCTAGGCTTCCATTCTTGAGACTTTAATCTATTCAACTTTATTACGTCTTCCCCCTAACTATTGACTAGAATATCCTTTTGTTTCTTTCTATTATAAAATATATAGACATTATAATTTCGGTTTCAACAATGAAGGACCCTAAAGATTTCGGAGTCCCTATGTTCGTATTTGAGACTGCTAAGTATTAGTGCTTGCTATAGACAACACACAATATTTTTTGCGAACTTTTTGGTATTTTAGTTACATTAAATCAAGCTTTGGGACAAATAAACCTTGTTAATTTTTAAACAAATATTTATTTTTGAATCAATTGAATCCATAGAGCAACTTGATACGACAGAGCCGGTATCTATAAAGGTAAGGAAGCAATTTACACGGGTGCAAAACATGCTGTAAACGTAACTAAGTGTGAAAATGGAGATCATCTCCTTCAAGGACAATTTTCGAACTATGTATGCCATTATGAATCAAAAGTGTTGTTTCATAAAGCCGGCAGATAGGATGAGATGTATGTCGCCATGGTATGAATGATTAATGTGCACTTCTGGCTACGTCACATGGTAATTTTATCATTGCTCATTTTCTTCTATTGTAGAGAAACATATGCACTACATCGTGGTCTTTTGTATTTGCGCCGCAGCAGACACAAATTAAAGTCACTTGATATTTGCACTGTTCAAGACATTCACAATAGCGACTGAAGAAGACATCTAAGATGAAAATATGAAATATATTAAATTGTATCTCTTGGAGTTATTTTTACTGGAGAAAGAAAGCGAAAATATGCAATCAGGAACACTATGAATAGCTTTCAAAGTTGTAGAATACTTCCTCTTAATGACTTTCTTCCATTTTTTCACCATGTAATCAAACAAGATATTTATAAATTGAGATGTTGCAGAGTGGGAATGTTAAAAGAAATTGTCAATAGGTACCTCAAAAATATGACTGGGGAAATTTACATTCGCTATAAATTTTATAATTTATTTTTATTTATGATTTTAATATTATTATTTATATTGTATTATACCTTTTGTAGACTAAATATAGTTTCATTTTTGGAGGGAGTTTATATTTGATTTTATATTACGAAAAAATAGAAATTCCAGATGGAATCTGTATCACGAGGACACAAATGGAAAAATTAAAATTGTGGATAATAATTTGGACAATAGAGAGGAACAGATCGCACTTATACCTACCTGATGCATTGCGCTATCAACCCCAGGAGGCTACAGGTCGCAGCAGATAGGCCACAGAGACGCGTGGAAATCTCCCCCAGTTCCAGGCTCGAAGGCACGCCCGCAACTGAAGCTGACCAGAGAGTGCAATATGAACGACCCAACCACCAAGCAGCCTCTAGTGTCCACAGGAACTACCTTCTTTTTCTGTTGAATAAGTATCCGGAACCGCTAGGTGCCACGGAATCTAGAAGCACATCTGAAAGTTGAGAAGAAAAAGGAATGAAAAGGAAGGAGATAAAAGAAATCATAGTGAATGTGAAACCTACCAATCATTTGCCAATTGACCGGGGTAAACTGATGGTAAGATTGGTTGGTCAACGGAATCCGAGACTTTGCAAATTAGACCCTTGATACCATTAATAAAATCTTTCCTGCATTATTTTCCTACTATTTTACCCACTATTCTTCATTTTGTATATCTGTTATATAAATTATTTAGACAAGAGCTTCTTTTACAACAAATTTTACGTCAATGAGCAAGCGTTTGGGAAATTGTACCATTAGACATTTAGTTGTGCACACAAGAGACTGCTAAAAGTTCAAGCAAGGGTCAAATCTTCAGAAATCTATAGGAAGGCCTTAAAATTCCGTTGTCAAAGAAAAGGATAGTGATTTAGCACTTAGAAATATTATCGGAAAGTTAGAATTAATTACAAGCAATATCTGAGATGTTTAACTCCACAAACAGGTCTATTCTATATAAACTATGCACTTTAGCTACCTACAATTGTTGTGAGGTTTTTATCTATAAGTGAAAGTTTACGAGTTAAGCAGTGTTATACAAAATTAAACATATTTTATAGACTATTCATTTAAAATATAGTTTTATTAATGTACAGATATCTTAACTAATTGATATCCCTATATAAAATAACAAAATGTAAAGGGTAATTAGAGGCGGTGTTCTATTGATACCGATTTTGAGTTACACGGTTCATGCGCACACAGACACAAACATACCGTGTAAGCGATTTTCTAAAAATGCTTCCATTCGATTCGGAGGACCTCAAGATATGTATTTTCTGTGAAATCTCATTTTGAACAATTGTTTGAGCTTCTGCGTGATATTAGTAAGGTAAACGCTAAGCATGAAAGTTAGGGGGAAAAACAAATGCAATACTCTAATAGCAGAAGGAAGGGCAAAAATTGATTGCAGTGCCAAGATATAACCTCTCGGTTCCATGTATTGAAAATAGAAGTTGTGACTGCTTTGCGGTTCTGTTAAAATGACATGCTGAGCCAATGAACGGTCACCCATAACCTGGTGAGACAGCCAGAGGGATGATACTAAATGAAGGAGAATTGAATGAAAGGAAAGGTGATGGTGGACCAATTGGTAGAACGAATGGTGGGGGAAACCGGAGAATCCTGAGAAAACCCTCCGAGGCATCGCTTCGTCCACCACAAATCTCATATGCCCCTTGAATCGAACTCGGGCCACCTTGTGAGACCTGAGCGGTCTAACCTCTTGTCCACGGTAACTATAGAGATAAGCAGATCATTTAACTTTTCTTTAGCTTATATAAACTATTAAAACAAATAAGAACCCTCAATGTACTTACTTTAAAAAACTACAAAGGCATTGATACCGAAAGAAAATGTTGCATTTCGAAACATAAGATAATTATACCTACATATTTATTTATGCGACGATCTTATAATAGGAGTCTTAATCATTATATGAGAGTTGCATACAATACATTTTCTATGACATTTTGTTATACAATACATATTTAGATACATACGAAAGAAAATAAAAATGCGATAGATCAATTTCTCGATAATGTCTTTTAGATGCGCTTCGATGACAAGTGAATATCGGCTCAAGGTCACAGGCATTGATTTAAAAAAATGGAAGCACAAATGTTTATTATTGAATTTGAAGAGGTATAATTTATTCCCTAGGTTAAAATCATGGGAAATACTAGAGATAAAGGAATTCTAAAAAATTTAATAAAATTAATAAAAAGTTTATTGTTGTTAGCTGATGCTGGATTATGATAATGATAATTCTCATATGATTATAGTTATGATAATTCTGATAATGAAATCATTAATCCTCTTGCTCTATAATATTTTTCAATGATGCATGGGGCGCTAGGGTGGCCAGGCATATTTGCAGATCACATAGAGGACAGAGTGGTGAAGAATATATACCAATTCTGTTCAAATGTTCTGCCAGACAATCATGTGTGAAGGTTGCAGCTGCCGTTTTTCGAGGATACTCAGGAATTACTGCTTGAATATTTGATAGTTTCCTTCTTTTATTTTTTTTTATTTTTTTATTTATTTTATTTATTTTTTATTTTTCGTAATAATATTTTGCACTATTTCTTTTAATTTAGAGTTCAGTAATCTTTTAGCTGAATAAAATCATAGAATAACTATAGATTTCTGTGCACAGCTAGCTGTGCCCTTTTTTTCCCCCATTTATATTGGAGAGCTATATAGCAGTAAAAGTAACCACTTTTTAGAGAGCTTTTTACGTTTTGGCGGTGATATCACTCTCTCATAAACCCCAGAATTTCTGGAGGACCACACCTGTCGGTGGTTTAAAGGTCTCACCGACCTGAGCGGGAGAGTTATCAAAATAAATTCACCGACCATATTCTCTGATTACCAATCAGAGAACGCATTACAAGCCATCCCAGGTCAGCATGTTAGGGGTTAAGAGGTTATAGAGAAATTAGATAAGTAGATTGGTTGGAAAAATAGACTCCCTAGCCCTCTGGTACCCTAATAGCTTCGAGCTCGGAAGAGAACAAGAGATCATCACGGTATGGTCATAAGGTCTCATAGAAAAGCTGCAGTGAGGAGCAAAACACCAGTAAGTGGAAGTAATGTTTTGCTCAGTTCGGGTACCTCGTGGTCGCTATCCACATATTCCCTAGACGGGAACCTCTGTGGTCAGGATAAATAACCGAGAACCTATACTGATTTCAGAAGGGATTAGACAAGATTGCCCAGTTTTAATTTATATATAGAGCACAGGATAATGAAATGGAAACAAAAAAATAGGGGGCATCAATATAGGGTATAGGCAAGATGATCAAATATTAATAGCACAACAAGGAGAACGAACTTCACAGAATGGCATATAAGTTATATCAAATAGCAACAGCATATAAATTAGAAATATCTATAAACAAAACAAAAAATACAATTTAAATCCATCCGTCCAGTTTTGTCTAAAATATTTTTAGAAAATAGCACAACTTAACAAGGCCCAAAATTTAATTTCCTCGGATGTGAAATAACATACAGAACAGAAGTAGGTATTGAAAAATAATTAAATTCGGCTACATAACAGGTACAATAAAAATCTTATAAGTAGAAAGATTCAATAATAAAACTATATAAAGCAATGGCTGTGCCAATTTTTACATACGTCTCTCAGACATGGATAATGATGGCACAACATAACAGTAATATATAAACAACAAAAGTATTTTCCTTAGAGCCATAGCTGGATATACATACAAGACTAGACAAAAACAAAATGATCACATACGACAACAATTAAAAGTAGAAGAATTAAGCAAAACAATAATAGAAACAGAACCTATTAGAATCAGCACTTAAGTAGAACGTAAGAAAATAGAATCCCCAAAATGGCAAGTAGCTATCAATCACAAGAACTACGTTTTTCAATATAATCTCATAATCCATTGGTAATATCTCCCTGAAATGTTTATCACATAATTTACATTTTACAGTAATATTATAGGTTCTCAGAGAGTCAATTTCCTTAAAAGGATCTTTTTTAAAAGTTCAATTTTAATGGAAAAAAATAAAGCTGCAGTAAAACCTATTAAAAATTAAATATTTTAGATTTTCATACGAATGAAGATTAAAGGACAAAACTCACTGTAAAAACTGTATTTATATACCCAATACATCTTAAGAAAACGGGGCATTTGTATTACCATTTTAGCATTGGTAATATAGAGAAAATAAAAAAAATATTTTCTAAATGTCTTTTGTTTGTTTCACACTCACGTTGTGTGTGCGAACGCAAGGCATTGTGAAGAAGAGGAATAAGGTGGGCAGGAGGGCCAGTATTACAGCGGCGGACTATACTGTAGAGCCGTTAAATAAAATAGTAAGTGGCGGCAATCTGATTAATATTCATTGCGGGTCCTTGCCTTCTTGCAGACTCTGCAATTCCTAAAAGTGAAGCAGCAAGCAAGTGCAAAACCACGGGCCCCTGTGGAATAAATAAACTTCCGCACTACATCAAGAACGTCCTTCCAACTTGTGTCGTATTCATAGGCTACTTTGAACCTCTTTCTCGTAACTTCCTTTTGTGTATATAAAGCAAATAAAATGTAGATATAAAGCGTGCAAAATGGCTTGCTTCCAGTCGTAAAATTGCAATCAATGTAGGACGAAGAAAATTATCAATGCTTTATCTGTTTTCTCCTTCTATTCACATAAAAATGTTGATAGACTAAATGCGTTCAAATCTCTTTTATGTGATTTTATAAATCTGCTCAATTATTGCGTAAAATTCGAAAATCTTACTATATTTTACAGGGAAGAAAAATAAAGCATGGGAATAAAAAAGAACGATACATTGTATTGAATTTCCAGGGTGATAAAATATTGCTTAATTTAGAGTTATTTTTTCACGTATATATTTGAAGTTCATTACAGAGAGAAAAATTTTGACCTTAAAATGCTGAGTTCTCTTGCAGATTTATTTCTAAAAATGTTAAAATCAACTCATTTCCAGCATAGATTAGCGATATTTGTTAAATTCAAAGCCCAGTGAAAGAATATCTTGGTAAGTGATGACACTACAAAAAGAGCCAAAAAAATCTAGTTGTACCTTATGTCTAAGTCACATTATTTATCTGTACGAAGCCAAGGCCATTCATTGTTGTTCTGGTTATAGTTATGCCAAAGACCACAACAAACGTTACAAAATAGCGTAGAAATGAAATATGTTTACCCTCGGGATCGTATTGGTTAAAAGAGAATGGGTGTATTCAGTTTCAATTTATAATTAATTGTGCATACCGTTCTAATGTGACTTGAATGGGAGAACTTGTACTTGGTAGTAAATGTGAACGGATTAACAATAAACTTAGAGATTTTACTAGCCTACCGGTGAGTTTGTTTTGTAGTAAAGAAATACATTTTTGGATATTGTGACTTTGGTTGTGTTGAAAAGTAAAGTAGAGAAGACAGACGTAGTCGAGATAAAGAAACACTTTTATTTCCGTAAACAGTAACTTTGTACACTCGTTGCAACAACAAGAAAGTCTTTTTCGATTCTCCCACAGCACGGCTCCGAATTAGTAACACAAAGAACTGTCCCTTCTCCGTCGGCACGACTACTCAACCTTCACATACGTCTGACTGACTCTTCTCACACTTTACCGCTATTTATATCTCCCAGGCACTATTCTGGAAGCTTCAGGAACGTTCACTTATTGCGGTGAGATACAAAGTAGAAGATTCCAGTAGCCTCTATCCTTTTCTCTCTTTCGGCAAGCGCCCCAACAATGCGGCCATTCTCTATCTCTTTCCTTCGGCTCCTTTGCGGTAGTGCCGACAATAATGCGATGGGTGACACTGCTGTTGTCGGCAATTAGATGCGGCGGGCGCGGTGACAATATTATATAATTGCTTCATTACATATTTATTTACACATTTCTTAATTTTATATTACATAAAATCCGGGCCCTAGTTATCACCTATCTATCATAGGCTATATAACGAAGGGGTCACCTTACACAGTTACTTTTACAGATTTATTAGTTTATTCACCAGCCAATATGTCAGTAAACACAGGTACACAGCTGTATCTGACGTTGGAGTCCTGCTTCTAGTAGTGCTTACCATAGTAGTGCCAACCGTGGAATCTGTATTCACATTAGATTGAAGCAAAGATGTTCAAAATAGCGGAACTTAAATGTTATTTTCAGCTCATGCAGTATATTTAGCTTATAAAACCTGAACGATGTTTTCAACTACTCCTTCTTTGTCCCACTGATTTTTCAAAAACTCTGTCGGTCATTTCGACCACAAGTGATGTACCATTTGAATTTCCTATCGTGCAATTTCTGTAAGGATAAGTGTAAGTCACGTGTTACATTTTTAACTACTCATTTTACCTTTACCCAAACTAGTTCTGTAGGACTGAGATCACAGATGTATGGGGCCAAGCAAATGACAGTATGGCCCAATAAAACCAAAAATGCGTCTGCTTTAAGAACCTCTTTACGTTTGTTTCGGTCATGCTATAAAGATCTATTTTACGCATAGAACTTACTCTACGCAGCCACATTATCACAGCAGATTACACACCACCTCTATGTGAGGGTTTATATACTTCTACACCACTTTTTCAATACTTCCAACATAAAACTACTCACTCGTACGATTTTACAACTGAAATTAAGAGAAATTAGCAGCGAGTAAAGGGAGCGGAAATAACATAGGAGGTAAGCTGGCAACGTAACCAGTAGAACAACGTTTCGCGAAAGTTTACAAAACTCGGGTTACGCGCAATGTCTCTCATCTCCCTTTCATTCCCCCAGGAGCATGAGCTAGTGAACAGACAGTACGGCTACACTCACACAGGAGGAAGGAAACACAAGAGGCTACAGGTCGCAGGCACACAGGTCTCATAAGAAATCCCTAAAATTTCCTAGCTCGAAGACCCGACCAGCTGCAGAGAGAGGGCAATGAACGACCCTCGCAACAGATAGTCTTCTGGTGTCCTGGATGTAAGAATCCATGCCATCTCGCATTGTCTCGCGACACCAAATCTGGAAGTATCTATGAAATATGACAAGGAAACTGAATGAAGAGGAAATGGGAGGAAGGAAATCGCGTTAGAGGAGAAACCACACCTTCATTAGCCTATCGATCAAGGAAAACCATGGAAACCAGGGTAACAGTGAGTGGTTTAGAAGAATTGAATGCGATTCCCACACCTTACCGTGGAACCACTCATCTTGCAGATAATTTAAAGTAAGGTCATGTGACGTTACAATCTATCTCTTCTGATGTTTATATATTCTTTTGTTATATTTTAAAATGTTTTTAATTGATCCGACTTTTTAATACTTCAATTAGTTTCTTTATATCATGATTTTATGTACATTTTTTAGATCATTGCTTTTTCTAACCATTTCCAATTCATGGGTGTGCCTTTTATACTGGAATATTGCATAAATGTTTCATAATCTAACCACATTATCTTAATGAATATGTACCTTTACCCAGAAATGGCTTCACACAAGGCATTAAGAACTCGCTATCTGAAAGATAGTGCAGTAATAACTATTATAGCAGATGATTAGAATAACAGAATTGATTACTATTCGACTGTTTATGTAAATAGACAACCTTTTAGTAAATAGTTAATGCGAAAAAAAGAAGAATCGAACGTTTTTCTAACATGACGCACCGAAGTTAACTTCAATCTGGAAAAGTTAAACAATAAAAGTAAATATTACTCAAACACCAGAGATCACATTTGTAAAGGGCTAGAGTGACAATGAAAAATTCAATGCCATAGCCGGTCTAGGTCCGGCTACTCTAACCACTGAGCCACCATTGACAACGGGCCGACACTATATTAAATTCTCCAAGTCACTTACATTTTCCTGGTAAACCACACAAGGAGATCTCAAATACATATGAGATAGCACACCGCTATAAGATCCGAGGCTCAAATCCTGGCTATGGCGTTGAATTTTTCAGTCTCACTCTGCTCCTTTCAAACCTTGTCCCACACACAGCTAGTGTGAAAGAACAATTGATTTCCAACATGAAATTTATTTTTAATGACCTGTATACTTTTCCTGTAGTATAGGTAGATAACAGAGATCTCGCCGAAAGAGGAAGAAAGGGAGCGAGAGGGAAAGGGAGAGAGAGGGAGAGAAAGGGAGGAAGAGTGAGTTAAAGAGGGAAGGAAGAGAAATGGGGAAAGGGAAGGAGAGAGAGGAGGACAGAGGGAGGGGGAGAGAGATGAAGGGATAGAGGAAGAGAAAGGGTGGAGAGAGAGAGGCAGGGAGAGATAGAGCGAACAACAACGTAACTCACAAATTAAATTTTGTATAAATACTAAATTTGATATTGAAGTTCAACTTCTGCCAGGACTTGAACTGGAAGACCCTCTTCCCTCTCAAACAATCGATTTTATTTTGCCTAAATGTATTGCAACAATAAAATATGTTTATGATATCTTCACGACGAATATCTCGATCTTTTTGCAAATACCATAGCAAAGAAAGTAAAAGGATTTGTAGGTTTTATTTTTCGAAAGTTAATTATTTTATTCATATGAACTCGAAGCTGTATAGTATAACGTTCCTATCTTCATCTATCTGAAGGTAATAGCAGAGAGTGAGGGAGAGAGTAAAATGAACAAGTAGTTCGATCTGAAATTCCAACCTGAACAAAGAGTTATTCTCGTGTGTCATTATTGAAGCACGATGTTGTAGTGTGCCATGATAAGGTGGAGGGGGAAAACACTTAGAAAGTTGCAGGCCTCAGTACAGAAGCACTGGAGCATTATTCTGTATGTAAAGTGGTTTGCAGTGTATTCTATGTTTATAGCCAGTGAAGAACTTTGAAACAGGAAGGGAGGTGGTAGAGGTAGAGGAAGGGATGCCTGTTTTCGAACGAAGTCACCCAATTAGGAAGGGAAGAACGTCCTGCCCAGAACTAATTACGTCACAAGCACCCACAAGTGCCCTGGTGTACAATAAGCGAGTTGAATGCTTTTACAGTAGCCAGAATAACTTCTGTGCCATCTCCTCATGCAAAGGTAATAAAATGTAAGAGATAGAGGAAAAAGGAAGCAAGTTACAGGAAATATTACCTAAGATACTACCTATACTGCCAAACTGATATACTAAACTTCTTCTAAATGAGCGCCAATATAACTTAAATATAACGTAAAAATTTGATATAGAGATTTCCAGGAAATGGATGTTTTGAGGTCCTCTAATCCAAAAGCCCACTTTTATAAAAAGGTACGTCTTTCCTTCTCTCTTTTTCTCTCTTCGTGGGACAAAGAATAAATTGAATAAATTCTTAGAATGAGTTAAAACCCCCTGGCTAAAACAAAGTGAATGTACCATTCCTCTTTCACCTTTTATTCTAAAAATGTTTTATTAAAGTCAAATTTCACAGCCTTATTATTACTCTGTCTACTTGCCGAAGTATAATGTTACATGCAGATACACATTCTTTGCCATTCAAAGCCGATCTGTGTGTCAGATGCGTAGCTTACAGGTTGAAAAATACTGTCACGGCCGCACGCCAAAGAAGATTCACTGGATTCTGCTCTTAATGGCTATAGGAACTCGGGGAACTCGGCCCAAGGTGGCATAGTAAATCTGCATGACTAGGGTACCGGAAAAGACAAGGAAAATATCAAAATGAAGATATTAATTCACTCCTAACACCTTTAATAAGAAGTAGCCCTTAATCCATTTCCCTTAGGTAACTTTGAAATTTTCAGAAAGCAACTCAAACATCTAACTTTTATATTCCAATCAACAAGGGAATTAGTCGTATATGATGATATAAATGTATATCATTTGACAAAACGAACATTATACCTCTTTATTTACACATACAATAAACTTTTCAACAGAAATCCGAAGTAGTTCGTCCCATCTATGCATACTTTAAATTTGTCATGCAACTCAGTAGAAAATAAACGAGTATACCTCATGCACAAGAAAGTTATAAGAAGTATTTCCAACGCTACATCAGACACTCTTGTAAAGATATTTTAGATGACTGAAGATATTAACCCTACCTTGAGTGTATATATTTATAACAGGCAATGAAATTGGCAAGGTACCGGCTAAAGAAATGAGTAACTTATTTCCAGTGTAAAACTTTCTTGCTTCCAGAAAGCTGCATACTCGTATTATGACAACATAAGATATTCAATGCTCATCTTAATGATTTTAAGTAAAAAGTTGACAATTTCAATGCTTTTAAAATTGCTGCTCAAGAGTACCTCTGATGTGCAAAATCATTTCATTCTGTACAAGATTATCTGAAAGGCAAATTATCCTGATAATGCTTAAGTAAGCTCTACCAGTAGTATCTAGTAGTTTTAGTGACAAATTATTGCCAATTACATTTGATGTCTGCTCAAAAGCTACTTAAATGCATTGTATTGAACTGACGATAGACGGTACGCATTGCTAATCAGATAACAAAATGATGAAACGTTCTGGCTGTAAAAGCCCAGTGAAAGTTTATAATAAAGCTTAAATTGTATTGCTGTATACATATTAGAGTATGTTAGCTTTGTAACCGTTGGGAGGTGTTTGAATTTGTTTCTGTACATAATTGCAGAATTATCCCATTTGTTTTTCATAGTGCCTTTACATAATACCTCTTTTTATGTTCATTATTCAAATCAGATGTTTATGCATACATATACAACTAGATATACATTTCCTTGACATGTTAAATGTTCACGGACCTTAAGGATACTAGTAAACTCGCTGAACGCAATGCAATCCAATAAATATGCATATAGGAGAAAACGAAAGTATGTCTTAGATATGGTCAGCGTTCTGACTTTTCAAACCAAAGCTTCTAGGTTTGATTTCCGACTGGAGCGGGGTATTTTTAAACCAGAATCATTTCTTATCCTCCGCAGAGTCTGAAAATATGAATGTGGGGAGTGAGTGCGATTCCATTCAGTAGTACAAGGGTACTAAAAGTGTAATAAAATCATTTAACAAAAGCTATAGTCCAAGGGCTAACAACGTCATCAATAATTGTTTCTCAAGTGAAAGTCCCGATATAACTTTACAGATTAAAGGGAGTGTATAAATGAAAAAAATAACAAAATAAAGAAAAGGTATGGCTACAATATATTTCCTAAAGTAGCAAAGGATAGAATTAATTATAGTCCAAAATATATCTTTCAATGCTATAAAATTATTGCTGCGTAATCTTGTGTTCCAAATCTCCTACCAAGAACGTATCAGAAGTTCAGATAAAGCTTCTAGCTAGTTGATTTATGTGACTTTTGTGCAACTTTATACGGAAAATTAAAGATAAACGTTTAAAAATACGTACTATTGTCCTAATACGTGGATATACTGATTCTTTAGGTTAGGAAATTTTGTCTCCTTCATAATCAACAACAACATTTCACGATTTAAGCCATCAAGATTCGTTCCGGTCTCAGAATTTAATTAAAAGTGTTGTATCCGTGATACGGATATCATTCATTCTATCAACATGTTCATTCCTATATTGTTTAATATTTATGTTAACTTAAAGATGTTCAGTTCATTTTGAATGTCTTTTTCTTTTCTTATCTAGACGATTACGCACTGCAACATTCCTTAAATGCTTCACTTCATATGTTTCGATCATTTGTTTTTATTGTATGGTTTAGTCCAAAATTCGCTGCCACATAATACGATTTTAATATAGAACCTTATAAAACTTTGTGAAGACTATGGATAAGTAAACATCCAATTCTCTAAAAGTTACAGCCAGATAGGAATGGCCGTCTAGTATCGTTGTTGTAATATACGATTGTTCTAATTTTTTAATCGGTTTTGATCATTCCAGATTGAATAAATTCCTAGTAAATAGAGGTACGAACCATTTAAGTTGATTGATAAGCTCACAGTCGTCCCATTTGAAATCAAACATAACTTTTCTGTTGATATTTGAGGTGATGAAAGATTTATTTGAATTTTTGAATTTTACGTTGCAATAAGGGCATGTGTGCTATAATCTCTGTTGTGTCACTTTACGAGGCCTTTTCTACCACCATATTTTAGTTTTATATAGCATTTACAGCTATTCTTGCAAAACCTCATTCTTCTACTTAAGTTAATTGTGATAAACGTTTAATTACACACATGTTATCGATACGAAGAGAATAACAATGTTAGAAAGTTGAAAAACTGAGCGCTATATATTGACCTTGACGTTCCATACACTAAATGACGTCACGAGGAGCAACTTACTAACGATAGTACGTACGTTAAAACTATGAAACATTAATGAATCATTCTACTCATTTATTACAGCTATCTCGCATGGTTGATGCCAAAAATAGTTAAAATGAATTTTACCTTCTAAAGAAATCTGCATTTTTGTGAATTACAGTATTTGTAAGAGGTGGAATTAGGACTGAAAAATTCAATTCCATAGCCGGGATTTGAACCACGGATCTTCCGCTTATCGAGCGGTTGCCCTAACCACTAAATAATAATTACAGTAGTTATGTTTATCCCTTGTGCAAAATACCCTACATATAAAGAGAACTTCACTGCCATTCTCAAGAAACTGAGAACGTGCATTACATTTATAATTTAATATCTAAAATGTATGTTAATTTCGTCAAACAGCATAAACTAAAACTTGGTACATAAGCTCAGAATCATCCAAGAATGCGACACAAAGTTAGGTATTCAAGAAAATCCCACCCATCCCAGACCACCAATTACGCGGAACATTTCTGGAAGTTTTCGGTTGTTCCAAAAGTGACTAACAATTTGATTAAAACAACACGTTTAAAATATTTTCATAACAAATTATTCACATGTCTTGGAATTTCTAGGAACGCTCTCTGATCCTCTTCATTCTGATGAATTTAGCAGAACTGTTAGTCCAACATAAAAATGTTAAAACACACAATTATGTGTTAAATTCATTTTTGATTAGTTATAACAATTTACGAGGTATTTCTTGTTATCTGTTTGATTCTACAATGCTTACACTTTTATACATGAAGTCTTTATTCTATTTTTATCTGTTGGCCGTACAAGCAGAACAGAATATGGCATAATACAGCGACTAGCTCTGAGAAGATAATTTCTGAAAGTGTTCATCAAGTAGATAGAGGAATAAAAGTTTATAGGGATAGTTTGTGCAATAGTAGAGGAGGTCATGTGAGTGCAACACAGATTTTTGACTTTACTGTTGACAAAAGTCAGAAGTATATAGGGAAAGTTTTCTAAAAATGCATTTTATTATACGTACTATTTGCGTTGAAATATCGATATCGAAAATTTGGATGGAATACAATAATTCCTCCCTTCCTGGTTGGTATTTGGTAAGCTTGAAGGGATGGACGAAATTCAAAAGCATGTTATGGAGCATAGACGCCATATCACGCTGATGAATTTATTTTGGGTCTACCAATCATTTCAATTAAGGAAATGAACTCCTCATTACTCTGAGCATGTCTTCATAATTATGACTACAGACTAAAAGTAGCAACCTGTGGACACTGGCAACAGCTTCTTTGTATTATTTCTGATGCGTTAACCTTCAGGCTCAAACACTGGAAACCACCGCTAGATTCATGACTACAAGCAAGTTCACGTAGAAGAAGAATGAAACCAGTATGGCTTTGTTATATGGATTGCTCAAACGGTTCTCAGCGCTGACAACATATGGCTAAGAAATGGAATCAGGACTGAAAAATTCAATGCCATAGCCGGGATTTGAACTACGGATCTTCCGCTTATCGAGCGGCTGCTTTAACCACTAAGCTACCATGGCCAACTTTTCTGTACGACATTAAATTCCCCAGCTGATTCGTACTTTCGCAATACATGGCTTGTGTTTAAAAACACCAGCAGTAAGCTTGTTGACATTAATAAATAACTTAGTTATGGCTTTTTGGGCGAAAATAGCGGGGATGACGTCACATGTTCGTTTCTGGAACTTCTGCAAACACGCCGGCCGCCGGATGCCTCTCGAAGGTTCTAGAAAACCTTTGTTAAGTGCCACGCTCATTGTTGTTAGTCACGTATACATAAACAGTGGTGTGAGGCAACCTGTCCTTGAGTGCCTTTGTTTGCTCACTGGCCTGCTATATGGTGTGAAGTAGCTTAGCCGGACCGTCCTTTGCTGTGCGCCTCCTCCGGCGTCACAGTATTAGTGCTAAAATGATGCAAAATTAAAATTAACTTGGTGCAAATTATTGATACACTTTTACACCTTTTTGACATTTAAAGTAGATGTGAATGTTTATATAAAGAGAAACAATACAATTAAATGATCTATTAACATTTAAATTAAATTCTAAATCGCTCTTAGGTAAGTATGAGTATGAAATTTAGTAGCGTTGTGATTTAGGTGCATGTGCAATATTATTATGTGTGTTTCTCAACATGTTAATACGCCCTCGTATCTAAAGGTTTAACTATGAAGAAAGCCTTATCCTCAATGACTGCATGAAGCGTATGGTGGTTTTGGCTAACCTGCAGTTTCTGATCATTTTTATTCCGAAGGTAGTCTCATGTAGAGTTTATGGGAGACAAGTATTTGCCAGTCTTTAGGATCCAGCGGCTTTCGTTTGAAACCGCATGTAAGAGCTTCCCTGTAACAATGGGGCGCCATTTGCAGTCATACTCAATTGTCTTCCCTTTGACATTCACCTGTTACTGCGACATATCACTCTCTTCCACATATCAGGCATGTCGCGGACGGGGATGGAAGCTTGCCCATAGAAAAGGAAGAGACTGTGTCCTGATATAGTACTAATTAGCTGAGAGCCCCAACTCTACCAGTAGAATATTTCACTTTTTGTTGTGTGTATGTGTGTCGCATGTCTGCCTCTTGAAAATCCTCTCCTTTTAAACCAAATCTATTCACTTCTTCGTTTTCCCGTTGGAAGGATTTTACGCGCTATATGCATGTGGTTTAATATATATGTATATCATGTACGGGATATACATGGCTCGTTCACCCGTTTTCTTATTTTTTTCCCTTTCCCGTGCGCAGGTGAATTAAAAAAAAGTCCCCTCGGTTGGTTTTAGCGCTCGCTGCAACCCACTTGACGACTTCCCCTGCTAATTATCCAGGTCTCTGAATGGGTCCGATGTTTTCCGCTCAGGGAGAATTAAGTTCAGCCAGAGTCGAGAGAAAACGGGACTAAAGAAATAAATGTTGTTTTGTGGTGGAAATACCTCACCAAGTTGCCTAGGAGACACGCAGCTAATTCCAGCTTTAACAGTGCACCACTCCTTCCTTCATTAAAGTAAGGCGAACAAAGTATCACTCCGCGAGCAGTTGTTGATTGGTGAACAACTTTCCCGCCTTCAGGATGCATTTTAAACTCTTAAACCTTATAGACAGGTTCCATGTACTTAAATTGGCGCATCTTGAGTCCTGCGTTACGTCAGATAACTGCAAACTTCTCGCTTGGGAACATGTTAAGAGAAAATAAGTTTTCCTCTTGAAATCTTCTATAATTCAAATTCATCAGCCACATTAATCCCAGGAGAAGAAAATTTCCTGAGCTTTGAGTCAATCTTTGTTTTTTTCAACTTTCTGATAATTATAAATGGGTTCTCTGCCTCAGTAAATTTGTAATAATATCGTCAAACTTGATATACCTGTCCCTATGCCTTGATCCCTGTACAAACATGAGCTGCAGATACCCACGGTTCCATACATGCAGTTCCTAGGACCTGAGGTGGTATTTTACCGAACTATTCGGCGGGCGCGTACATAGCAGGGAGGGGTGTCGAGCGATCTGCTTTTGTTGTTTCATCAAGTGGGAAGTGTTAGGGACCCTACAACGTAAGCTTTTAGTTGAAAATGAGAACATTTTGGGTTTTTTAATTATATCCTATAGCCTTAGCCCGCAAAGGGCTATGCGTTATCGGGGGAGTACATATTCCTTAAACACTTGCGGATAATTCTGCAAACTATCCATTTTTAAAAGCCCAGCGACATGTTTGTCACCCATGCACTCTATTTTAACCCCCTGGACTCGCCGATTTTCCCTTTCTGCATTTTTTATTTGGATATGCAATTACTTCCTCACATTTCAGTTTTCCTCCGATTTGTATATATATTTGCATGCACTATCTCAAATTTGCTATCTTCTTCTTGTTCTTCTTCTTTTCCTCTCCCTTATGCCGTTTTGAGCGTCGGTTTCCCTCAGCCGGCCATGATCCATTTCCTATATTTTGCTCTATCCCTAGTTAATTGAGCTTCCCTCAAAGTTTTTCTTATTCACTATATTATCTACATAATAATTGCTCCATTCTGTTCTTGGTCACCCTCTTCCTCTTCTTCCTTCCCCTTTGGCCTCCCATACCTGTTTCGGTTTCCTGTTCTCATCCATCCTATTTAAGTGTCCAAAGCATTTTTAACATTTATCTCTACCTTTTATAATACTGATTATTGATTATATTTCAATAAAATATGTGCATTTAGTTTCACTTTACTTATGTACAATAAAGTCATACGTCTCTGAAAATCGTGAATGCGCAAGGCAGTTAAAACTGCATTCTTTCGCCAATTAACAATTAAACTGTATTATCTTAGATACTATTTAAGATACAGCTTTGAGCTTTTTGACAATAATTTCCTTATTTACTCATACAAGAGAGCTAACTTTCAAGTAAATAACCTTAACAAAGAGAGAGAGAGAGACATAAACAATGCAGTCCACTAACCCTCAACTGTAGCTCACGCGATGTATGCAAACGTTGCGGGGAGGAATTCTGCGTATGCGGGAAGCCAATTTGGCATTTAAACACATTGCTCAAACTTGTATACTCACATGAGAATAACCTAGATCTGTGCACGTAAAACACGACGCCAGCGCATGCGAGAAAATTAAACAGACACGCACCCCTCCTCCTTGCTATACATACTCCGGCCGTGAAGGTCAGTAGAATGACCCCTGAGCCATAAATGAAACTGAGTTTACCTATATGTTACAGACATATTGAATTGTAGGTTCATAATTAAGTGCTGCGGTAAGAAATAATATTACAATGTCATTTCACCTCAGGGTAACGAAATTTAATGAAATGATTATTTTTAAAATGTAACAGCGGTTCTACTCCATTTTGCACATGATTCTCTTGTTTACCTCTTTTGTTTTCCATTATCATTAACCATTCTCCTGGAAATCGCGGAGTAAGAAATAAAATTTAATTTCAGATCATGTTAATGTATTTCTATTATGCCAAAAACAAGCAAAATGCACAGTACCTATAATTATTATGACCAAACAGCGAAATTTGGACACTTTTTGGGGTAATGTTTAACGCCCACTTTTACTGCAGTATCAAAGTCGGCGAGATTGATGGTACATGGAATGAAAATGCAGCACAGGTGAAATGAAATGGTGGCGGAAACCGGGCAACCCGGAGGAAACCCACCCCCGCACTGCCTTGTCCATCACTAACCCCACATGCCTAGGATCGAACCCTCTCTGGTGAGAGGCGAATGGTGTAACCTCTCGGCCATGGCGCGGACAGTTGGACACTGATGTGTAACTATACCATAGGTATCATTTGTTTACTCTGCGGGCATTGTCTTAGCCAGCAGTGGAGCGGCAAAACAAAACGAAATGAACACGATGCAACCACACTGTTCACGCTTTGAAATATTTTAAAAATAAAGTCCGTAATTTTCATGGCAAGCTTGTATAGTTGTTCACCCGGAGGAATAATTTATATGTATAAATAATTGATGAATAATAAATACCTAAACACTTTTTCCACTTAAAAATTATATACGTATACTTTTAAATCAAAATACTTCCATTTTATGTGCTAAATTTAGAGCAGATATATGTGTATAGTATTCGTAACAGAAATATCGTAGTTTGTTTATTGTGTAATATATGATCATTGACCTATAATAGGTGTTTTATTGGTTCCTTCCTTCTTCAGATACACTTTAATGTTGCCAAGTTGGCAGCATAGTGCGCTAAAATATATTTTTTAGACAGTTGATAGTAAAAGTGAACCTTTTCATGACTGTGTTAAAAGTAGAAAACTTTTTTGCTCAGTGCTCAAAAACTTTTAACACGCCGATAATGCCAACTTAGTTTTGTTGTGGAATATGGCCATCACCTCATTCTAGTAGGCTGTGAATCTGAGTTGCGCAATGCTTGTTTAAAATGGCGGGTCATTATTATTAATATTAATAATAATGGCGTTATTTTCGTCGTTTTATTACTTCCACTGTCTCCCTTATGTAGAATATCATTTTTTGTAAAAGTCATGTTGCCAACACTGATGCTACGCAAGGCAAATGAACATCGCAACCCGAAGACTATCATGACCATGATAAAGGTGAAACAATACCATATACTTATAACCTATAATATATCTACAAATATTCAGGTCTGTTTAAAAATAATCTATGATGCAAGAGTTAAAGGTAACATTTTAATTTGTTCGTAGGTTTCACACCTACTCACAAAATCAAATGTTACCTTTAACCCTTGTATCATAAATAACTATTCTAAAACTCTTAAATTAAATTCCTGCGGCTTTTTTCACTCAAACATTGTCTATACTGCGAGAGGGTGTGTTTGATGTCACATGATGGGCGAAGCATATATACTTGTGCAATTCATGCACTTTGCTATTCTCAGAAGGGAGTGAGTGCAAATTGCGATGGCAATTGCCATTATTTTTGGTTTGTATGAATTTGTTTGAACCACAGCTAACATATCATGACTGTATCACTTGAGTCATCGTAAACACTTTCTCTCTAGCTAATGTAGTTATTTGTAGTATATGCTATGGTGAAATGACAGTAACAACAACGCCTTTGCGAATTATGTCCTTCAAAATAATTATTTCCAAATTTTGCCATCAGGTAAGAATATGATAATTATCATGTGGATGCCATCCGACTCAAAATATAGTGTATACAGTCAAGGCTATCTCTCCTGGATGCACATCTTTCATTCAGCTACTCTTCCGACTGTTCAAGGCGGTGATGCAGCGGATTGAAGATTACAGTATCAGTAACTATTAGTTCACACCATCATTGAGGGATCCAGCTTGATTGCTGATGTGTATTCTACACAATCAGTTCTGTTCTCCAGTCTGCGCAGACTTTGTTTGGTACTCCTGGACTGTCTGATGACTTCAGACCAGAGAGATTTCAAACACCTTCCGAACGTATTTTTGATGTTCAAAAGCAGTGTGACTCGGAAGACTGCTTATTGCAGTCATGAAGTACTCTTACTGTCATAAAATCTCTGTTTTCGGAACTTTATATTCTGTGGGCATGTTTATTAACAACCTATTTTTTGAACTCCGGGAATGAACATGCACAATATTGTAAAGTGCAATGTAATTGTCAATGAAAATATTGTGCGTATATTTCTAATGTGCCTGTAAAACTCTTACAGCAACTTTACGCTACTTTAGAACACAGTTAACCTGAAGTCATCTGTCTCTCTACCATCGGTATCTAGATTTTACTGCCTAATCATAATCGTTAAATCCCATGTTTGGGTTACTCCATATTGCAGTAATCGACACTTATGTATTACAGTCTCAAGATGACTGCTAACTGTTCATAAATATGGAATGATTAATATTTTATGAACGAATTATGTGGGAATTGTTATTTAATTCATATTTTATGCATCAACGCATGATTCGAGGATCTAAGCTTTCCAAATAAATTTATTCACTAGATTGGTGAATTTATAAGTAATCCAGGGCCCAAATTGACTTAGTTGTCAACGGACCCTTAAACATGCTTACTCACTCACTTACTAGGCAATACTAGACTTCTCTCCAGATATTACTAATAAGAATTAATTCTTGAATTACACTGGTCGTAATTAGAGTTAGTAGAAAGGCTGAATAAAATACAAAAACCACCATTGTCTGTACTACATGATATATGCCTTGTGGCCTAGAGTAGCACCGAGAGAGGTGGGATTTACATTCTGGAGGTCGCGGATTCGGTCTTCGCTGACCGATTAATCTGACTAAAGCTTTTGTCGCAATTTTGCTTCGCATCCCGCCATTTACATTTCACAATTTCAATTCGGAAGTGTTGGCTAAGTAGCGTGATAGAATTTGCGTTGTATAACTGTTGTTCTCGGCGTAGGGGCGGACTCATGGTCACCTGTTCCCACAAGGGGGCTGTATCGAAGCTGATAAGGCTTGGCTGCCCAAGAAAGCTGGCGCCGAGATGAATAACATCCACCAAAATTTCGGTATGCCACGTTAATTGACGTCCCTTGTTTCGGCACGCCCGTTGTACATTCCCATCTCCTCTCTCCCGGGGTCTCACATACGATAACCTGACTACAGGCTCAGAGTGAAGTTCCCTTTGATTGTGCCTTTAGAATAATAATCATTGATTTCTAAACAAGCCAGATTACTAAAGTTGATTGTGAACACTTTCACTCAGGAATTTGAAGATTGGAAGAGAAGAGGTGCTTCATAACACAACGTTTTTGCAACAATGAAACACGTTCCCAAAAAGGCCAGTTTAATACCTAGCTGCGGCATTTATGTCGACTCTCACACAAAGGAAAAGGGGTAATTATTTACAAAGAAGTCTTAAAACTAATTCTCGATAGCAACAGAAGAGATATATACTCCACTGAATGGGCCAAACCAATAAAGAAATAGGCCGCGCCGTAGCCGAGTGGTTAGACCATTCGTTTCTCACCAAAGCGGCCCGGGTTCGATACCAGGCAACCACATGTGGGATTAATGGTGGAGGAAGCGACGCTGGGGCGGGTTTCCTCCGAGTTCTCCGGTTTCCCCCGCCATCTCATTCCATCGGTACTCCAACTTCATTCCATGTTTCATCAGTGTCATCGCTTGAGGTGCCGTAATAGTAAAAGGGGCGTTAAACATTAAAAAAAAAAGAAATACCACCTCAGTGATTCATCAGCTATCAACTAATTAAATAAAATTCTACAAGAGGCATCTCCTCTGAAAAAACGGAAATTTTTTGGCCCAAAAATTCAATCTAAACTTTTTTAAAACACTGGTTCACTAACTTACAGTTCTATATCATAATCCACTAGGTTCACAGAACTAATGCAATTTTTTCCTGACTGACCCATGATGGACCAATTAATTATGTCACCTTTCAAGATGTTATAGACCCGCTTTGCATTACTATCTCATAAGAGAAAACAATTTAGTAACCATAACGTAATACATTTTATTTTATGTTAAGTTTACGATTATATAGCAGAGGATAGTGCAACAAGAACGTAAGAAAAATAAGAAAAAACTGGTGTCGATTTCGATTGTCATATCAAACTAAGTTTTATCCTGAAATTATACTACCTAGTTTCAAAAGTAAGGACAAGTTATACAGGTCAATGACAAAAAGAAGTGTTTTTACAGCCCCTTCACTTCAGTGCTAAATATATCTACTATTTAATTATTCGATGAGAAGTAATGAGTTCTCTTATTGATACAAGAAAAGGTAAATTCATAAAGCAACACTTTTTTCACTGAAATTCACATATATAGAGTGTAAGAGATTTTCACCCATGGCGTTTTTGAAAGAGAAGTCCTTGCTTGGTGGGCCTGTAATAAATGCTTCTCTCGTAACTCGACGACACCATAGAGTTCTATTGGTATCCTAGGATTTGAATGGAAAATTCCAGATTTGTTTGGTTCACTAAAATTTAATTTACTTATCGCTTGTTGTCAACTACTCGTATTATCCAAGATTATCACCATGTTCCACGCCCAACGTGCTATTCTTATGCCTTTCTAGATTCCGTTTTTTTTTTATTTCTGAGCGGTGTAGAACTGTTCTTCAGAATAGAATTGTGTAAATTTATCAATGCCCAAATAGTACTACGTATTCAAAGGTTGTAGGAAAGACTTACAAGAACAGTAAAATGCATAACTTCTATAGCAAAGTAGAGAATGTTTCATAGTGGCAATTCCAGACAGAATCACTGAACAGAGAATAACAAAACATCTGATGCGTTGCACTCAACTGTATTTCACTGTTCACTCTTGTACAAACTGTTCATCATAAAGCTTATTTTTTGTTTATTCTGTGTTAACCAGATAAACATTTGTAGAAAGCATTTATTACAAATTTCTGCGTAGATACATTGGGAGTAGGGCAATAGAGTAGGCTAAGAGGTAGTCAAATATTTTATGAGCTGGTCGCTAAGTGATTGGTTTAGAATTCCACTATTTCGGCATCACCAGCAGAAAAAATACGAACTTCACATTGGAGAAAAGAACAAGGATTGACAAATCTGAACCAATAACAAGGAATATCTTGGAAACAGTTTATCCTACAACAAATGTATCTGACATAAATTGCATACTTTAACAGATCTACATTTTTCGTTAAGAGTTTATCTTACATCAGTCCTGGGTGACCCACGCAATACCTTGAGCCATCTTCATTTTTACGAGCTATTTATTTAAGTACTTCGCCCATGAGGAGGCTGCCTCAAGGACAAAGTATACAAAAACAAAATTATATAGGATGAACATACATAAAGGTCCTATAAAGCATAGGTAATAAAATCATTAATCAATAATCAATTAAAATACAAGAAAATTCAAAATGAGCATATGTACAAGGCAATTGAATTAAAACAGAAAAATACGAGAAAGAAGAGAACATCCTAAAACTTATAAATGATTTCTTAAAATGGCCATGGAGCTCCGTATTGCTAGGATGGTAGTGTCGTGCAACCGTCTCTTGTCCAGTCCTAGGGAAGTCCACAGTTGGACTAGGTGTTTTGGAATTGTACCTCAAGCGTCAATCATTATTCGTCGTTGTCACTGAGCTGGTATTTTTCTATGTAGTACGCTACCTTTGGTTCATACGTGGCCTTTTTTTTCGGTCCACTTCATCTGGCTGGCCAGCGTGCGTCTCAAAGCGTATAGTAGGGTCTAGTAATAGACTTCTTACAAGACTAGACGGTTTGTAAGCTATGTCTATGCGCGTACTACTTCCGCCTGTGGCCAAGCCAGGGATATCACCAATACCGTGTACCCATGGTCTCTCACTGAGTTTGGAGCCGTGCGGGCAAGTTATCAGTGAAGATCGTGATCAATCTGCGCTCTCTGAGCAGCAGTTGCCCAGCCCTCGTCTTACATGCAAAATTCATTGAAAATCAAGAAGACTTCAGAGAATGTCAGAAAATTCAAAATATACACTTTATTTTGTCACGAATATATCTTACGTATATATTATGATAATTTAATAAAATCGTTCGTCATTTTTGAGAACATCAATACTACTACTACTACTTGTGCGCCAGCGCTTGCACGTACACATCCCTATTCCTAAACATGCCTCTGTGGATTCAGGGGGCTTCAAAGTATGAGTGTATGGTGAAATCTCGACATGGAATTCTTAAGTAGAGTACAATACTTCCTCTGCTTACTGTAAATAACCCTACCATAGCGCAGGAGCCTAGAGCATGGCAACTTTTTTTTTTTTTTTTTTTTTTTTTTTTTTTTTTTTTTTTTTTTTTTTTTTTTTGTAGTGGTGGTGCGGAAAAAGGCTACTTACGCCCTAAGACTCCTACCCGGGCAGCCTACTCACTAAAATACCGCACCGGAAGTCTTGAGATCAAAACCTCATTGCTGCAAAGATGCACCTGCGCATTCTGTGGTGATAAATGAATGCTGCCTGCCAGTGGCAGTAACAGCGAGTGAAATTACTGAAATGTCAGAGGACAAACATGACCTAAGCCCTGAGTGCCCCCTGGTGGCTAGTGATGTTGAATGTTATGAGTGATGAACTCTGTAGTGGTGGTGGATGATTTCGTTGATCAGTCTTGGTGTCAGTTGAATTTGTTGGTGCACTTCATATGCTGACATAGCGCGTCGCAGCCACGGCCGTTATGTTGTCGTTGTTGTAGTGTTTAACGCCCGCTTTTACTACTACGGCACCGCAGGCGGTGACACTGATGATACATGAAGATGGAGCACCGGTGGAATGAGATGGCGGGGGAAACCGGAGTACCCGGAGAAAACCCGCCCTGACGCCGCTTCGTCCACCACGAATACCACATGCGGGTCCCTGGGATCAAACCCGGGCCGCCTAGGTGGTAGGCGAGCGCGCTAACCGCTCGGCCACGGCGCCGCCGTTATGTTGTCGAAGAGGAACTGGTGTAGGTAAAGAGTCTGCATCTGTTGTGGCTATTGGTGTGGTGTGGCTATGTCGGACTTCTGTGGAGGCTGAGTGGCTGCGAATTCTGTTGATGGCGTCTGTAAATGTGGAGATGGCCTCCTCCAGGGTGGCCAGGCGGGAGCTGATGTTGAGGATCTCTGAGTGCAGATTCTGTACTGCATCCAGCCAGGCAGGTCCCGGGAAGGGGCGGCCGGGGCAACTTCTTCTCTTGGTGCAGGCGTTGGTGTTGTAACCAGGTGCTGGTGTTGCAAGATGGCAGCCCTTGCTCGTGGGCCATTATAAGTATTTTTCCGCTCAGTTCACTGAACTTCTAGCACGGGATAGAGGTAGCACAAGAGACCTTTATGTCCACTGCAAGGGTCCTTATATACTACTGTTATTTCCGGAGTGCACTCAGCCTCGTTCAGAAGCTGCTTGAAAAGTACATGTCCCTGGTCAAAAAGGCCGCATAAGCGTCCGGCAGGGACCAGGGTGCTCAGTACGTCCCACCCTCCGGCACTGCACCCCACTCATGAGGCCTGTGATAGGCAGAGATGGGTGCCGCAGCAGTCGGGCGGTAGGCATTGGCCCGGATGGGCTTTTGTTCCACGTGGTTGCTTACTACTATTATTACTACTACTATTACTACCGCTATTACTACTACCACCACTGCTACTACTGAAAGTATATAGGAAAAGGTAAAAATCGAAGGATACTTCTTTAGCTTTACGCCGGAATACAGAACAAATCAGATGCTCTGCGGATAATAGGTGGTAGAACTTTCAGAGCTGTAGGTAGTACAAAGCTATTCACTTTTATAATATAGGTAAGAGATAGCAGACAGATACAAATTTTGGATGTATTATTCAGTAGCTTCCAGCAGTTTTAAAATTTTGAAATGGTATATCCTTTTATTTATTTATTTTTCAGTAAGGTACATTAGTTGTGATTAAAAGCGTGACTGCCATTGTGCTAGTCACCTAAGGGCGCACCAAGGCTTGTCAGTGAACATTTACACGGCGTGCCAGTCTCGCGGCTGCCAGTTCGTATCTAACGTACAGAAAAATATTTAAACCACTGCGAGCTCCTTTTTCGTTAAGGGCACCAAACGGGACTTGAAATCCGGGGTGAAGGGAGGTTTACTTGATTTTGGTGGATTGTTTATGTGAATGGGCGCGCAGCTAATGTGTAAAATTGAAATGAAAACTCCACGGGTACCTACGCAAGTCGCTTTTCTTTTTTTGCTCTCCCTTTTTATCCAAGCCAGCCACCAACACAAAAATTCCCTAAATTGGTATATCTATGCCTCGTAACAGCTCGCGAGAAGGAAAAAGGAGGGGAAGAATAGAGTTGGAGAGCAGCTGGAATTAGCTAATGAATGTAAAAATACGGAGCCAGGAGGCCTAATTATAATAATTTTTAATATTCATGAATGTAGACGCTACGTGTTTTCTTTTTATTAGCAGGTAGTATAATTCCTAATTAAAAATCGCCAGTAACATGGAAAAAAGCGCAGGTTATACATCAGCGCATACGACCAGTTTGTCTGTTTGTTTGTTGCTCCATGCCCTGGGAAAGGAGTACCCCCCCCCCCGCCCCCCCACCCTTCACGTCGCGCTTTGCCAACCCTAGGGCTAGGTACGGTACACCTACCTTGTATATATCAGTTCATTATGTAGTTAAAAATCCAGCCAAGCGAAATTAGTATATCATTTCTCTTCACAACTGCCAACCACTCATTATATGAGCATTTTTAACATGCTGTGGGTTTTCTGACTCGGGATGTTGAAGTGGGGATTTGAAGCAAGGCAGCACTTATTCGAAAATTAGCTGAACGCGGAAAGCAAAGGAGAAAAAAATAAAAACACATATACGCTTGCATGAGGAGGTTAGAGGGATGGAGGGAGCCTTTGATATGTGCCCACACGGCGAAGAGAGGAGAGCGGGGAACACGAGTGGCCATTCTCTCCCTCTCTCTCTCTTAAGGGTGCAGCATTACCTTTTTACGGAAAGAATTACAGCAGCAGAAGTATACCCTGAGCGATATTGCGGCAGAAACCTTCGGCCTGTAAGCTTGCAATCCTGAAACAAGTGAACCAGAACATCACCTCATTAGTTCCGCACGATCGCAATCAACTCAGATAGGTACACCTCTTGTAATGTGTAGTAGTATACTCACAGTTAACCAAATTAATAATAAACTGCTAGTTTTATTTGTAATACTACCATACTCTTACACACTAATAAGTAAAGTTAGGATTAATATTAAATAGTTAAATGTAGAAATGATTCTGTCTCTCCCTTTGTCCCTCCATTCTCCTCCTCTTTTTGCTTCTGTCATCCTTTCCTCTCTTCCTCCTCCATTTTCCCATAAATCCCTCACTCCCCTCACTGCACTTCAATATCATGCGATTTTTTCAAAACCGTCAATAAAACTTATTTTTCTGGTAAGTCGATAATAATTAAAACACAACTGAAATATTTAACAGTATACAATCATAAGTGTCTCAATAGTTTCAATACTATACTGCTTCCCTAGTAACCGATTTATGTTCACTAATAATATAACCAACAATTGTTAAAAATATTTTGTGGTGATTTCCGAAACGGAAAATTGTAGGTATAATATGCTTGAAAGATTTTGTGCTATTAATCAATCAATTAATTTTGTCTCCATTTAAAATAAAAAAATTATTAATAAAATAGTTTTAAATAATAAGTGGAGAAAAACACACTGCATTCTCTAAAAACTTTCATATTTTACGGTCTTTCCTACACATTATGCAATAATGGTGTCTATCAAAGTTTTCTATTTTCTTTTGTAGATGCTGAAATTGAATACCTCAATTTCTATAATATTCAAGCAAACATTTGTGCAAATATTTCTTCAAATTTAATCACAACAGCAGTTTCTTTATATACTTTAGAGAATTTTCCTTCAGAGGTCTTTAGTTATTAAATTAGGAAATGTGTGTTTCGATTGCTAATGACCCCGTAGCTTAATCCGTAGAGCATCTGCCTGCTGTGCGAGGGGTCCCGGGTTCGATTCTCGGCTATAAGGTAGGACGTTTTGTAATAATCAAGATTATTTCCTATACTCCTAGGGTCTGAAACCAAGGGAGATAGCTCTGCGGTAACTTGTGTGGCTCTCATTCATGAGGTCGTCCAGCACTCGACATTCCTGACCCATAGTTTCTTTTTTGTCGGGAGGGGGGGGGGGAGTTCCACCGAATTACCAGGTAAAAGCTTGGAGGGATCCGAATTTTCCTTCCCTCCATTTAATTTGAGCTTCATTTCAATCCGGTCTTTTAGGTCGTGTGTGTTGACGATGGACGAGTTTGGCGCTGCTGTCTGGGGACTGCAAAGTGAAACTGCAGTTCTCAGTTGTAGTCATCAGACCGGTGGTTTCTTGGCGAAGCCTAGTGTCGAGATGAATCTCCAGTACACTACAGTAGCCTCAACTGCTGGCTCAGTGTGGAATCCCCTCCGTTCATACTCGGCCTCTTTACCTCAGCCTGCAAGTATGAACGGGATTGTGAGTATATGCACCATATACTATAAAAAACAAAATAAGAACCAATATATACGAGTTCATATTGTTACACATACGTACCTATGCAGTTCGTTCCAAAAGTAAAAAGGCCACCGAAATGACTATTGAAGTTAAAGACGCGGTATAACTGGAACAATTAAAATAACATTAAAATTAACATAGTGTGTGGAATGTCAAATATTTTTAATCATTTGGAAAATGATAAACTTATTTCATTTATACGTATATGTAATGATAATAGTAATGTCGACCGAGGTAAGCAACAATGTAACAGTTTTGACTGACATCGATCACATTTTTCTGGTTCATTTGTTTGGCAAGTCATTCTAGAATAACTTAAATTGATTTATTTTATATTTTAATAAAACAATTAAAACAACTTTAATGGACCATAACCTTCTAAATTAAATAAAATTATAACCAAAATTTGTGGAATGTGGTATATGTGCCCAGTGAAGTGTTTCTTGTGGACATTGGCATTGGATAGTGTAGAATCTTGGAGTTAGGACGAAGTGAAGCTATTTGCTGTTATAGAAAAGAGTGGATCATATCCAGTGAGCAGATGAAATAACCAATGATACTATCTTAGAGTGTGCAAAGGAAGGTTGAGTGTGGTTGAGAAGAAACTACTTGTGTACTGGAAGAAAAAGTGACTGAGAGATAGGGACTGATAATGAATAGTTTCCCGTCAAACTTGGACAGGAAATTACGATATTAATTTATTATTTAGTCACAATTAACTGGTTGATATCCTAAGTTGCTCACTTTTTTATTGACAATACTTCTTATAAATGCATTTGTAGCCCTGTAGATCTACTCACTTTACTCACTTTTGATGGGTCCTTTGATTTTCGATAGCTGAATCTGAAGCATGAAAACCCTCTCAGGCCGTGGCGAGCGAAGAAGTGTTGACAAGAAGGCGTGTCGTGTGGAATGTATCAGAACTGTACTTTATTATACCACTCTTTACAGTAAAACCGATTAAATAATGACGCCACAATGTAAAATTTATTGCTTTCGATGACACTAGGATAAATAAGCCTTCTTGACTTCATTATTGCCTAAAAGATTACATAAGCCATTCTCTTCAAACATAAGAAGAACGATCTCCAGAGCCTCTCGATTTTTCCATTAGGTTTTGAGGGCTTAGAATGAACACCGCTTCACTTCTGTGGACTTGTTGAACCGAAGCATCATCCTGGCGAATCACATTGAACACTAGTCCGTTCTGGGGTTTGTACTTGGGTTTCTGAGTCCATTTCTATACACAGATCTACACACAGTCCTGTATTTACATCTTTTAAATTGAAAGCACATGGCATTATTTTGGAAAGAGTATACACAGGTACCTATTTTGTGAGACGGCTCTTCTTTTAATTGAAATGACATCCTGTATGAAACGCCATGTGTGCAAGACGGATAGCACATTTTGTTAGCGACTGTACCGGTTGTTAAGGAGAGCAAGGTGCCGAAGAAAGATGGCGGCGATGTTGGATATGGACGTTAGTGTAAGGTTCGTTTGGTCGTCCCAACTTAACGATCTTTTCTCTCTCGTCCTCGCCATTCCTTCATTTTCTCCCTTTCTGGGAGATGCACGAAGGTGACCGCAGGCTAGGGTTGTCGGGGGAGGACGCCGCCGCCGCCGCCGCCGCCACACTGTTGAGGCGAGGAAAGGGGTGGCTTCTAGGATGAGGGTCGGAGAATTAAGAGTGTCTGATACAGCGTGTTTCCACTACTCAGCTCCGCTTTCTACTAGACTGTGATTAAGGTTTGCGTATGAGCAGAAACTACTGTGGCTCACTTACAATAATTCTTGAATGCTCTGAGTCGATTAGGTGATTTTGCTCTGCTTGCCCACTAAATAAGTAGTAATTGTACTGCTGTTAACATGAGAGTTTGATATTTTAAATGTGTCAATTGGAATGTGATGTAGGTATGAGGTTCACTGACATAACTTAATCTGAAATCAATGCTTTGAGTGAAGGAAAAGAACTTACAAAGGGCTTTAAGCGCATGAGCAAAGAATACAGCTGTCAAAAAACATGTTTTAAGTTAGCATATTTGTATGGACTGAGATTTTTTTAGCCGAGCAGAACCCGAGAGTATTTTACCCTCGGGCTGGACCGGATTTGGCGAAGACGGTAATGTGAAGGAAATTAAAGCAATTGTGTTGTTCTAGAATGTCTATGTTCTGGTGTTGTACTTCTCAAATAATTATTTCAGGAAAGCGAGACCGTACCATTGGCCATGTCTAAGGTTTATATAGCCGAAAGGTACCGGTCTATACTAATTTTAGGGATTTTACAACTGATAAAATGTATACACACATATAAACATACATATTCTTAGGTTCTGTTTTCTTGAAAGCCCAAGATAAGTGTAAGAAGGGAAACCAAGGAAGTTTTATCACGAGCTTGCATTTGATTAAGAGGCGCAAAGGGCTTTAAGAGTTCTAGTGATTGTTCAAAAGAGGCCACTCGTTTGCCCTTGGTCCTGACCATTGCCATCTAGATTAACCACCATGCCGTAGTGTAATAAATCCCGCCCATTTTCTTCAACATAGCGCAACGAATGACCTTACATTAAATGCATTTACTATGTTAAAATATGTTTAATATTTTAGAGACGATGATGCAAAACAATGTGTCTATAAACTAAAACATAAATACAAAACTAAATAAAATTACATTTTTGTAAAGGAAAAATGAAACTTTCGCTATTAATAGTTGAACTCCAATTTATATCCAATTTTTAGTGACACTCCGCTGTCTATTCTAGCCCTTTGAGAAGAAAAAACTATTTATTTCCCTTACAAATGCCAAATTCCAAGCAGTGGATGTCGTAAACTAAAAAATGAATGCATAAAATGCGGCTGCTAATGTGGATTATCTATTTTTGCAAAACAATAGCCGCTGCACCGAAATAAACAAATGAATAAATAATTAGCGAATATTTATTTTGATATAACGGCTATAGAAGACATTCTTAGAAACGAAGCATACGACAGGAATGTGATGTAGAAGGGAAAATAACCAAATAAATACCGTGATAATGGGCTACAACACATAAGTAGAATGGATGATGTAAGATTTCCTAAGTTGGTATTTTTATATGGGTGATTCACAAGAAAAAAGAAATATAGGGGACCAGTAAAGAGATGGAGAAAGCTACCATGAAGTTTGGGAAACTCGAGGAATAGCATGAGCAGCCACTATTTTTTCCCCGGCTGAACTAGCATAGGCCATGAAGCCTGCTCTGACCTAAACCTTGAAGTGTGTGTGTGTGTGTGTGTGTGTGTGTGTGTGTGTGTGTGTGTGTGTGTGTGTGTGTGTATGTGTATGTGTGTGTATAACCGCTAGCGCCGTATACATCACATAAAACACTTGACAAACCACAAACCTAAATATTCAACATTTGAAAATCTTAGGGAATCCACTTTTATTACATGGCACGTAATAAATAATAAAAGCATGTACTATAGAGAGAATGGAACCGATTCTTCCTGTTATGATCACTAGAGCGCTTGGTGCTTTGTAGCGTGCATGACCGCGGGTTCGAAATCCGCCTTGGGTATGTGTGTTTATGTCCATATAAATGCGTGTTTATGGGAGCGGGGATCTAAAAATAAAACAAAGCAACAACAATGACCGGAAAACAAAGCGTCAAAAACGTATAAAAATATAGCTGATGAGACAAAAATAAGAATATTACTTATTATAAAGAAAACTAGAGCTACCATCCGTGGAAGAATTCATAACTGTGGACCTGTTTACGTATGTTAGCTTCCATAAGCCCACCTAAATAATCGAGACATCTCGATTCCCAACTCTGCTTATAACCTCAGCATACCTTACCGGTTACTTAGAGCACCAGGCTTTAGCAATGATAAGATGTTTATAATGGAAGGAGCTGCAGGCAAGAAAATGGGCCCCAAAAGTAGTCTTGGGGCACGCGTTACTGTGTGCTCAGCAAATGCGGTAGATGGATCGAGTCCTGTGAAGTGCCCTTGTTTGTTTGTAGTTATCAGCAGATAAATGTGGAATGCATATTAGAATAGGTTACACTCGAGGGGCATGTCAATAATCGTTTCTCCTATGAATGACACGGCTTCTTTCGGCGGTATAAGTGCTGTTGAAGGGCTGCTGTTTACCAAGCGGGAGACCTGTGTTCGATTCTCGGTGGGGGACTTTCTGCTGCTGTCAGATCTGATACAGGAAGCACTCCGCCTTATTCAGTTCCTGAAGGACCCATTGAGGAGTTATTTGAGGAGTAGCGAATCTTGATTACGAAGACCGCATATACCAGCCAGGAGAGACCAATGCGTTGACCATGTTCCACCCTCCAGTACTGCACCCCACTCATGACACCTGTGATGGGCAGATATAGAGGACGCTAGGTCCTGCTTCATAAAGGGCTGTTGCACCGGGGGATTAGCTAGATGATAAAAGCAATCATAAAATTTAAATGGTTGGATAGATATCCTAAAGAAACCATAGTCTTATTTGCAATGGGTTAAGTTCTCCAAAATACTACTTTATATATCGGTATACATAATGAAAATTTTGTAGTTGTAATAAAAAACCAAAATCGTTTTCAAGAATTTCAGCACCTTTTACTGTCTCTACACTACATCAATGTGCATAAAAACTGATCAATTTCTCTGAACCACAATAATGCCTTAACCAACCTTTGACATCATCCATCTAATATCAATTAAAAAAAATAGACACAAAAGGAACCAGTAAATGAGGTTATAATCGATATGAAATGAAAGAGCGATTCAGATACCGTCTCTTTGAAATGCCCTCGCTATAATTGGTACAAAAAGAAACGGTAGACCAACATTACTTCTAGAGGAAGGCGTCAGCATTATATAAACGAAGACAAAATATTTCCTTTCTTTATTTTTACATTTTCATTATATTGGATATATAATTTTTGCGCCAATAGTTAAAATATGATCTTAGTGATACTCATCAGTAAGAATAGGTAGCATGTAATTAATGTTCAATCATATTTTGGGGAAGCGAAGGTACCCTGCCAATTTAGCGGCTAGAATTTATGCTTAAGTAACAGAGGATAGAGCTACATTCATCATTACCAACATAACCATAACATATCTCGTTTAACAAGTTGGTGATGACGTAGACAATTAGAGAATAATTTTGATATACATTACAAAATGAATAATATTACTTTAGATGTAGTGCTATTTGCATATTAATTAGCCCTTATAACTGGTTCAGTGGTAAATCTTAAGAAAATCAGTCGAACCTAAAAATTTCAACAATGAAACTAAAGCCTTGGCTTTTAGAGGACTGGAAAAATACGAGCAAAAACAGTATTACATAAAAAATATTAGAACTAACATACTAACATACTGTTATGACACATTGCAGTCTAAGTACTAATATCTCAAAAATGAAGATGTAAAAAATAAAGTGTATAGACTTAATCAGATGTGTGTTACCATAAAAAGAAACCTGATAAACACAAGAAGGGAAGCAAAATTTTATAAAGTAATGACGGTTTCAATACTTTTATATGGATCCGAATGTTAGATATCCAGCTGGTTATATACATATAGTGAAGAAATATGTAATGAGTTAAATATCTTCAATTTAATAGAAAAAAATTATTAATATTGGAATAATTGAAGGGATAATGTGGAAACGATATATAATTAACACCTTCCCAGATGAATTATGTTCTATAAACGTACAGGAAAGAGAAATATAGGTAGACCTAGAAGATGGACGAAAGTTTTGATATATGAGACCGGAATAAGGATAAATGCCTTAAACTCTGTTGCTGATGATGATGATTATGAAATTAATCGAAAAATGTTTAAGAATAATTTGTAGTGAGTAGGAAAAAATCATCATAAGTAACACATAAAAATTCTATTTATTATGTTACAGTGAGTTGTACTTACTAAACTAAATAAAATGGATGAATGCAAATTAGTCTCAATATGTATACAGAAGAGTCGTTTCTAAATCGGAAAACCCTTTTGGTGCGTAAATCTGTGGAAATCCCCACCAGAAAAAGAAGTGCTCGGTTAGTTGGTCATTGAGAGCGTTACATTATCCAAGTTTGTTGTTCCCTGTGGCCAATACATTTCCCAGAACGGTTCGCCCTGACATCCAAGAAAAGGGAGGGAGGGGGGTGGGGACGCAGATGTGCACCCGCTCCCTCAACAGAATTACGTCTTCAAAAACGATTACTTTAAGGCACTGGCTAGATTCCAATACGGAGGGGCTACAACACAACAGTGGCAACTTGGCTAAAATACAGAAACGTTTAGGGAACTGCACTACATCGCGACCCGCCCTGAAAAGTGGAGATTTAGTGAACACAAGCCCTGGATAAACAAGCGTGGGTTTTCCGAGGGAAGGGGGTTCTGAATGATTCCGAAATCCCCACCCTCGTCACTGCGAAAATTGCACAAGAGAGAGTAGGAAGTGTTATCAGGATTTGATACAGCGAAACAGGTTCATGTGTGCGTGTTAGGAAAGAATGGGATTCTGTGGCAACAAAACCCTTCCCTCTGTGCAAACTTCCTGAAATGGTAAAAATAAAAGAGACGAGGAGGCATCGGTTTGAATTAAGTAGTTTTGCTGTAAATGGAAAACAAACAAACAGAGTTTCCAATTCTATATGTGTCGGCCAAATTGGTCCCTATTTGCTGTTTAAAGACACAGCAGCAGGCACAGGGACTCAATTTCATTTAGCCCGGAATATAGTAGTCCCAACAGCGTAATACAAACGCAAGGAATTTGCATAGATGAAATCATAGCGAGCGCATTTCTGTGGTAGGTCACTGCATTCGCTTCTCTCGTCTGTACCATTGGCTCCATGACATTATCCTCTTAATCAGTCCTATTTAATGTTTCACTACACAATACTGCTGGTTTCAAGTAACAATTCATATCAACGGTTTGGTAGATTAAATCACTAGACAGATTTATCTTAAGCACTCTTCAGGGTACACATAGGTAAAATCTGTAAACTTTACATTTGTTTTCACTTTCTCTACTATAGCTATTTTCCCGTCATGAAGGCGCAACTGGCTCTTATGGACCATGCTATTCTAATGGAAGAATCAGGTGCACCGTTGCCAAATTTGCATGTTTTCAAATGTGACTAAGATAAAGTATGAACATGCATTTCGGTGTAAAATGTGTCGAAGAATACTGTGGTATGCTCTATAAACCTTCTATGCAATTGTACATTTTTAAAAATAATAAAATGATGTCGTCGCTGGCTAATTCTCGTTCTGTAAGTCCACGCAAAAACTTCGAGCGACAAAGTTGTCAAGGAAATAACGAAATTATTTTTTATATAAATATAGAACATCTCCAGTAACAAGCCATCCATAAATCACCATTTAAAGGCAAATGTTTTTAGCGCGCCAAGCACACGGCCAACAACACCCAGTTCTGTAGTATTAGTAGTAATAGTAACAACTAATAATAATGAACCTGGTTGTATGCAAACGCGGTAATCACATTGGTGCAACATACGTGGCAACGCCGCGCTGATTCTCCATAAGAGCCATTGTACCTTCATAGCGTGAAAACATAAGTAGAAGTATTTTATTCCACCCAAAATTTCGATGTCAAGATTTCACCGGAAATATATGTTTTGAGACCCACTGAATCCAAAAAAGGCCATTTTTAGAAAAAGATCCAAGTGTGTGTGTGTGTGTGTGTGTGTGTGTGTGTGTCTGTCTGTCTGTCTGTCTGTCTGTCTGTCTGTCTGTCTGTATGCCGTCTGTCTATCTGGTAAAAATCAATTGATGTTTAATATCTTCCAAGAAGAAACGAAGAATTTCAGAAAATTCCTCTACCCTAAACTGCCCTTTACATGGAAAATTTTGATTTTCTCAAAAATGATTAACGATTTTGATTAAAATGCCATATGTTTAATATTATTTTATGACAAATGAAATGTGCATTTTTCATGTTCTGGCTATGGTCTATCTAGTTCTGTTTACTCTTGATGACTTTTGTTAAATACACAAGGTGTGTCCAAATCTATGGCGTAAATCACTTCGGAGATATACCTTGTTATTTGTGTGAGTTCTGAAATAATTGTACTTTTCTCAGATGGAAGGTCGTTATTCAGATTTTTATCCCTTGGACGTGCCAAGCCTTCATTTAGCGACCAACTTTAAAGGACCACTATCACTCAAAACCTACTGTAAACTCATATTGCCTTTGTATCATCATCATCATCATCATTATCATCATCCTGTAGCACTATGGTCCTTTGAGTTTAGCTTCGGCTTCCTTTACGATAGATGCCCAGATATCTCAGTCCAAAGTCTTCCTACATCATTACTCCATCTTAGTCTGGGTCTTCTCCCCTTTCTGCTACCTCCTATCTTTCCCCCTAAAATCTTCTTCCTGGCTCATTCCTTGCACGTGTCCTAGTCATCTTAATCGTCTTGATTTTATTGATGCAACAATGTCAGGAACATTATATTTATTCATAATTTCCAAATTTGATCGGCTTCTCCATGCCATTTTTAAATACTGGACCACAATTCCTCGGAGTATTTCCCATTCCCAAGTCATTGGACACTTTTTTGTCTTGTATATTAATGTCCATAACTCTGCTCCATATAGGTATTACAATAAGGTTTATAATTGCTTTATATGATCTTTCTGTTAATCTTTGTGACAAATATCTTTTCCCAAAGAAATGTAACAAGTGCTCCATAAAATTTATTTTCTTGACTAATCCTTGCTTTAATTTCTATCTCAATTTCATTTTGTTCCGTTATTAATTAACCTAGATATTTAAAACACTCACCCTTTTCATACGTTTGACCTAATCCACCTCCTTCACTTGTGGGCTATCCTTCCTGTTGATCATATATTTTGTTTTGCTATTATTTATACTGAAACTAATTTTTGTAGCAGCAGTTGTCATGTCTGTTACCGTTTTTATTATGTGTTTAGTTGTTCTGCCCAATACTACAGTATCATTTGCAAAAGCTAAACATTGACTTAATCTATTGGATATTGTTCCGCCTGGGTTTATCCTTTTAATTCCTTATTATTTTCTCCATTGCTATATTAAACAGGAGTGTAGATAATGAATCCCCTTGTCTTAATTCCACTGTTTTTTTTTTTAATTTGGTGATAATTCTCCTTGGATTTTAACTTTATTGTTTCCATCTTTTAAATTCACTTTGGCTAGGTTTACCAATCATGGGCATCGCGAAGGGGGGGGGGGGCAAGGAGGGGCCGCGGCCTCTCCTTGGAAAATAATAAATGTATTGTTCAATGAATTACTGTTAGACTACTGCTTTAATTTTTGGGTAAAGTACACTTTTTATTTAGCATAAATTAACATCTTATCCGTAACAAATACTATAACTCAATTTTTGCAACTTTTAGCTACAGAACAATGAATTAATTGCAAACTTCCAATATGCGGCCCCTCCCTGAAAAAAAGTCTGCCGACGCTCATGTTACCAACTTATTTGGTATTACAAAATATTTTAATCTTTCAAGAGTTGCTCAGTCTTTATGCTGCCATAAGCTTGTTTGTAGTTAATGTATAATTAGCGAACATCTACATGTATTCATAAGCTTTTTACGATATAATTCTTAGGCTAAATTTTGATCATTTACTGACTTTCCTTACTGAAAACCACTTTGATTATCTCCGAGTATTTCCTCAGCATATGGTTCCTAGTATCTTCCTAACATATTGGTAAATGTATTATAGCTTATGTTTAGCAATGATACCCGTCTACAATTATTGCATTTTAACTTGTCACTCTTCTTGTATATAGGACAGGTAATCACTGTGTGATTTCACCCGAAATGTATGTTTTGAGACCCCCGAATCCAAAAAAAGCATTTTTAGAAAAAGGCCCGGTATGTGTGCCTGTCAGTCTGTGGACAGCATAACTCAAAAACGAAAAGTAGGTTAAAGCCAAAGTTAGTATTTAAGTTTAGTGTCTTTCAAAGATGCGACACGAAGGTTTTGAAGAAAATAGCCCCACTTACACTACCCTTTATATGCAACATTTTTCGAAAAATATACATTTCATTTGTTATAAAAATATCTCAAACTTATGCCATTTTAATCAAAATCGTTAGAGCCATTTTCAAGAAAATCAATATTTTTCATGTAAAGGTAGTTTAGCGTGGGACTATTTTCTTCAAAATCTTCGTGTCGCATCCTTGAAAGACATTAAACTTAAACACCAACTTTGGTTTTTAACCCACTTTTCGTTTTTAAGTTATGCTGTCCACAGACTGACACTCACTGACACACACACACACACACACACACACACACACACACGAGGGCGCGCGGACCTTTTTCTAAAAATGCTTTTTTGGATTCAGGGGGTCTCAAAACATATATTTCCGGTGAAATCCCGACATCGAACTTTTGGGTGGAGTACAATACTTCCCCTACTTACCAGTAGAGCAAGTAATAAATGAATAGAGGCAGAGTTTAAAAAGGACGCAGATACTGACAAATTCAAACCGGCAATAACACGTATCTCGGATATGGCTTGTACTACAGAAAACGTTACATGAAACAAATTGTGGCTTGTGGAGAGATCTACATTTTTTGTGTTGTAAATATTTATCTACTGCTTTTTGTTTACCTCTTTCACGAAATAATACTCTTCCGGGATGTAGATAACTTCACAGGCTATTCTCGACGAATTCTAGATAGCAAATTGCAGATATACCTTTTATTTATCATGTGAATGTCATAAATATAGACAATTTAATCAAATTTTAAGAAGTTTCAATATTTGGGGTAGGGCCTATTTTTCCATTTCTCTCTCTCTCTTTTTTTTTTTGGGGGGGGGGGGGGTGGGGGGATCTTTCTTGCGCAACTCTCAAAGATATGAACTTAAATAGTAGTGCAGAATGTTGTGTTTGGGTTATGTTGTACACGCACACACACATTCACACTCTCTCGCACATGGACCATTACTAAAAGTATTTTTTTTTTGGGGGGGGGGAGGCTCAGGTTCAATTTCCTTTGAAATATGATATTGAATTTTTAGATTGAATACAATACTCCTCTACTTATGCAAGTATGTAGTAGAGAAAGTATAGATGACAAAATTTAATGCATATAAATGTCATTTGCACCCACAAAATGTATTTGTATAAGAAAGAATAATAATGGTCAGATATTAGCCGCCATTAAATGTTGGGTCTACCAGAACAATTTGATGTGTTACATTCATGAATCAATTTTCCCAATCTTCTACACAGTATTCTAACAAACTTCATATTAATTGAGATAAAGGCTTGCAGAAATGGTTTCGTTACGTAAATATAAGTGGTATAGAGGAGAAAAAATATGGAATGGCTGCACGCTCTGCATGAACACAACAAACAAGCGATTACTATTTCAAAACCCATCATCTGACTTTCCCTGCCCATTCTTCAACAAATTACTTTCACAAAATAGTGCTATTCTATCTACTTCATGTTAACAGAGTTAGTTTCTTACATATTTCCTTGTAGTTACAATGAAAATAAGAGAATACAGTAGGATTAAGCGATAGTCAAATATTTAAGAGCTGGTCGCACAATAATGGTCTTGACATTTCATTATCTGTACACGACCAGGGCATAAAATAATGAATAACGCCTCCCTATTTGAGTAATGTATCTGAAAATTCAAACCAATAAGAAAGAATATCTCATAAATGTTATGTACCCCCAAAAATTGTATGCTTTAATGAGAACTATATATTTTATTTAATAAGGTTCTGTCCATCTCTTGCTGTTTAGCAGCAATGCACAAAAAGTCGATATATACCTGCAGTTCATTTGTTATGCAATATGATTGTCACATGGTATTTTAATAAACTCTTTAGAGCTCTGTGAGAAAATGAATATTTTCGACAAAATTTCTACGTAAAGAAAGGGTTGTTTGAGGTGGGGAAATCTTGTTGAAAATTTTTGTCGCTATTCTTGGAAGATTCTGAACTTAGCAAGTCTGAAATTTACCCGAATTTTTGTTTTTGAGTTACCTATGTTGTTCAGAGGCTCATGGTTCACTCAAATCTCTGTGTCGAATTTTGTGGTGCAATCAATGTCTTCTCTACTTGCTATGCACATGGATAAAGTATAAAGATGTGGGTGTTTGATGATGCACAAACGGATTATTTCGGAAATGGGTGATGCCACAAAAAATTCAATTTTTGTCAGTTACACAGAAGTGTTAATTTAGAATGAAGAGGAATTTGCAGGTTATTTACAGAAAAGTCAACACGTCTATTTAGCGTAGGAATATCTACATAAATGTGTATTTTAATAGAACTCATGAAGCTATTTTAGGTGAATAAAAAGGAATAAAACATTTTTCATGTAAAACTTATGTACTTACCTACATGTTTTGAGGTGGATTGTTTTCTTGAAAACTTTCCTGTCGTAACCTTGGAAGATGCTGAACTTAAATACCAACTTTGGTATGTATTCTATAGTTGATTTTTTAGTAAATCTGTAGGCTCTCTCACACACGTTTACGCGCGTGCGGATTCAGAGGTCTTAACCAATTTCAGTTGAAAATACGTAACACCAGTTCATCGGTGGAAGAGAGAAAATAATACGTGATTCGAGGTTCAGATATGATACCAATGATAGCTATCCAAATTCAAGTTGAATACGTTCATTCTTGATAGACCACAGAGGGATTCACAGGAATGTCGATCGGTCTTGTCATTGTGCACAATGAAAACTATAATTATTTAAAATTTTGATAGCGCAATGTGCATATCCTGCGCAGAAGGAAAGAAAGAAATACAAAAATATGTGCAGTAAGCAAATCCATTTTGTTTGAAACTGTTTCTAGAACGCTAGAACACGTTATTCTGGCATAATAATATAAAAGTGCCAGGACTTACAAGCCAGTGTCTAGGGTCAGACGCCTGTCGAGGATCACAGGAACCTATGAACCGGACAGAGTGAAGACCTGGAAGCAGGTGGCCAGCCAAACACCAGGTATGGTAGTGAGAAAGAGGATGATATGAAATACAGGCGTTTGGAAAGGTGATAATGGAGCAATATTTGGTGGAATGAGTGGCTGGGGTAACCGGAGAACCCGGAGAAGACCTCCCCTGACGCCGCTTCGTCCATCACGAATACCACATGGAATCGACCCCGGGTCGCCTAGGTGGTAGGCGAACGCTCTAACCGCTCGGCTACGGCGCCGCTACATAAACATGTTCCTTTCAAAAATACTTTCCATTGACTCCTTATCAACGTCAATTCAATATAGCATTCAGACTCGGCATTTAAGCTGCGAACCTAATCTAAGGATTTTTGTTTTTGGATAAAAGAACATTTTTCACGCAAAGATTAATCTGAATTGTGCGTTCTCTTATTGACAAATTCTAAATTCATAAAATAACCGAATAAAATGTTATAATCATATCTTCTAACTCACATTATTTAATACATTAGTAATGTTGTAAAACAATGGAAAATAGAAGTAGGTATATACTGGAATATGAAAGGGTATACTGTGAAACAAATTAAAAAAGCATATTAGTGATTGCAGTCGTCATTATTTAAAAAACTGAGTAATCTTCACATTCTTCCACAACCCTGCTCTTCTATCTCCTGCATCTTAAGCGAGGTATATATTTTGTATACAGGGTTTTATTGCATATTTTACTGTAGATACAATGGGAATAGAAAATACAGCATACTTAATAAGCAGGCTCTGAACATAAGTAAATATTATAAGAGTTTTTCGCTATGTGATGGTTCAGAATTTTCATTCTCTTTGCATGTTCGGGACATAAAACAAACAATTAATTTTTATTTGAGAAAGGTGTAAGTATTTGAAAATGTAAACCAACAAGAAGGGATATCTCGGAAATAATTAGCTCCACAAGAAATGACAAATTGTGTATTTAAACGGGATCTACATTTTTCGTAGACTTTGTCTATCTATTAGGTTTCCAAATTATGTAAAGATCATTCGCGACAAAGGGCAATTTTAATAGCTATTCCCAGAAAATTCAAAATATACATTTTGTTTGTCATGAAAATACCTTAAACATGTGGTATTTTAATAAAAATCATTAGAGACGATTTTGAGCAAGTGAACATTTTCTAATGTTTTTCCACGTAAACGACTATTTGGGATAACGGAGTTTCTTGAAAATGCTCATGTTGAATTTCTAGGAGATGCTGAACTTACGAGTATATAAAAAGTTTTGTATTTATCTGACTTTTGTTTCGTCTGTTTTATTCTGTTGTCATACACGCACGCGCAAATCTTTTTTCTATTTTTTGGACTCAGGGACTAAAACCGTGTTTTTCTAGTGAAATCTCAGTATCAAATTTTTAGGCGGAATGCAATACTCTCCTTAGCTCCTATGTACTTGGTAAAGAAATAACATATGCAAATAATCTAAAACAAGCAATGTCGAGGAAATCACAAGTATTATAAATATTTTCCATTTCCATTTACGAATGTACCTCTGCAAGGAAATAAACAATGTACAAACCATAGGATGACCAAGACGGCTGGAGTGAAGATGGAACAGGATGCTAGTCTAAATCAACGTAATGGAGAAGAAGAAGAAGAAGAAGAAAAATTATATTTAAAAAAGTCAATCACTATGTATCTTTTCTAGAATGTTAATTAAATGCTAACTTGGAAATAAGGAATTATTTATTTTCAGTTTTTTTTGTTTATTTACTCTTTTTTTTAAAGTCATGTCGGAATATGAATTAATTAATTGATGCTCAAATGAGCCCGAGGTCCATAGAGCTTAAAGTTACCCGACATTCGTCTTCTCAGGATAAGGGAAAACCTCGGAAAAAACCTTACCCGGATAACTCATCCTAACCGAGATTTTCAGTTTTTGACTCCTTGGAATATATCTTAAATTATAAAATTTTGGTTTATCGACTGTTGATTTTTAACTTATCTGTTCGCACAAACATCCACATAATCGCACAGAGAACTTTTTGATTATTTTTTTGTTCAGGTTGCTTTAAAACGTGTATTTCCGGAGCAAACTTGGAATAACTATATGTTTCCACTGGGTAGAATAAGCATATTCTTTCTGCGCAGTAGAATTGGTAGACCAAGGATTGGTATCCCGTTCCGGATTAGGCCAGCAGACTTTAAAATAGGTCGACGGTGTAAAGACTGTATAATTGTAGAGGAAGTAAGATATAAGAAAAGGAAGAGCACAATTTGCAGGAGGGTAATGGGAGAGTTAAGTTTTTGGCCGAGGCATTTGCAGAACAGAACCTGCAGTAGGAAGGCAGGCAGGCGGGCAGGCGGAGTGAGACGTCAGACGCAGTATTGGCTTTTACATATAGCCCCCATGACATTACTCTCATTATGCCTTTTGTCTCTCGACTCCTGGCGTATAGACCACCACCACGACACAGCGTGAGGAAATGGGCTCTACTCGCTGTTTTCTTTATGCCACTCGTTTTCAGACTCCCCATTGTGGCTTGATAGACAGGTAAAATCACCCCCTCCTCACCTTTGTCTCAGCAGCAACCCCCGCTTTATAATATTGTAGTTTGGGTTGGAGAAAGATAGAGAGAAGCACTGTTGTAGTCGTGCGCGCCTGTCCTTTGTTGTTGTTTGTTTGTTGTTGAGAGCGACAATGCTGGAGTGGCTTTGTCGTGTTGTCGAGGCCAGATGAAGACGGCGGGGGGCTGCTACTGCCAAGGCTAGGATTAGTTATTTACTCCGACTACTGCTGCAAACCCGCAAATAATAATCTACAACTAGTACATGTTCAGGGATTTGCTTGGCTGAGTTTGAGGTTATAGTCTGCATTGGACATACATACATACCTCGAGAGCACAGCAAGAATGGCGCTTTCCCGCCCTCCTATGCGGAGAACACTTGGCTCCTACTTAATCTATACTTGAACTTTCCAAAAATGCTTTTGTTTTACCAGCAGCGGTCAAAAACTAAGAGAGAGCATCCCCTTGTGCACAGTATGTAGATTTAAGGTGACATTTAGTGAAATCGTAACATTTATGTCAAGGTTCACTCCAACTACATGAATATAATTAGATACAACCTTATTGGTGCAGATATTCTATGCTATCCAAATGAGGTATGTTTTTATATTATATTATTACTGTTATTATTAGTATTGCTATTGTTACTATAATTCTTATCAGCGTTATTATTATCATTACTATTATCATTGTTACTGTTATTATTATTATTATTGTTTATTTACAGTTGGATTCAGCTAGGGAACTTAGTCTTATATTTTCACTACTATGTTTAGTTCTTCCATTATTTTACTACATCGGAAACACAAACAAATGTACCTATAATGTTTTGATAGAAATTGCCTATTTATGCTTGCATTTCTTATTTTAATACTCGACATTTTGGCAACTTTTGTGTACAACAGCTATCAATTGAAGAAAGCAGATTTTTTTTCAATAAACGTTTTCATTATTTTGAATTTTATTTCCAGACATAAATGCATAAAACTCAACAATTAAATAAAGTATTGCTGTTATTTCCTGTAAAAATTAAAACACCATGTGATTAATATGTAAATATGTATTGAAGTTTCTCCGGATGCGTGTGGTAAGTATCTTCATTTGAAATTAATTTTAAAACGTAAGTGCCACAAACAAATATGTGATATAAATTGGGCTTTTAGCAGGATTCGTGTATTTTATGGAGTACATTTTTGTCTCTCTTATATTAATTGGACCGCCTACGTAGCGTAGTTGCTAGCGCGCTTGTCTTTGTCACGGAGGACCCGGTACTAGCATGGGGATTTTTTTCCTCTGGGAGGTCTGGCACGGGATACACTCAGCCTCGTTAGGTCTTGGGGGGGGCCAATTGAGGAGCTACTTGATGGAGAAGTGGCAGCCTCAGGTTGAGAAGGTCGCATAACTGGCTGGGAGAGCTCGGGGCGCTGACCACGTCCCACCCTCCAGTACTACACCCTATCAATTACACCTATTGTGGAAACAGTTGGGGAACGCAGCGGCGGGACGGCAAGCCTTGGTCTTACATGGGCTTTGCGCTGGGGTTTATTTGTTTGTATTAATTGACATATTTTTTTTGTTGGTTTGAATCCAATTATTTTTTATTATTCAAGTGCAAAGTCGCTACTTCTTTTACTCGTATATGCAAAATGTTGAATTTCAAAGGCATCATGTAAATATCCGCTTTTTAAACACATCACCAATGCTTCAGTCATCTCTATTTCCCTTTCACATACAACGAAATGTGCAATAAATGTATGTCTACTAACGTTTGTCTCAATTAACAAGAATTAGATATACGATTATGCTTTTGTAAGAGTAGGTAGTCAGTAATAGAACGGGTACCGAAAGGCATATGAGTGCAACACTAAGCGCTTTCTAAATGTTTTAGCAAAAACTGTTTGCTATAACTTCTAGATTTATTCATCCATGCCTCTGATATAAATATTGGAATAATTATTGGTATAAAAGGCTAAGCCTAAGGCGACCTAGTATTTTTGATTTTTCAAAAATGACTATGACAAAGGGAGTGCTGACCTTAAAATTATCATTAGAGGTTTGCAAGAGACGAGTTACCAAATATATGAGGTAAAATGAATATACTCTGAACTAAATATCCAAATTAAATGTTGATTCGATTTCGGTATTCCTATAATAATGAATGCATGTTTGCTCCGCACTTTTTGTTCCTTAGGCTCTTGAGAAATGAAAATAAAATCATTGGTTACTAATCTTCTGTTTGCACTTCTTCATAAGAACAAATGAAACCAGTGGTAAACAGGAAAAAGCCGTCCTTAAAAATGGACTAACGCCGTGTAAGTTCAACTGTTAACAATCGTTTACCTCTAAAAGAAGATGTACCTGATATTCTCATCGAAATACTTTACATTAATAAATATCTACGTGAATATTCTTTTAGTGAACAATTTCTTATCATCGACTTGAACTCTTCCACAGTTTTCTCCAAAAATAAAACAAACGAAAAACAAATAAAAATGGCATTTACCGGAATAGTGGGGGAGCAGATTTATGATGACAATGCTCTTCAGGCGGAAAAATAACTAAATAAACTCTTGATATTATGAAGTGTCTGCTAAATAGTTCTTGAAAGGGTAGTCCTTTTTAGGAATACGTATTTTCATCTACCCACATACTGTACATTTTATAAACTTATAATTTTTTCTTTCTCTACTACACAAAAGTAGAGGAAGTATTGTATTCCACCCAAAAATTTGATGTCGAATTTCACCGGAAATATATTTTGAGACCTCCTGAGTGAAAGAAAACCATTTTTAGAAAAAGTTCCACGCGCGCGTTTGTGTGTATGTGTATGTGTGTGTGTATGTGTGTGTGTATGTGTGTGTGTATGTGTGTGTATGTGTGTGTATGTGTGTGTATGTCTGTGTATGTGTGTGTATGTGTGTGTATGTGTGTGTATGTGTATGTGTGTATGTGTGTGTGTGTATGTGTGTGTGTATGTGTGTGTATGTGTGTGTGTGTATGTGTGTGTGTGTGTGTGTATGTGTGAACAGCGTAACTCACGAAATAAAAGTCGGCAAGAAATCTAAGTTTAGTATCTTTCAAGGATGCAACACGAAGATTTTTAAGACAATTCCTTGACCCTAAACTACCCTTTAAATGGAAATTTGTTCGAAAATTTTTATTTTCTCGAAAGTGACTCTAATAATTTTGATTAAAATGCGACGTGTTTAGTGCAAATTAAATATATATTTTGAATCTTTTGGCTATAGCCCACATAGTACTGTTTACTGCTTATGACTTTTGCGTAACTGGTAAACCGGAAGAGGTAGACCAAATCTTAGTACACAAAAATGTAGATCACGCAATTTATGTATGTCCAAAATATTTGGGGGGGGGGGGGGAGGTGGTGTAATGAACCATTTAGGAAATATTCCTTGATATTTTCGTAAGTTTTGTAATACTTAAACTTAAGATCATTGCTGATTTTTTGATACCTTATCCGTGTAAAGAGAACGGATTTTTCAAAATTTTAAAAGATTTGATTATCGCTTAAAGCCTAGTGTATTCTCATGTTCCCCTTGCACCTACAAGAAAATTAGCAATAAAGTAATTTCTGCAAGCGTTTATCTCAACTAACACGAAGAAAATAAAGGTGTAAGAGTTTGCAAGAGTGGTTAGTACAAGAGTAGATAAAGTAATGTAAGTGCAACACAATTTTTTATTGTATTCAACTCAAGAATTGTACATATTTTAAATTCTATCTATAGTTAAAACCCACATTAATGAATACTACACAAATTAATATAAGTGCATGTAACTCACACTCCGTTATGTTTTTTTAATCTTGTTACCCTGTGTTATAGCTGTGAGTCATTTTCTGGCATTAACAATATCAAAGTGGCACTTTGCTGTCCTCTGTTTGGTGTAACCAATGAACTGCTAACACTTCCGATCTTCTTTAAATATGTAAGATTGGTGGTCTGATATCCCGATGACCTTTCTGCAGCTTAACCGGTGAGTATTTACTGTTTTTCTAAATTGCGTTCCTTCTCTTCAAACATTAAAATCGTATATAAATACTGCCAATTTGCGAGAGATTTTAATAGTCTGAACAAACTCTCTGTCTGCCCGCCAATTCTACCAGGTTCATCTCAATGCAAATGTCAACTGCTTTACCTGCTGCAAATTTCAATCATTCGCTACATTTTATATCAGGGATGTCCAACCTTCTCTCTTTGGAGAACCTTATGCAGTGAGTGGCAATAACCCACTCCACTCCTCAGTCGGAGGGACAGACACTCAATAACCAGTGACGGACACAAACAGCCGATTCCATGGAAGTTTCTAACTCATAACTTGAATTTTCTGGGAACGTCCTCAGAAGACCTCTACATTCTGGATGAGTTTAGCATAAATGGTAAACAGTAAGAGAGGGACAAAAGCTTACTAAATAAAAATGAGGTTCTGGTTAAAACACACAATTTATGTGAAATTCCTACTTATTTTTTCTTTTGAGTGAACCATTTCCAAGATATTCTTTCTTATTTATTTGAATTTACCAATACTTGTACTTTTTTTTCCAAATAGGAATATGTCGTTCGTTTTTTCATTACTTGGCCAGACAAAGAGAACGGAATTTCAAAGGCATAGCATAGAATAGCTCTTAAAACATTTCATTGTCGCTTAAAGCCTACTATATTCCCCTTGTACCTACGAGAAAATTAGCAGTAAGATAATATCTGAAGATGCTCATGTTGATTATTCTTGCTAATACTTATTTCCCTATATACTGCATTTTAGTCTGTTAAGAGTGAGTATAGCTCTGTAAATATTTGTGAACAGAGTTTCTCCAAAATGAACCATATTAAAAGTCTGTATCGCAATATGTTACGCGACGATCACTTGGTGGACCTTCTAGGGCTATGTCAAATATTGATAGACTTCTTAGACGTAAACAATACCAGGGAGATCACTAGTGACCAGTTTATCGCATGAGATTTCAAAGTGTTTTCGTAAATGAAAAGTAACGTACAATCTGTCACTGCAACACAAGGTACGGCGGGGGGCTAAAGAGAGGTAAAGTACACGTGTAGTGTAAGGAGATAAACCCACACTCCCCTCTTTTCCTCTTTCGCAAACGTTGGACATTGCTGTTTTATATTGCAATTTTTATAGTCTTCAGCACGTCAAAATACTGTACACGTTGTAAATGTATAGAATGCATACAATATACAATCTAAGTAATACAGCCAAGGATAATATTGACTCCTCAAAAACAAATAAGAGCATGCGATATGTTACATATTAGATAAATAGTACGTCAAGTGTCTTGCAAGAAGCTTGATTCTAGATACGGCATCTATAAGATGAAAATATGCAATACTAGACTCTCTGGAAGAGATCAAAGAATGTGATTCAAAGTTCATTGTTACTGTGACAAAATGACGGTGTGACAAATCCTACTTCTGACACCAGTGCAACAAATGACAATATCCGGTTACTTTTTTCTGTCAGTTTGTCTTCTAAAAGTGAATCACAAAACACAGTCCTCTTCTTATCGTTAATACAATCCGACGCGAAGATTAAATGTCTAAAACTGCCATAACTGCTAATAGCTCTGTCGTTCAATATTTATCGACTCGCGCCATAAAAGCAGGCTTCTCTCGCCGTCTGGACTCGTTTATACGAATAGGCCAGAATGAAGTAGCAGGGATTGTTCTCCAGATCCACCTTTTGTTAAAGCTAATTTTGTTTAAGAAAGTTTTATATTCTCCTGTAATTGTTATAAATTGTAATTCTGATGTAGTGAAAATAATAAAGAAGTCCAAAGAGTCCAGTATATATAATAGAGGCTGGACTTAATGGGTATATAATTTTTCATATTCACGGCTGACAGGTAAACAATTTTTGGGAACAATCTTTTATGTTATCTGTACTTGTTCCGGCTCCATGTCACTAGATTTACTGTCGTGTAAAAGAACTCCTGCGGGACAACATTCCGGTACACCGGCGACGCTGATGTGATCCTGGCAATTGACACCGTCGTTAAACAACAATAACAACAACGTAATAATAACAATAATAATAACAATAATAATAACAATAATAACAATAACAATAATAACAATAACAATAGCAATAATAATAATCTGATGTGTTGCACTCACATGACTTTCTCTACCCTTGTACTAACTATTCCTACAAATTCTTATTCCTATATCTTCTTCGTGTTAGTTAAGACAAACATTTGTAGAAATTATTGCTAATTTCCTTGTAGGTGAAAGAGGGTATAGTAGTCTTTGTGCGATAGTCAAATGTTTTAAAGCTTTGGGATTCTGTTGTCTTTGCTCACTTAACATATAAAAAAAATGAACAGCGATGACCCGTTTCATGAAAGTTCCAAGTTTTCCGAAACTCACACACATAACAAGGAATATCTCCGAAATGGTTCCCCTACAAGAAAATTTATTTCAACATAAATAGTGTATTTTAGCAAGATCTAAATTTTTTGTATAGTATGATTTGGTCTATCTCTAACGGTTTTACTAGTTATGCAAAAGTCGTCCAGAGTAAATACGACTACAGGGGCTATAGCCAGAAAATTCAAGATATACATTTCATTGGTCATAAAGATATCGCAAACATATGGCATTTTAATTAAAATCGTTTGAGCCATTTTCAAGAATATCAAAATTTTCGAAAAATTTTGCATGTAAAGGGTAGTTTAAGGTGGGGCTATTTTCTTCAAAATCTTTGTGTCACATCCTTGAAAGACATTAAACTTAAATACCAACTTTGGTTTTAACCGACTTTTCGTTTTTGAGTTACGCTGTCCACAGACTGACAGACTGACACACAGACACACACACGAACCTTTTTCTAAAAATGCTTTTTTTTGGATTCAGGGGGCCTCAAAACATATATTTCTGGTGAAATGTTGACATCGAATTTTTGGGTGGAATACAATACTTCCCCTACTTACCAGTAGAGTGAGTGAGTGATTAGGGTTTAAGGGCCCGTCGACAGCTAGGTGATAATGATAATGATAGTGATAAATAATGATGATAAATAATGATGATAAATAATGATGATAAATAATGATGATGATAACGGACATTAAGATTTTGTAGACATTTGAATAGTCAACTGTGCGCAGTCTATTGGTTTAAAAAGTGAAAATGGCGATGAAAGTGTTATTTACTTCGTTTTAAGTCAATGCATTTGTGAATAACCGAAAAAAATCCATAATTTGTATTTGAGCGACGTGAAATTGTTATCTCAGTATGATAATGTAATTATCACGACCGCGTTAAAAGTTTCAGTCAGATATCTGCATTTCTATTCGAGATACGTTGTGTATTTAATGAACTGCCCGACATGTCAAATACGAGTTTATATATCTAATAAAATCTCGTGGTTTCTTATATCTAATATGAACTTTATTTTGTCTTTGCCAGATCATTATAATCAATAGCATACTGGAATTTTTTAAAATTCCAACGAAGCTATGACAGAAGAGATAAGCCTTTGCATTCTGGAATTTTACAGATATCAGACTATGGAAGTACTTAATAAAGATAATTTAATTATAAAATTATAAAATGGCTAACTGAGTGTCTAAAGCAATAATACACTATCTTTTCTGAAAATTAGAAGTTAATTGGTCAAACGAAGGGTATTAAGTGATAAATGACAAATTCTGAAAGAAAAATAAGGTTTCGAGAAAAACATTTAAAATTGGAATATGCATTATAGTACTGTGTTCAGGGGTGTTTTAAAGTGAGCACAGACTGATAAATACTGCCGATATTAGTAAATCAATTACGCCACATAAATATTTGGGCTATAAATACGGTAAAAAGAAAAAAAAAAAAAAAAAGAACAGGAAAGAAAGCAGGAAAGAAAAATGAACAAAGAAATAAATTTTGGAATTTTTTCCGGATTTTCCAGTTTCAGAAGCTGCACAATCCTGAACTTTTCTATTTCCATTGTGATTTACACAAGATATTCCAGCATACTGAAACAATAAAGTCCCACACAAGATATTTTCATGAAGAATTGCCGCTTAAGTTGTTAATCAAACGTAATTCAATTGGGGTGGTAGATATCGTAGTGGGGATGGGACAGGATAGGATAGACCTCAAGTAATGAAATATTATGTGCTTATGCCCCTAAAGGTCCGCCTCCCAAGAGGGACGGGTGAGATGAGAGGATACGAAGAGTGGTCGGACCTGCAGAGAGACAGCCACGTTGGACAGGGCCAAATACAGAGTTGAACTCCCCGGTGGTGGCTCGTATACCAGAAGCTCTCCCCCTTGCAATTTTCAGATCCCTTTGGGGGCCGGGACTCTAAAACCTCTCCCGATTCGGAGGACAAGAATTTACAGAAAACAAACGTCTGCCATTCATGTCGAAACTCCTGCCGACACTTGGAACCCTAGAACAGCCAACCAGATGAAATGAAATGAAAAGTGAGGTGAAATTGAGGGACAGGAAATTCGGGGGGATGTAATTATTATTCCCTACATTCACCTACCGACCTAGAGAAACCCCGAAAAAAACCCATATGTCAGGAACGTTGGGCACAAGAATCGAATCCACGATCTCCTGAATGCGAGCCTCACACGTTACAGTGGAGCCATCTCATTCGGTAGCAGTGACGTAACTGTTTTCAAAATACCGTTTTAATATAAACAACGTGTGCTCAAGATGTATCTACAAATTTTTTACTCTTTAACCCTTATTACAGAGCTTATGCTACCAACGGAGGGGTACTTTATGACCACCATTGGCCACAAAATATCTGAGCAATTTTTAAAACAAATTATTTTAAAATTGGTTATTATAGCTAGCCATGTTTATAAAGGTAATATTTAACATCGTTTTGCTATTCGTTTTTAAATTTTTCACATGAATTACATTAAGCTGACGGGGCAGTACACGACCACCTTGAATTGTCATTGCTTCTCAAACAGACCAACAATGGAAACATTGAAACAATTACCCGATTCAGTAATAGAAATAGAGATTGACAATAACTATTAACTGCATGCCTATTTAAAAAGAAAGAATTTAAAAAATTACAGAAGGTGGAATAAAATACCCCACCCCCTGGTAATCCTAGGGTTAAGAAACAAACGGAGGTATTACGACAATGCATATTAGTTACCTCTTGACTTCTGCTTCATTTTGCTAATTAATAATTACTATGAAACACAGTTAGGTCTAAGAAGCGATGGATTTGTCATCTATTTGAAATCCCTAAGCAATTAGTGTTGGAATGCCAAGTTAGACTTTGCCGAGTTCTCTGCAAACCAAGTTGCAATAGAGGGCACACAACTGGGGTTTGTGTATTAATCTCAAGTCATTCGTGCCAACTCGACTTTAGGCTTCATTATGTAGGAGGACAAACGGATCTGCAGCCAAGACTGGCAGGCAAACAATTCTTGTCTTTTAAGAAAAGCGAGGACAACAAAAGAACACAGATGCTACCCCTCCTCTCCTGCGCGCACATACATACACACATATTCAATCACGCGGGGCACAAGGAAGGAGTATACCACTAATGCAAAGGGAGGAGAAATGTTTTCCCAGAGAAATCTTGACACTCAACATATAGGGCAACTTTCTTGTGTGCCTCGCCAACTTTCTCCAGTGTCTCACAAACACAAATCATGGTGCACAAGAGACATCTTCTGTGTCCACAGACAAGAATGGAACTTCTGAAGCTCCGGGATTTTAAGACAATTTCGATATTAAGATTCCTTTTAAGAATAATTTAAGTTTAGTTTCTCTACCACCTGTCTAAAGTACTCCAGCGGGATGGCTCCGTGGTATGGTCTGAAGCTTGCTTTCTGGAGGTCGTGGGTTCAATTCCCGCGGACGACCTTCCTGACCCATGGGGATTTTTGGGGATTTTCCCGGCTCACCAGGCAAATGGTGGTTAGCATAATTACATCTCCCTAATTACCCGTACCTTCATTTTCCTTACATCTCCATTTTAATCCAATCTTTCAGGGTTGGAAGCTGCTGTGTGGAGACTGCGAACTGTAGCTGCTGTTCTTGGCGGATGGGTGGCGTTGTAATCACCTGACCAATGGCTGGTTGGTCATCTATTGCCTCCGGTTCTAAAATACAATTGCATCAAGAGTTGGCTCACTTCGGAATCCCCTTCGTAAATACTCTAGTTCTAACTTTACCTCTACCTAAAGAGACAGAGAAACATTCAAATGCAGATCTAGGAAATACAGGTTCGCAGACTTTCTGAATTGAGGAGGCAAACATTTTAGACACATGTATGAGAATGTATCTCTCTCTCTCTGTGCGTGCGTGCGCGCGCGCGCGCGCGCGCGCGTGTGTGTGTGTGTGTGTGTGTGTGTGTGTGTGTGTGTGTGTGTGTGTGTTAACAAGATAACTCAAAACTAAAACAGCACTTGGCGTTTAAATTCAATATCTTTGAGAGATACGACACGAATATTTCAAGAAAATATCCATCTCCAACTACACTTTAGGATAGAGGTACCAAATAGTGACATCGAGAGTAACTCTCCTCTGTATCCCCCTCCACCTGGTTTGGTTTAGTGGCGTGGCCGTGTAGGGTTAATGTGACCGGCATTACCTAGTGCGGTACATCTGCACACCTTTGAGTTTCGCAAAATAAGAAAGTCAGTCTCGGAGGCCAACACGTATTGTTACAAATTCCTACCGAAATCCTCCCAATATTCTTCCTTGCCCTCATATCCACTGCGTCACCAGCGAAGGGTAACTAGGATGGGAATAAAGTGTTTCTTCTGTTTCTTCTCAATGATACCACTACTTTAGATGGATAATTTCTTAATCTTTGATTTTTTTAAAGCAGACTGTAAATATGTTGATTAAAATAAGCAATGTTATGGACATTTACGAAACTATTAATATATATATATATATATATATATATATATATATATATATATATATATATATATATATATATATATATATACTAGCTTTAAAATATTTCTAATATTCTACTTTTACCCGAGTCAAGTGCATTGAGCACCCCTGCGCAGTGAAATAGCTGGCAGCGTTATGAAATGTGCGCAGATGCGAAATTGTTAATTTGATTCTGATCCCGATCTTGAACATTTAATTTCAAAATAGAGTAGCAAGTCTACAAGATCGATGGCTTAATACTTCGCGACAATTCTTTGAAAAACAAAAGCAATTCATTTTCTGAAAATGACTTGTGTATTTTGATGTTCTCCAATCCATGAATAGCGCATAGAATTTTTCCCATTTATTTATTTTTATGGCAGTAAGTCATTAGTCGCGTCTTGTGCTTTTGCAAAATTTCCGTCAGCTAACTTGCAACTCGCTTTTACTCATGTCAGACATTTTTACTTTTTGTAATCTCTTTTTGTGGTTCTTCAATTGAGAGTATGAGAGTAATCGAGAGTTGCACATTCTTCTGGTGGGGTTTTTTGTAGTGTTTAGCGCCCGCTTTTACTACATACGGCACCGCAGGCGGTGACAACGATGATACATGATGGAGCACCTGTGGAATGAGGTGGCGGGAGATCAGGCATGTGGGAGCACGAACCATATTTGTTCATAATTAGTATCTTGTATTGTCTGTGAATTCTCTGCTCAGTCCTATTCTTTTTTAATTGATTTTGTATATTCTTGTATTAATGGAATACCACAACAAATATATTTCGTTAAATGTGATGAATTACATTCTACACTACTACTTTAGTGGTTATTTACATATATCTTGTAGTCACACCTGCGTAGTGCAATCGACTAAGCCATGGGTGAAGTCTTAGGGTGCGGGAGATTCGAGGACACAAATTCGTATGACTTAATCGGCCATAGTGCATAGAATTTTTCCCATTTATTTATTTTTATGGCAGGAAGTCATTAGTCGCGTCTTGAGATTTTGCAAAATTTCCGTCAGCTAACTTGCAACTCGCTTTTACTCGTGTCAGACATTTTTACTTTTTGTAATCTCTTTTTGTGGTTCTTCAATTGAGAGTATGAGAGTAATCGAGAGTTGCACATTCTTCTGGTGGGGTTTTTTGTAGTGTTTAGCGCCCGCTTTTACTACATACGGCACCGCAGGCGGTGACAACGATGATACATGATGGAGCACCTGTGGAATGAGGTGGCGGGAGATCAGGCATGTGGGAGCACGAACCATATTTGTTCATAATTAGTATCTTGTATTGTCTGTGAATTCTCTGCTCAGTCCTATTCTTTTTTAATTGATTTTGTATATTCTTGTATTAATGGAATACCACAACAAATATATTTCGTTAAATGTGATGAATTACATTCTACACTACTACTTTAGTGGTTATTTACATATATCTTGTAGTCACACCTGCGTAGTGCAATCGACTAAGCCATGGGTGAAGTCTTAGGGTGCGGGAGATTCGAGGACACAAATTCGTATGACTTAATCGGCCAAGCTCTGGAAGAAGTTTTGACTGACTCTCTTTGAGAAAGTTCGCCATCTGCATTCGGGAAAATTTTGCAATATTGCATTAACGTGTCTTCCTGGCAACATAGGACTGCAAACGACGGTAATAAATTTCGCGTAATAGATGAAATTTGTTAGGAGCCAACCCGTGGTTTTATTTGTAACAATGTGCTCAAATTATTGTCTCTTTTTCTATTAGCAGTCCATGTCTATTTGTTTTTAAATCTATCAAAATATTGCCCATTTTTTAGTTTTTGCATAGTCATAGTTCTAACATTTTCTCCAAATATCGGTTTGCGTGCATTCAAATATGTGTGTTGCAAATCTTTTTCCCCCAACAATGGGTTTTCACCTTGTGGATAACCACTAACGTTACTTTTAGCCTGTACGGTATTATCTTAGTGATACTATGGAAACTAATTCATTACCATTTGTTTGAACTTTTGAATACTTTATCATGCATCTTTTGAAGAGTTATGTCATCATTCTTTCGTGAGTGTGGGCAGACTTTTTTCAGGGAGGGGGGGGCCTCAGGTAGGAACTTTGCGACAAAACAATATTAATTCATTATTCTGCTGTTAAAAACCCTAAAAGATGAGTTATAATAGATATTTGTCGCGGATGACCATATTAATTTGTGCTAAATAATTTATTTAATTGCACAATTATATTACAGGTTTTCGGTTTTTAGTTTCTGTTGGTAGCAATTCCCGTGAAATAAAAATCTTATAACTTATTGTGGCGCGGAGACATTGTTGACGACAATAAATTAAACATTTATAACTGTAAGTAGGCAGTGCCGTGGCCAAGCAGTTAGACCGATCACCTATCATCAAGTCGGCCCAGGTTCGATCCCAGTATTCATGGTAGACGAAGCGGCATCTGGGCCGCTGATCTCCGAGTTCTCCAGTTTCCCCCGCCATTCATCCATTTTGCCTGCATTTCATGCCATCTCCTTCCTCATTCTCATACGTCGTGCTGGGCTGATCAGCTGCTTCCAGGTCTTCCCTCTGTCCGGTCCATAGGCTCTTCTGCTCCCCGACAGGCGTTTGAACCGAGGCACTGGCTTGTAAGTCCTAGGGTGTAAGTCCTACATAAGGGGAGGGTAGTCAGATAAAGAAGAAGAATAGCTGTAGGTGCGGAACTACTGTTTAGGGTAATAATTAGTAACGGTATGTAGCTACTAATTAAAAATAATGCATTCCTTACTTACATTACAATATCTGTTTTATACGAGTATCACGAGGAAAAAACTGTTTTTTCATCACAATTAAAACAATAGTCTAATAGTCAGTAATGGCTCTTCATTATGTTTATTAATTTCCGGGGGGGGGGGGCGGCTCCCCCTTACATTCCTCCCCCCCCCCCTTCGCGACGCCCATGCATTCTCTGGTTTCTCCTGATGTACAAAGTGGATGTGGGATTTCAAAAGCCGCATTAAGCAACCCACTATATCAAGACTTGACCACTGTTCAGCCTTCTCTATAACTACACCTTGTAGCTAGATTAAAATGTATAATGAAACCTCTTTGCAAATGTTTATCTCGATGAACCTGAAGTAATATAAGCTTTTCTAAGAATAGTTTGTAAAATTAGTACAAAAATAAGCCATAGTAGGCATAGAAAGGCATTTGTATATAATACAGCTTTCTCAATGAATGGAAGTATATAATAAATTACAAATTACAATAGCTCGTTTTGTAAAAAGTCGCTATGTGACAAAACCAGGAGTATATCCGGTTTTCGGTATCCTCAGGTAGGAATAGCTCCTTTTTTCCTTACCTATAATAAAACAAAATAAGTTTAATAAATAAATTAGTGCCAATTTGGTTGTTCTAGTTTAGCATATTAGTAAACTAAAACAATTACATTCTAAATAAAACATAAGGGAAAGCATACATAACGTGCAGCTTTAAACAACGAATAAAATGTATTGAAAATAGCTTTTGGTGTATACCCAAGTATTTCGCCAACACTAAATGCAAAGCAATACTTGCATTGTCACGTCATTCATACAATACTATTTTCTATAATAAGTTAAGTACTAAGGTAGCTAAAAGTGAAGTAAATACTTCATCAGTTTTTTGAGTGCCCATGGACCCTTCTAAACTTATCGGCCAGAAAATTGCAAGCGATAGAGTATATGGAATCACCTGGGTTTGCAGGTTTCCATCCACACAGCTTCGGACAGAATTTACATCTGCTCAATACATGTTGATATATAACAGTATATGAGCTCGCACTTACATTGCAAGGTTTAAAAGTGCAAACATGGGATGACTAAAGATGCAAAGATTCATATTTCACTCCCTGTCTCAGATCGCGAGGGCTTCTCTTGTGAGAACACATTAATTGGCATATCATAACACTGCAAAATGCCCTTAAAATCTTTACTTGACCTTGTTTGTATTTAAAATACAGTATCGAGTTTTGACTAAATAAGAGGCTACATTTATTGAGTTTTGAAAAAGCCTGCAATGCTTGGGTGTGTGTGTGTGATTGCCGCGCGATTGCAGTTTTCTGTGATTTCACACATCGTTTGAGAAGCTAAGAACCATAGATGCAATATATAGCTCATTTTCGGAAATGTTTTCATCTATCGACCTATGCAAAATCTCGTCATTTATTTCATTCTGCTCATATTTAAGAACTGCCAAATTGATAAAAGCGTTTTGACGTGAAAACGTCTATTCGCTCGTCAAGTTCAGTGATAGCCGTCAAACTTTCTTGTGTTACAAAATACCGCCAGATTTTAACCGCTCATAATTACGAGACTAATAACGCGATAACAACGGTTGAGGTCACAACGAATAGAGCATGTCTGTACATGTTTGTCATGCAGCTTTTCTTTGCCTGTGACGTCATCGAACTAGTGTAAGCCCTGTGCATACCCAAATGGTTGTTGTTCAATTAGTGTTGTATAAAATTATTAATTAGTGTATTTTGACAACGCGTTTAGGTACGACTTCGGGTGTCATTGTAAAATGTTTGAGAAGCACTACTAGAACTCGAAGTGAAATAAAAATATTCACCGAAATATACTTAAAATCGGCATAAAATTGAAATTACCCCAAAAATCACAATGTTCAATTATATGAATGGTAAATATGCGCGTAATTATAGAAAACGCAAAACAGAGGAGAGCTTGCAAGCAAAGGAAATTAAAAACCCCAAAAGTACAGTGCTGAGCAAATGCAAGAGCTACGGCAGCATAGAAAAGAAAATGAAAAATCGGTAGGTGGCCCATCGGGCGTACAGCGGCCACCGACGGTCCAAGGTCCAAAAAAATTATTTTATTGTTTTTAACGACGCTGTTAATTGCTAGGATCACATCAGCGTCGCCGATGTGCCGGAATTTTGCCCCACAGGAGTTCATTTACATGCAAGTGAATCTACTGATATAGTTCTTTCGTTTTTAAGCACAGTTAAAAACCATCGGCCTGGGATCAGTAGACCAGCGTCTAACCAACTGAGCCACCCAGAAGACACCAAGGAGCCATGGGTCATGTGCAGACATCATTGGAAGGCAATACAGAAAATAAACTTGTGATTTATTTATTTTGTAAAGATATTACTCTCTATAACTGTTGTATTAAATATTAATACGAAAAAATTATGATTTTATTCCGCCGTTTTCACGGAAAATCTACAGCGTGGACCTTGACCAGGCCTGTCGGTTTTTTCCATATTAATCTATACTCAATGTACCCTTTAAATGTTTTTTCTCCTCCTAAACTTTGTAAAATGTTAATGTTATGCTCTAGAATATAATAGAGCTATCGGAGACAAAGGAGAATCAGATTATTGCTTTAAGAGTAGTGGAATGTGGCGAATAAAACAGACGACATGCAACATATGTGGGTGTTGGTGCTTGGAGACGATGATTTAAAAACAAATCTCAGCAGCGACGCCGACGTCGCCGCCTCGCCACAACCGGAACTCATCCATCCATCTGGAAATGTTGAAAGGCGCAAGCTAAAGTGAGGGGTGAAGGAAAAAAGAAAGAAGAAGAAGAAGCAGCACCGTAGGAAAAAAGGAGATGTTTCTTGAGTGGTATAGGGGACGGAAAAAAATTGGGGTGGGCTGAGGAAGGGGTGGATTTAGCTTAGGAAAGATTCCCATGCAATGTCTCGGTTGGGAAATAAGGAGTGGGAGGGGGTGTCTCTAAGTATTCTCACATCAGCAAATGTGTTATTTCTATGTCAACGAAGCTATAGATTCTTCTTACGCTGGTCTCTGCTTATTTTACAATGCTATGTTATACTGCAATTCGCACCACTCATTCTCACTTTTTCTACCTCATACACATAGTAAGAGGATGTATTACATTCCAACAAAGGTTAGGGAGATTTCACCTGAAATGCACGTTTTTAGGACCCCTGAATCCAAATCAAACATTAAAAAAAAAGCTCTGTTTATATCTGTCTGCGCACGTCAAAAATTAAATTCCAATAAATACCAAACATGTGTTAAGGTTCAATATCTCTCTGAGATATGACACGAATATGTTCAAGAATGTAATCCAGTTCGAAACTACCCATTTACATGCACGATTTTTTCTCGAAATGTTGAACTTCCCAAAAATGGCAGTAACAGCTGTCATTAAAATATTATGTACAAGAATAATAATTCATAGCTCTTTGCGGGCCACGACCTGCCGCCCAGCTGCTGCGTCCCCACCTCTGCTCACCACAGGCGTCATAAGTGGGATGCAGTACTAAAAGGTGGTACGTGATTATTATTATTTTAGTAATTATTAAGAGGTTGAATCAGAAACTGAAAAATTCAATGCCATAGCCGGGATTTGAACCACGAATCTTCCGCTTATCGAGCGGCTCCTCTAACCATTAAGCTACCATGGCCATCTTGCCAGTACGACATTAAATTCCCTAGCTGATTCGTACTTTTTCCCGGTTAACCACAAGGGAAACTCACATCAGAAATAAATACCCCAAGGGCGACTTAACAATCCTAAGTACTTTATGTCCCGGGTTTAAGTAACCTTTAGATGGTAATTATTATTATTATTATTATTATTATTATTATTATTATTATTATTATTATTATTATTATTATTATTATTATTATTATTATTATTATTATTATTATTATTATTATTATTATTATTATTATTATTATTATTGGCATAAATAATAATTAGTAATTATTATTGCTATTTTTAAAATCACATCGTTATTATTTTTGTTATTATTGTACTCCTACCAGTTAATTGCTGTTAATTTTATTGTATTAATTATTATTTATTAGTCTTTCTCTTGCTATTAACACTATTATAATAATTATCATTACTTATTATAGTTCATAATAACAATAATAATGATAATGATAATAAATTAGTAATGATAATGATAATGATGATGATAATGATGATAATAATGATAATAATGATGATGATAATGATGATAATAATCATGATGATAATAACGATGATAATAATAATGATGATAATGATGATGATAATAATGATGATGATAATAATGATGATGATAATAATGATGATAATGATAATAATGATGATAATGATAATAATGATAATAATGATGATAATGATAATAATGATAATAATAGCAATAACAATAATAATAGCAATAATAATAACATACCACAATAACATTCATAAGAAACGAAGAAATACCAATGAAACATTACGTGCCCTCATGCTTGTACTTTACAATCTCCAATTCAAATGTTAGACAATAGCACCGTATACAGGAGTGAGTTTGTTCGCTGGGAAAAGAAGATCCTGTAAGTAAAGCGAGACCTTTTCCGAGTGTTTGTACTGTTATTCTGTATATTACCACACGCTAGTACAACTACCTCTCACTGCACGTCTGCTGAAAGGCAGAAACGTCACTGCCCTGTCTTGCGCCGTGGAGTTCGGCAACTTGTTTAACGCACGAAGGTTTATCTTCTTTCGGCGGGGCCGGCTCTGGTGGGCCACCTGGTATATGGTGTGTGCATTCAGGAATGTATGAAGGCCCGGCCCTCTGAGTAAGAGTTGGCTCCGTTTTTTCCAACCTTTTTCTTCAGGATAACGGAGTACTTCCGTAATCTTACGGTTTGCTATAACATCCATCTGGGAATGCGCTCCTTCAGGAGTTTAGTGCTATTTATAAACGATTTCGCCGTCTATTGCACTTCTCAGCGCACGCAGTTTTTGGAACAATATCTGCAGCAATTTTTAGACGCTCTTCAAGAATAGTGCTCAAAAAGCAGCTTTCATTTCTCAACTGAGAAGTCAAATTACGTTAACTTCTGGTGCTGCGGGTGACGATTACCCTCTTCAGTCCGTTTCGGTCCAGATTATTTCCATTCGCGGAAGGGACGTGAGATTAGCTTAGTTGTTCACCACATGTAGTACAGCTGAAAGCACGAATAACTGTAAGTATGTCTGAATATCTTGCAGACACGAAGTGGCAAATTATGGGGAGCGGTTCGGACAGTTTTGTTGGGACCGTATCGCGCACTGATCCGATCCAAACTGGATTATGGCTGTATCGTTTATTCTTCACGACCACCTGTGCCATACTTGCATTCGAATGGCGATAGGACCTTTTCCAACTAACCCAACTGTACCAACCAACATTTGTTTCTTTTTTCAACACCATGCTGGAAGAACGTTACAGGAAGAATTCTGTTTGTCTCAAGGCGGCAGGTTCTCGTTTTTCTGGTGAAGCTTGCTATTGAAATGCCTAATAAGTTGCCAAGGTGGAGAGGCTAATACCCCCCTTGGTTACGTGCCACATGCCACGTAGCTCTTGGGATGGCTGTATACTGAAAGTCTACGATGCCTACGTCTTAAGTGCGCACTTGTACTAGTTTTTTCAGGCTACACTGACAGATGTCTGATCGACAGCAGTAGATAAGAGCACCAATAGTGTTGTATGTGCTTATGTTTCTGGAACCAAACCTCATACATTCAGTTTTATACTAGCACTTCCATTTATAGTGTGTGTGTGTGTGTATCATATTGACTGGCTGCCTGCCTTATTTTGAGTGATTCCCTTAGTGCACTTCATATCTTCGTGAACTGTAAAACAGGCATCCTATTGTGCAGCATATTCCGGATGTCCTCCATGTTTTACAATTTAGTGGCTCTAACGTGATTTGCACATGGATCCCTGGCCACGTTTGTTTGCCGGGAAATGAAATGGCGGATTTGGCAGCAAAGGCAGTAAACACGGTGCCATATCTCGTATGGGTTCGGAAGACTTGAAATGCAAAGAACTATGATGTGCTGGCGCGAAGAATTATCAACTCCTCGCGGAAACAGCTTAGAGCAGTGAAGGAATTTCCATAAACTGTATAGCCTCCTTTCGTGTATCTCGTTGCGAGGAGATGATCTTGGCTCGGTTAAGGATTGGTCATTGCAACTTTTCGCATGGTTATCTTGTTAAGGAAGACCCTGCTCCAATACGCACAAACGCCGTAAGGATACCTCACACAACTAATAAAAATCACAGACTTGACTGAAGAGGGATCTCGCATGTTGTAAACATGCCCAAATGAACACTTTTACATTATATTACTTCTCCTCTTTGACCGCTGTGGGACATACTTACCAGTCCGTCACATGCTTATAGTGTGCTTCACTGCCGCACCTTCGGGACTCTGCAGCTGTGGTCCTGACAAATGATAAAAGCGGTCGAAAGAGTTTTGAAGTTTTTATTAATGGTAAACATCAATAAAGGATTCACAATTGTACATATCGAGATTTGTTTCCGTATGGACCTTTTATAAATTTGTTTAAATTCTGGATTTTGCCTCATTCTTTTTGTATATTTACCTATATTTGAGCTTTATTAGGATTTTTATTTTGTTTTGAAATTTTATTGGCTTTTGCTATGATCCGTTTATAAGGGTGCTGATGACCAAGTAGTTGAGTGTCCTTAAATTTACATCATCACCCTTCAGTGCAGTCCCCTTATTGGTCCCTACATCGCTCCATGCAAATTTTCCACTACTGGAAGCAATGTTGCGTATCATCTTGTGTTGTGCTATTCAACAGTTGCGTTGCTTTTATATCAGTGCATTCGTAAACCCAGAATTATTCCCTTAAAGCGTGGAGAAAAAGAAAAACGTGCACGATGCAAGTTACGCTGAGCACGTTAGATACCCTTACTTTTCACACAATCACATTATTTTTATTTAATTTGGAGAAAAGCTTTGCCAAAGAACAGTTCGCCAAGCCTGATAAGAAAAGTTGGGGACTGCGTCACAAGCAACATAAAACAACTACGTGTGCACCAACATAACGCAAAACAAATGTTGCCAGGCAAACTAATCTGGAATAAACATTTGTAATATATTATAAATATCATACATATTATTATACATTATATTATATAATCTTATAGAAGACAAATAGGAGGTTCTGCGTAAGAAAATGTCAACTTCAGAGAGGAAAAGTAGAATATTTTCGAATATTATGAGGTTTAGACGCAATATAAGATCTAAAAGAAAAACTACTTTAAAATAAATTCAAGCGTTCAGAAGCTGCAAATATATTGTCAAATTAATGTAAATGTTTCAAATAACCATAAAAGATCCTAATAATCGTATCATTGAGTAGCTCAACAAATAACGCTATTTCGGTGTCAAAACAATACAAATCTGATGTGTTACAATTACATGACCTTCTCTGACCATTCTTCAACAAATTATACGAACAAATATCTACTTCATGATGATCGAGATAAACATGCATAGAATTGATTTGCTATCTTATATTTTATTGTGGGCACATAAGGAAGCACAGTAGGGTTAAGCGATAGTCAAATATTTTAAGAGCTGGTTGCTATGTGAGCTTCTTAGACCAGGAGAAAAATAAATAAAAAATAAATAACAACTTTACATGAGGATTGGAAAATTAAAAGAAATAACAGGAAATATCTTGGAAATGGTTGATTCTCAAAAAAGTGTATTAAATGAGGTATATATTTTTGTGCAGTAAGAACTTTTGGTATCACTCAGCGTTTACCACTTATGCAAAAGTCATCCAAAATGAATAAGAGTTTGGTGTATATTTCCAGAAAATACTATTGATACATTTAATTTCTCACGAAAATACCCTGAATTTATATTATACTCAAAATTGCTAGAGGCATTTTTAGAAAATCCATATTTTCAAATAATCATCCAGGTACATGGGTAGTTTGGAGTGGAAAAATCTTTGTGTCTCACCCTTGGAAAATGGATAACTTTCGCTAAGTTTGTCATATAACCGACTTTTCGTTTCTTTGCTATTCTCTCTCTCTTCTTCTCTGTCTTTCTCAATCACTCTCACACACATACACACCAAACATGCATTTACAATTGGCAATGATGACATAGCAATTAAAATAAAAGTTTTAAGCAATCTCTAGTCAGTTCTCCAATTGAAATTATTAACTCTATTTATAAAGGTAAAATAGTTACGGTTCTTGCAATATGTTTCTTTCCCTAGCAATGCTCGGAACCAAATAACCTAATTGTGGGCGGGCCCTTAAATTACACTCACTCATTGCTACCAATACTACCGGTAATTCTACAATTTACTACGTCATTTATGTAGTTTACCAAAACTACCAAATCGTAGTTTGGTAGAGCGCAACTCAAGGAGAAACAGATGGACTCCTATAGACCCAATTTAATCCGATAGAACAGTAATTTACTCAAGGATTGTTGCGGTTTTAGATATTTTTATCTGATATCAGACTGCTAAAATGGTTTTATTCGTGAAGAATTGACTATATTTGCAGCTTCAAGGTTTATTGAACACAATTGATGATTTTGCAAACCTAGGAAACGTTTTGGCAGGAGAACTACTAGATCTCCGAAAAGCCTTTGATAGTATTGGTATATGGATTTGATTAAATAAACTACAATATCCTGGACTCAGAGGTGCAAGTAACGTACAATCAAATCTTACTGGCCTAAAGGATGCCGTGTGTAAATTTTGACGGCAAACAAGGTACGCTTAAAAACGCGCATGCATGGCACTGCGCATCTCAGGACTCTATTTTGGGGCCATCGTTACATCTTTATATAGTATTTATGACGTCAAAATTATGTCTTAACAATATTGAGTAAACAAACCTTGACATAAATGTAAATTCAACATGCGATGCTATGGTGCAGTATTTCAGTGACTTCAGATTATGTACACATGACAGACAACACATGTGAAATAATATTTTTTATTTAAAACACTACAGTTTTAATCTCATCCTATTATGGTAGTAGTTTGGTGAGGTATGTGAAAAGGGTAAACAGCTTAGGTCTATTTAGAAACAAAATACGTGAAGAAACGAAATTAAAGTTTTACAAAGTTATGGCTGCACCTATATTAGCGTACGGAAATGAGACTTGGATCCTAACTAAAAATCAAAAGTGCTAAGGGATGTACAAATTGAGAATTAATAACAAATGAAAGAGTAAGAGAAGAGTTAGAAATGTTTAATATAAACGAAAGGTTAAGGGATTTTAAACAAAAGTGAAAGGAATGCGTTGAAAGAAGTCATAGATCAGACTTCCTAAGTAATTAATGCAATAACATCCTAAAGATAGGATAACGGTGGGCAGACCCAGGAAATGATAGCTTAGGTCTAACGAGAAAAGGCATATTTACATGCAACAAAGCAATCTCAAAGTACAATACCTGATGTTTTTTTGTCGTAACTGCGAAATGCGAAATGAACAACTTCTGCCGTATATACTATCCGGTTTACTTCACGCCTCGTAGCATGACCCACTAGCCTAGGTAGCGTGAGGTCGTTGGATTGCAAAGAGCATTGGAACTCGATTACGGTGCACCATTCCTTATCACGAAATCGTCACGTCTTCTCTTATGCCTTCTGTGCCACACCTGTTTAAAGCTGCTAACCAACCTAAAAACATATTATTGTTAATAAGTCAAATTATAAGTTCATAAATGAAGCAGACATTAATGCAATGGTGTTACCAATAAACATTTTTGATCTTAAACTCATAACATCCTGTATGAAACCGTAAAAATAAACCGAGAAATACTTCTAAAGATCACAAATTAGAGACGGCTATTTATTTTACTTATTATGTCTGCAATATTAAAACGTGTATTTTATTCAGTCACCTTATTACATTTAGATGCTTGTGGTATCCAATAGCCCCTCCCCCGTAGTAAGTATATTGAGGTTTTATATGAGGGATTAGGATTTTGTTTAGATTTGATGAGTGGAGAGTGTGATTTGGTGATTTAGAGGAGGGATTTGTAAATGTTTGCTTTATGTGCATTTTTGATGTGGTGTGTTAGTGATTTTGTTTAAGTGTTTGACAAAATGGTTCTTTATCCTTTAGATAAGAAGTGGAGTGGTCAAGTGGAGGTATTTTGTGTGATATGTTAAAGACATATGATTTATAGTGAGTGAACAATATTATGCAGGTATATGTATGTGTATGCGTGTGCGTGTGTGCATTGAGTGTGTATGAGCATATATATGTGTGTGTGTGTGTGTGTGTGTGTGTGTGTGTGTGTGTGTGTGTGTGCGTGTGTGTGTATTATCGTGTGTGAGCGTGTGTGTATCTGTGAGAATGTGAGATTACTATTAGTGGAGATTGTGAGTTTTTGTTTGATTTTGTGTAAATGTTTTATTGTTGCTATTTTAAATAATATATACATATATTGTTTTAATTAATTTTATTAGATGCTTAATTTTGTTGTAATTTTTGGTTATTTTTTGTGAAGACTTTTTTTAATCTTCAAAAGAGGAAATAGTGAAATATATTTGAAGATTTGGTTGTGAGTTTAAATTATAATGAGTCTGTTTTATAAACTATAAATTGAGTAAATTTATTAGAATTTGAGATTTGAAATTACTATTTGTTTTTAAATTTTTGAAATTGTTTTGTTTTAATTTTTTTAATTAAGACAGAAGGAATAGTAAATTTGGATTTGGAAATTTGTTAATAGGTTTAAATTGTATAAATTTATATATTTTATAAAAATTAATTAATTTTGTAATTTAGGTATTGAATTTAAATTATACTAATTGAGTTTTTGTGGTAATATTAAAATTTTAAAGCTTCTTTTTAATATAAAATTTCATATTATTAAAGATTTTTAAATTATTGAGTTTAAAAATTATTAATTTTGATATTTTTATATTACTTAGGTGTTATAAATTGAATAATAATAATGTTAATATTTAAATTAATATTTAAATGTATTTTGTTATATATTTATAGTTTTGAAATTTTGGTTTTTATAATTTTAAAAGTTTAAAATTGAAATTTTAATGTTTTATAGTTTGTGGTTTTTAAGAATTTGAAACAGTAGCACATTTTTGTTTTGAAAATTGTTAATGAGTTGAAATTAGTGGTTGGTTAATCTTATGAATTTAGAAAATGTTTTGGAAGAAATTTAGAGTAATAATTTGAAATTTCATGGAGTATTGGTGTGTAAGTTAAATCATTGTAATTTGTATACTTTTAATTGATTTAATTAGTTTTAAAAATTGTTTTTAATATACTGGATACGATTATTTGTAATATCGGTTACCGGTATTTTGTATTTTGTTTTGTAAATTGTTTTTTGTAAATTTTATATAGAATTGTAAGTTTGTAAATCTAGTTTATTTTAGTAGAGGATTAACTGGATACCAGTTAATTTTAATGCTGGATTCCAGTATTGTTTGTATATTTATTTTGCATTTGAATTGGTAGCTTATTTTATTAGGTTTTGTTTTGTTTTATTTTATTTATTATATTTTTATTTTATTTTTAATTCTTTATCTGAAAAATTATTTTGTATAATTGTATTCCTTATAGTTTATAAACAAATGTATGGAAGTTGGAAGCTACTGCAAGGATGTGAAATATCGGCTAACTGACTTCTTTAACTTTAGTCAATCTTCCAAGATCTGGAAATGTTGCATAATCTGTAAGCACCTACTGACGGTGCTGAATTAGACATCGGTCGGAATACTGAGCAATTATCTAGTTATTTGGAGTGTATACTGAGTTTTAAAATCTTTGACTTCTCTTTAATAACATAAAAGCTACACAGTAGGTATACTTAAAATACTAGACTGTTTAGTGTATACAGACGAGGCTGATGAATATGAGGATTGTCTACTCGTACCAAGTTAAGCCATTTGGGAAAGACAAATAGTCGAGAACCATTGAAAAAAAATAATGCTCCGAGTTGTTAACTACAAAATATCCTTTGACTGATTTTAATGTTAGCTGGACATACCAAGCGAGAGGGCTCAGGCGGTAACGTCATGGCGCATTTCGAAGGTTTCCCCAGATCGCTAGGCGAAAGCTGGGAAGGACTTCCATATCCTCCGAATTTCATGTCCCTGCATTTCGTTTTGTCCTTCTTCCCGTTAGGTTTCTTTTAGGGTCGGAAGCGTCGGCGAGGGTCGCTGTAGCAGTACGGCAGGACAGACAAATGCTCTTTTGAAATCTGGTTCCCTGGATTGGAAGATGAGCCTTCTAGTTTCCGGCCCCCCCCCCCCATGGGATTGTACAAGCCCGACGGGGGAGGCGAGCCGGTTTCCGAATCCCACGCCCCCCTTGGGAGTACGAAACCGAAGGGATGGGAGAGAAACTGGACTGAGCCAGCCACCACTGGGGTGCTTCTAACTGGGAAAATGTAGGAACCCTGCCCTCTACTCTGTCGTGGCAACATTTCGGCCTCCCTTGGAATCCATTCACCTCATCCATCCTCCCGGAGTGTTGTCCTCTCAGGGTTAGGGGCCCAAAAGATTGCCTTTGGGTCAAGATACTAAGTCCCCCTCCGGAAGTTGTCAGTGTGTCATAACTGGACATAATTTTTTCTCTTTATATATTTAATTATAACCTTAATTATATCGTACAAAGGAAATAAAGCGAAGCTTTCTTACTCGTATGTTACTAAAATACTTTGGCATTGGTATCGCATGCGCATCGTACTGCTTTAATCAAATTAGATTCTCTTTAGTTTTGTTGCGTACTAGTTTCCAAATCGTAACCACCTGCATATATCTTGTTTGGAATGGAATATCCACGTCAGTTTTATTGATTTACATACATTTTCTGTGGGGGAGTACAAGTATTTACTACTCTATGCCATTCTCCAATTAAAGGTCATCCGCGTTCTCAAGCATGCTATTTAATAACCTCGATGTGCCATATTCAAGTAAATGTGTTTGTAAATCACTTTTAAATTTTAGTAATTTATGACATTAGTTGAGAAGATTTGAAGGTTTTATAAATAACAACAAACAAAAAATATAGATTACGCTTCTTTGTGTGAATGACCAAGGTTTAATGCCTAGTTCTGAAAATAACGCACAGGGAGCATTGTTCAAATTACATAAAATAAATACGGGAAAATTTTCAGTTTAAGTTAGGAAAATAAAGCTTTCAGCATTCAGAGGGGCAGACATAGAGCAAAACTTGGAAGGAAAAATAATAGAGCAGATAAATGGCTTTAGTTCCCCCACGGTTATTACATTTCTTACATGAGGAAAGATAATATCCAAAACGTCGTACATTCAGTAATACATGCGGCTTTATCAATATATCTAAAAATACTAGAAAGGAAACTAAGATTCATTTGTATAAAGTAATGGCAGTATCATGCTGATATACGCCTGGAAGTTTTGGGTTATGATAAAAAAGGATAAAAGGAGAATTGAAACGGTAGAAATGAGATTTTTGAGATCTATGCTGGAATATGCACCACTAGATAAAAACCGAAGTGAAGATTTAAGCAGGGAATTGGACATATTTAAATTCACAGACAAGAAAATAAGAAGCAACACATACAAAGAATGAACCACGAACGCATAGAAAACTCATTATGAATTATTACTCAAAGGGAAAATGAAATGTTCGGAGACCGAATACAAGATGTGGTCAACAGTATTAAAGAAATGAAACCGGAAAAAGCCTATGCGGCTCAATCCTTGAAGCTGATGATGATGATGATGATGATGATGATGATGATGATGATGATGTGATATGATGGTGATGATGAAATTAAAAGATGCTTTATAGACCACTTCCGTCAGAAATAATATGACTTTGAAGTGGTGAAGGAATTATTAAAATCAGTTGAGCAGTTTCAGAGGTTCAAATACACACACACACACACACACACACACACACACACACACACACACACACACACACAGAGTTAAAAATCTGATATATTGCACTGACATGATTTTCTCTATTCTTCTAAGTATTCTTACAAACTCATTCTCCTATCTTCATGTTAGCCGAGAAGTATTGCAAACTCACACAAATAACAACGAATATCTCCGAAGTGGTTCATTCCATAATTAAATGTATTTGGACATAAATTGTGTATTTTAACGAGATCTACATTTTTTGTACAGTAAGATTTAATCTGTCTTTTACGGTTTACCAGTTATGGAAAAGTCATCAAGAGTAAACAGGGCTACATGGGCTATAGCCAGAAAATTCAAAACATACATTTAATTTGCCATAAAGGTGTCTTAAACATACGGCATTTTAAACAAAATTGATAGAGCCATTTTTGAGAAAATCAAATTTTTTGAGAAATTTTGCATGTAAAGAGTAGTTTAGACTGGAGGAATTTACTTCAAAATCTTCGAATGCATCCTTGAAAGATATTAAGCTTAAGTATCAACTTTGGTTTTAAGCAACTTTTGGCTTTTTGAGTTATTCAAAATACACACACACACACACACACACACACACACACACACACACACACACACGCACGCACGCACGCACACACACCTTTTTCTAAAACTGCTTTTTTGGGTTCAGGGGCCTCAAAACATATATTTTCGGTGAAATACCGATATCGAAATTTTGAGTCGAATACAACTTCCCCTACCTGCTAAACGTAGTGGAGAAAGAAACATAGAAGCAATAGCTGACACTTATTACGCGTAACACCACAAGTTTAAAGATATAACCGTCGCTTTTCCTGCTTTGTATTCATATGCAGTTGAATCTTTATTCCTCTTCATATTTAGGCATTGTTCCACGTTACTCAATGTGCAGCAAAATGAAGTTTCTTTTAGAGTATTCAGTTGACATATCTGTCTACAAACATAATTACCATTACGATAAGTGGACCCAGCTAAGATGTCTGTCCCTCAGTGCATTAATCGACCTACAGTAGGTACCTGTGTGATACTCTTGCAATCAACTGCCTTTATGGCAGGAGCTCTTCTTCCACTGGGAACAGAACATTGATTGAAGTAGGATAAACGTGAAGCATAAGTTGAGGATTGCTGAGGTATGAGGAATGACGACGGCGAGGGAGAGGGAGGTATTCCAGAAGAGGCGCCTTAAATCACAAAGAATGGAAGCAGAATGGGAACACAAAAAGAAGTGTGTGCGAGTGTGTGTATGCTAGGGAGGCATGGCAGAAAAGACGAGAAGAAAAGAATATTAAAATTCACATCCAGCTTTTTTTTATTTTAATATCGCCCTTGTACGCGCGGTTGTCGTCGCCAGCTCGGCACCACGTACCTTCGTCGTCGTGCTGTGGCCTGATCTGGGCCTAACCCGGTGTGCTTCGGCCCAGACCTTGCGCATCTTACGTTGGAGATTGCTACGACGTGGGAGGGTGGTTGGGGGAGGGGGGCCCCATTCCTAGGAGTTCTCATCCCGAAAGCATTCTACAAGAGACTGCGATTTCACAATTTGTTGAAGGCATTATTGACTCAAGGGACATCAGCTGCGAAATGCTGATGGAGCGAAAATGAAAAGCATTTCCATGGGAAAGACAAGCTTGCAAATAGTTTCGACAAAGCTCACCTTGGAATACGCCAATAATATGTCCAAATGTAAAACTGGCTGACTACTAAATCATAAAACCTGCTGGAAGATTTCTATTTATAACTCGTTTACACTAAATTGATGTAATGTAAAGATGATTATGAGAATAGCTAATATATGCTAAATATATCCAATGTATTGCATTTCTGGTGCGTCCATAATACACAGGAAATAATGAGACACTAGTGGAAAAAGTTACCACTAAAAAAATATTACAGCTCAATTTTATACAGTGGATTTTTATGTACATAGAGAAAGAATTGAATTCCTCCCAAAAATTCGATATCGAGATTTCGCCCAAAATGTGCGTTTTGTGACTCCAGTAGTAAAACTACAGAATTCTTAGAAAAGGGCCTTTGCGTGTATATGTATGAGAGAGAGCGAGAGAGAGAGAGATAGAGAGAGGGGGGAGGGGGGAGAGTGTATGTGTGTTCAGGGTCTTAAAATCATGTGGCAAAGATTTTAAGAATCACCCTTCTAGCTTAAACTACATGGGGAAATTCAGCGAAAATTTCCATTTTTTTACGGTTTGGATTAAAATTCCATGCAAGATGTTTTTATGAAAGATGAAATGTATGTATTGAATTTTTTAGTCCTTTTCACTGTGAATGACTTCTACATCACCTGTAAACCGTGTAACCGGAGTTCAAATCCCGGCGAAACTGATAGTTTTTAAGTCTGCTTAAGAGGTAGATAAAATCTTATTGCACAAAAAATGTAGGCCTAGTTACGGCATATAATGTCAAATTACTTTTTTGTAAAATTAACCAATTGCGAGATATTTCTTGTTATTGAATTTTCCAGTACTTATACTTTTCTAAAATGGGAATTTGTTAATTTTTTTCTTTCCTCCTCGTGCAAAAAAAAAAAAAAAAAAAAAAAAAAAAAAAAAAAAAAAAAAATGAATTTCATAGCAACCAGCTATTTAAAGATTTGTCTATCGCTTAAGCCTATTGTAGACGGAAGAGTTACATCTTTTGTGTCTTCAAAGGTTTGCGGAAATGATAGAAAGTGAGTCACATTTTCAGGCATACTAATAATACGTATGGTCAGTGCTAGATAATACACATAAATGCATATTCATTTGTTTTATGAGAATCATGCTCTCTAGATTAGCGACATCAAAGCTAAGTAAATTTAAATTATGATATGACCGTCTCCGTAGCGCAGTTGGTACCGCGCTTGCTTCAGGTGCGGAGGATCCGGGTTCGATCTTCGGTACCAGATGAGGATTTTTTCCCTGCTGGGAGGTCTGGCAATGGGTGCACTCAGCCTCGTTAGGTCCCGTGGGGGGGGGGGCCAATTAAGTTATGGCTGCATTTTGACTAGTGGGTACTAGGAGGTCAAAATGAGTACAGTTTCAATAACTATTTCAATTCTGAGTCAAACTGAAAACAAATTAATCAGTTCGAGTCAGTCTCGATTGTTATTAAGGAAACCGTGTTACATAAAATTTCTTGTTGTTTATCACGTGGTGTAGATTAGAAAAAGCGACGTAGGATAATTCTTTCATATTTAACAAACTCAGATTAAATATTAACCAAGACTGATGCAGAAGTGACCCCAAATAAAATATCTCAAGTGATACATTCACATGAGTTTCTCTACCGAGTTTTTAAAAGTCATTATTACGACAGTCTATTCTTCTATCTACTTCATGTTAATCCAGACAAACATTTGCATATTTCCTTACATTTACAACGAGATTACGGAAATACGGGAAGCTTAGGCAGTAGTCAAATTCTTTAAAAGCGGGTCACTGTGTGATGACTTTGAAATTTCGTTCTCTTCTCGGGCCACAAGGAAATAAACGAATATCGACTTTCCTCTTGAAAAGTGTAAGCATTAAACAATTCAGACCAAGAACAAAGAGTGCCTCTACAGCGACTTTCCTCTTGAGAAAAAGTGTAAGTATATCATGGAAAACTGGAATAAAATTTTAGGAAACAACGACTTAGCGTATATTAATGTGTGGATCTGAATCACAGATATAGGTTATAGAAGTTACGAACAAAAACTATATAATGATAGAACTCTTAAGAAAACACAAAAGAATTGAATTCACTGGAATCACATACATAATGAAATAATTAGGGTAGGATTAAATTAAACAAAATAAATGAAGACGTAATATCACACAGGTGTAAATTGTTGCATCATTTCTACAGGATGAACAGTAAAGACTTCCAAAAACAAATATATTACAGCCATTTTGAAAAGTATGTAAACATACATAAAAGATCCATATGCGTAGAACGCTGAAGGATTACTGTAAAGTTGTAACTGATACAATCATTAAAGGAAGGTGATCCTCATCACCATTATTATTATTATTATTATTATTATTATTATTATTATTATTATTATTATTATTATTATTATTATTATTATTATTATTATTATTATTATTATTATTATTATTATTATTATTATTATTATTATTATTATTATTATTATTATTATTATTATTGTTGTTGTTGTTGTTGTTACTATTTTGAAGAAGGAAATTACATGGAGTAGGTAGAGTGATAGGAAAACACATTTGTGACATTTTTGCTCGAAGCAGCTGTGCAGTAAATAAGGGCCCTATTCTTGGGCTCAGCACCGTTTAGCCTTTACTCAATTATTATTTCAAAGACTTACACATAAGAGGCAGCTCAGCCTTAGGTACAACTCCAGCATTTCCTTCAAGAGTCGGACTACCTTGAGAGCATTATGAATGGCGTATATTTCTGCTCCATTCAGGATTTATTAACAAGACCCTTGCCGTTTTTTGTCCTGTCCCAACCCCAAAGACTGAAAGTGGCGCACTTGTGGGAGAGCTGGTTAAACATTAAGTAAAATTACTTTTTTCTTTTTCGAAATTAGGCCCACTTGATACTCTACTGTATGGATAACACAGACAGCAAGTCTATGGTGGAGTGTTTGTAAAGAAGTAATGCTGTTATTTGGGATACATGTTGCTGGTTTATCAAATATAATGAAGACACTTGGTAAAACCCTTTCCTTTCACCACAATCCATTCACCCAGAGCGCAAGCAAAATTCAGAGCCACGAGTAGGTATAAATAAAGTGGCACAGCAGTATTCGTTAAGCTGGGTGATTTTAAAATTATTTACCAGCAGCAAGGCACTAAGCAAAGCTTTTCAATATGCCTCTTAAACGCTTACAATTTCCAGAAACTCGGTAAAATATATTTTCTTCTCTTTTCTCTTTCCTTCTTTCTAAAATTTTGTGAACTGGCAGCCAAGCTCTAGGGTGGAATGTACTGGCAACTGACGTCACATACGCTCATTTATAACAGGTAAAAATCAATTGGTACAAACTGAATTACTCAGGTAAAGATGTTGGTAAATAAAATAAATTTCAGCTTTTAATTTCTCCGAAAAGAAATGTCCTTGTACAGACTCATTCTATTGTTTAGGTATCGTTTATAATAATTAGTGTTATTAACAATAGTTACATCATCATGATCGTAATGATCCAAGCATAATTACAATGATAATGATAATAGTAATGAATTCATGATGATGATAGTTTGGTCACCTTTTTTACAACCAGGACTACTTCATCACTATACAACAACAATAACAACAACAGCAACAACAACAACAATAATAATAATGATGATGATGATAATGATGATGATGATAATGGTGATAATAATAATGATAACAATGATAATAATGATGATAATAATAATGATGATAATAATGATAATAATAATGATAATAATGATAAAAGTATTGTATACTACTCGTATTATGGTAACCAAATAATTGCTGATTCTTACAAATAAATCAAAATAATATCCTCTTGACAGTAATTTTAAACTACATGTCAAACATAAAGTTTACTTATAGAGAAATCATCATAACGTTATAACCCTTGTGACTCATTCCGACTTCAAGGAAATTGATCGGACCATCTCATTCGTGGCCTGCCAACATTTCTTCTACCTACAGGTTTATGTTTATAGAGAAATATGTAACATAAATATTATAGCTACTGTACTGTACAATTGAGTTTTTATTTATGGACGTTCTTTAACTGCTGTGTGCTCATCTCCCATCCTTCATTGGGTATGAAAAACTGCTGAATTTTGCTCAGAGACCTTTCAGGCTTGAGGTTCCTTTACTTACCGTAAATCTACAAGACGGGACAACCGGGTTTAATTCACTTCTGAAGGAAGCAGTGCTAACGCTTAGACTGCGCCGGGCTTGAATCCGCAACCTCGGAAGCCAGAGGCTAACATGTTACCATTAGACCACGGAGAACGAATCAGTGCTACAGGTACTTCATTTGTCTCTTACCCACCTCCCCCCCTTGCTTAACAAGGTCGCGGCCGCGTGCAAAGGTATTCAAGGTCAAGGTACCTCACGCCACTGCGGGGTGAGCAAATAACGACAATGAGCGTGGCAGAACAAAGCGTTTCCGCACTGTTCGCGAAACCTCAGACTGTAAGCCTATTTATGAGAAATGTTGAGAAAAAAGTGAATTCCAAGAAAAATCCGTGCTACCTACGTCATTCTCGCCTGTACAGCTACAGCGAAAGCCATTGAATTAATTTAAACCAGTGATAGATCTGGGTATTTGGAACACATTTTGCATCTTACGTTTTTGCCTCTAACCGTTTTCTACGGAGATATTTTAGTTTTGTCGAAAACAAACTTAGGATTGTGTGGATGTCGCTTTCACTAGGTCAGTACATAAACAAACACTGTAGCGGCGCGTCTTGTGAGCAGAAACAACTACTCTGCCGTATCCTTTCATGTTTGTTGTGCGAGTGTGGGCTAATCAGAATCGTTACCTCCCAAAACATTACATCATCATCATTACATCTGCAAGCGACCGACCTGCTTACATCCATACACCGGTTCAATTCCCTGGCCGACCTCAACCAACGTTGTCGAGTTACTTCACGTCAGAAAAAGCTACGCCGAACATTCCTTTAATTCTTTTAAGTGTGAATGTGTGATGCCCAATGATTACTACCGAAACTAAGTCAGAAATAAGTTACTCTATGCAACTTACAAGTAACAAAGTATTATTTTCGTACCTTCTGGTGAAATTACGCATCCAATTTGTAATAAAACCCATTTATTTTTCGAAATCGGCTGATCAAAGAACAAAACGCCATTAGACCTTTTTGTTTCTAATTCTTCTATGAAGCACGTATTAGAAAGAATGTAATAAGTTCTCTTCCACTCTGTATGAGCGTGTGTGACGGCGAGAAGTTCTTCGGAGTCGTTAAGTGTTGAACGAGACAGCTTTTAACATTGTATGCACGGTGTCAAGGTTACGATGGGACAGAACAGCTGTGAGTTGCAGGATCACGAAGACCTGTAGATTGTGTTAAGAATAAAATACAACTGTGGTGGTGCTATGCATAGTTTTAGAAGAGAAACAAAGTAACAAGGAAAAACTTTGTCACACCCAACCTTGGTTCCTATTTGTGCAAATTGCCTTGCTTTGTCACTCCATGCCAACTCTTTCATTTTGTGCCTGAAGCACTTCTCCTCTCATTTAGGTAACCAAGCATTAGAAAGATTTGTTTTCGAGTCCCATGACTCGGCGAAACATTCGTGGAGACAAATGTGCCCTCCTCTATTTCGCACAAGCTTTGAGAATTGAGCTACAATCTCTAACAAGAAATGTAGTTTTATACATGCAGATGGACTATAATTCATCACCACCTGTAACTCTTTTATACTATATAATTTCAAAATAATCAATACCGTTATGTATGCAATAGACTAGTTCTATAACAGCAAAACAGTTGTTATAATCCAGCTCTAAGCCTCCAACATCCGCATAAAACAGGCATGCAAATATGTCTGTTTGTCTGTATGTCTGTCTGTCTATGAATGTTTGTTTGCTTGCTCCTTGTGAGCTGCTATACAATTGATCCGAATGTGATGAAAGTTAGCAAATCTAAATGTTTTCTTCATACAGGTTTTTATGCTATCCATTTTACTACACAGCGTATTGAATTTACATCGTTTTCTCTTCTCACTTTTCTTTTACGTAACATACTCACATATCCTTCTCTACTTGTCCTTCAAAATGCTGTTCATACAATTCTTATGACTGAAATACAAAGCAAGGGCATTACATTCACATGGCTTTCTCTACTCACTTTCCTTTTACGAAACACAACCACATTTTTTCTATACTTCCACTCCTACAAGTAATACATATAATGTTCTATGTGTTTTAAAGAGAAATGGATCGTATTACATTCACACGGTTTTCTCTACTGTTGTTTTTTGTAACATGCGCATGTTCTTCACTCGCTCTTCAACATATAATTCATATGTTTTCTATATGATTGAAATATAAATGCAGGTATTACATCCACATAGTTTTCTTAACTTACTTTCTTTTACGTAACATGTTCTCTTTTTACTCTTCTACAAACAATTCATACATTTTCTATATTGTCGAAATAGAAATGCAACATATATTCACATGGTTGTATCTTCTCGCTTTTCTTTTACGTGACACATTCACATGTCCTACTCTACTTGCTCTTCAAAAATAATATATACAGTTTTCTATGACTGAAATAGAAATGCAAGCATTACATTCACACAGTTTTCTCTACTCATTTTTCTTCTATTAAACACAATCACATTTCTTTCTCTACTCCCATTTCTACATACAATGCATATCATTTTATGTATGATTAAAGCAGAAATGCAACCTATTACATTCGCGTGGTTTTCTCTAGTCACTTATCTTCTTATTTGTGGTTATACAACTCTGATTTTGCATAGTGCCTTCCTGGTGTTCTTATTTATTGTTTATTTAGTTTATTTTATTACATGAATATCCTAAGCGTTTTAACTAAATATTCTTTTTAAGTGTGTTAAGTAATATTTTTGAATATCTCCAAAGAAGTATAAGGCAATTGGACAAGTGCAACCCAAGTCAGAAAGTTGTAATGATAAATCGTCAAACAACGAGCAACGCTGGGCGTTCAGCTGGTGAGCTATAATCATCGAACTACAAATTATGTTGCGGATTCAATTGAAGTATAATCATCCAACAGTGAATACAGTTAGATATGCAACTGAGCTATAATGTGCAACAGGCAGAACAGTTACATAGACAACAATTGGGTCATATCATCCAACAGTGTATACTTACGCAATTGAGCTTATAGTATTCGACTGTAAAGCTTCAGAACTCAAAAAAGTACAAAATGTACTCAACTGTACGATCACACTTCAAAATAAAGGACAAATCATACATAACTTTGACTACTGTATGCATATGGATGTCATTCATATGGATGTCATTTTGACCAAGAGGATCAGAAAATAATCGATCAAATGATTTGGCCACAAGAATTGTCTACAGCACAGAACAATAAATGTTAACTCAAACAAAAACAAATATTGGAGTGCTCTTGTAGATTCACTCCCAAAAATTAACTTTATATGTAATTTTACTGAAGTAATTTCTCTTTCTGAAGTACATTTGGCTTGTTAGCGTTGTGTGTGCATTGTTACCGTTTATGGCAAACGTCTCCGTCCTCTATTCCTCTAGTTCTTCCTTATTCTGGCACTAAGGGAAGACGCTCTTGAATAAAGGGTCACAGAAATATTAAAGTACGTGAGAGGTATTTTTCCGGGACTCGGAACGCAAACATGCCCAGCACCATTACCATTTCTGGAATTCTCTGGCGCAACGGCAAGGGAAATATTACGGGGGGACCACACGCACATACACGCTTGCGCGCACGTACACACACACACACACACACACACACACACACACACACACACACACACACACACACACACACACACACACCGACAAAGTACTTTCTTGAATAAGACTTTGTTATAATTTGGGCTCTTCCTTCTCCTTGTTCTTAATAACGTGAAGGAATTTCACTAGAAGGAGCTGAAAGAACGCTAGGCATGTTACTTTCTACTGCTGAATCCTTCTCCTCTTGGCTTACAGTGCTACCGACAACTAGAACATTGTTTTTCTTTCAGTTCTGCGTTATTGCACAGCATATATTAGATTACATTTGTTTCAACAAAGGAATTGGGCAAAGCAATATTAGAATTTACACCCGTTATATATTGATCTTACTATGTACATAAATGTCTGTACACATGATTGAAAAAAATATATATAACCGAAAGTATTTTGACAATTTTCGATTTGGATGAACAATTGTTATCATTAGACTACGTCAAAAATTGAATTTTTAAATTTTGTGCCCACGCAGATCTATTTAAAGAACACAATCGCAATTCACTTCTTCGTGGTATTAACGAATTTCGAGGTATTTCTTGTTATTGGTTTGAATTTTCCAATAATTAAACTTTTCTAAAATGGAAAGTTGTTCTTTTTCTCCTCTCCTGGTCATGCAAAAAGCGTGGAATTTCATAACGACAAGCTCTTCCAACATTTACCTATCGCTGACGCCTATTGTACTCCCCTATTCCATTTGTACCTGTAGGGAAATATGCAATATAACCATTTCTACTAATGTGTATCATGGTTGATACAAAGTTGATAGAAGAGAGTTACCTTTCCTAGGAATGGTTTGGTGAGAGATTGGGCAGAGAAAGTTATATGAACGTAACATTAAGATTTTTTAATATATATATATATATATATATATATATATATATATATATATATATATATATATATATATATATATATATATATTTAAAGGTTTGCGGAAATGATATACTTTGAAAGTAACATTTTCAGACACATTTGATCAGTTCTCGTTAATCCATATGAATGCGCATTTCAGGGTAAAAATGTCTGCTTCACTCTTGAATGCCGTCTTAAATTATAATTTTCCCCTTTAGCTAATCAGTAATTCTCGGCAGTCAGTGTGTGTATGTGTGTGTGTGTGTGTGTGTGTGTGTGTGTGTGTGTGTGTGTGTGTGTGTGTGTGTGTGTGTGTGTGTGTAATTTTTTTATCGCAAGAATATTTACAGCAATTGTTATGAAAGTTGCTAATAAGGTTAACTTTGGTTGCGCCTAGATGATAAATAATTGTGACATGTTAATTACCTTCCTCGAGTAGAGATATAATCGTAAGTGTTAAGTCCTTTTTCTTGTGTGCGTAAATCGGAACACTTGAGGCAGCAAAGTTCTAATCCTACAGCAAGCATAATAAAAATACGCTAACGTTTGTGAACTATTAACTTAATTGTCATTAAACTAAGAACTAGTATTACTAATTTTTAAAATATTACATGATATCAAAGTTGCACAGACATTGGGAGACACTTGTGAAAGCGATTGCAGAGAAGAGAGGAAGAAAGTATGAGTTGGAAAAGTGACACAAAGATGGAGGAAAGACTATCAAAAAGTCAGAGAGAGAGAGAGAGAGAGAGAGAGAGAGAGAGAGAGAGAGAGAGAGAATAGAGAAGAATCTCTGAGTTTATCGCAACGATGCATTAATAAGAGCATTTGCGCAAAAGACCTATTCTAATTCCACATTAAGAGCGCTGTAATATAGTTTATTGTTGTAAAATACTTCGCAAGCACAAACATTGTCTGGAGAGCTAACGGTGCGGACATGTTAGTGGGTAGAGATTGTGTTGTATTTCAGTCAGAAATTCATATCGATGTACCATTGGAAATGGAAAAAGAAAAGCATTTAGAAAAGGTCCGTATTCGCTTGTGTATGTGTGCGTTCGCGCGTCTTATAGGTAAATAAAGCGTGTGAAAACGAAAACATAGGTAAATAACCAAAGTTGGTACTTAAGCCCAGCAACTACCACACCCAACAAGATGAAAGGAAAGCGAAAGGATAAATGGGGAATTTCAAGGAATGTAATTAACCTCCGGGTAGCGACCCGAGGAAAAAAACTCGAAAAACCTATCATTCAGGAAGATGGTCCGCGAGGATTCAACCCACGACCTCTCAAATGCCAGTCATTTTGATTTTCTTGAAAATGGCTTTTACGATTTTGATTGAAATGTCATATGTTTAAGAAATTTGTATGAGAAATGAAATATATGTTTTGAATTTTCTGGCTATAGCCTATGTAATCCTCTTTACTCTGGGTGACTTTAAATAACAGGTAAACCGTAAGGGGTAGACAAAATATTACTGTACAAAAAATGTAGATCTCCCTAAAACACACAGTTTATCTGCAGATTTTTTTTGGTAGAGTGAACCATTTCGGAGATATTCCTTGTTATGTGTGTGAGTTTCGGAAAACTTAAAACTTTCATGAAATGGAACATCGTTGTTCACTTTGTAATATGTTAAGCGCGCAAACAGAGCGGGATCTCAAAGCTTTAGACGATTTGACTATCGCACAAAGCCTATTGTATTTTAATATTCCCCCTGCACCTACAAGGAAATATGCAGTAAGATAATTTGTACAAATGTTTATCTCAACTAACAGGAAGGGGATATAGGAATAAGTGTTTGTAAGAATGTTTAGTACAAGACTAGGGAAAGTCATGTGAGTGCAGCACATTAGATTTGTTCTACATAAGTAGTTGCCAATGTATTTGTACAAATGTTCTACAAGCTTTTGTATGTCGGCTTACTGTGCATGAGGATAACAGTCATTCCATAACTAGCGGACACCCATTGGATAACAATCACCAATCTTCATTGATCATTTCATCCACTATATTGACCAAATCTGTGATCATTTTAGGCCGGCCTGATTGCGATACATTATGGACACTGTCCCGTCTGGCCTTAAGAGCTCCGCCATATTGCCCGTCACTGTCACTCATTGCTATGGAGTCGGTCTAGGTGGCTCAGCTGGTTAGACGCTGGCCTATTGATCCCAAGGTCGCAGGTTCAAATCTGGCCCAGGCCGATGGTTTTTAAGTATGCTTAAAACAACTCCATGGCAGTAGATTTACTAGCATATGAAAAAACTCCTACGGGACAAAATTCCAGCGACATCGATAGCGTCGTTAAATAACAAAATGTGTTTTTTAATCACAATGGAACTCTACAATTCACTTAGCTGTCGATAAATGTCCACTGCTGAAACGCATCTTGCTATCAAAAACTGATTCAGCGACCATATTTCACAGTCGGCGGGCCCATCGACTGTTTAAACACTTTTAACCGACACTGTGAGCAGTACACAGCAACACTACTAATGCAAATGGGGTTTTACGCCTAAGGCATGCCATAAGTAGGTGCATATGCGCGTTTCAATGTTCGCGCGAAATTCGCTGAGCTACGGCGATTCGGACCTTACTTTTCAAATTAGCCTCGTAGCTCTACTTAACATAATTGTACTCATATCTATGATGTACCTTAGGGATAAAATGAGTTCATTACAATCTGCTTCTTGTGGATAGTGATGCATCGTCATATTTCTGAGTACACACAGATAAAATTCGTCGAAGCTCCAAGTAACATAATTTGGTGAGTAGACTCCCTCATCAGAAATCCCTTAAAAAAGTGAAAAATCTCAAGCTGGTAGATCATTTCGAGATGCAAAAGGTATTAAGTGATATATTCTTTGCCAAGCATTGTTACCTTATTTGAAGAATACCACAGTTGTATTGTGAGAAATAAAATCGACAAGGCATTCCATTGACGAAGAACAACGAAAGATTAGTAAAGCTTTGCTGTTCAGCTAGTTCCTTGATGTACTGAAAACAGTGTCTGTATTAAAACATACTTATAGCCCTTCCTCTTATAAACTTACGTAGTATATCCCTTGCAAACTAGGTACAACAGAAGAAGCCTTTTAGGTACCTATCCTATCTATACCGTTTAAAACGCTTATACTTATAAAAACATTTCTGTAAATATCACAAGATCTTTTCCTGACACTAACCTTTGCTTTCATAACCGCTCCACGCTTCCTAAAATAAAGTTCATTCTATACATACGTTCGTTAATAATAAAGAACGTTTGCCAAAATCACATAATCACATAAAGTAATGAAAACATGCGACAGTACATGACTTAACAAAGCGTATACTTCCATCTAATTAATGTTAATCGAGATTAACGTTTAAAAGCATATTTTTGCTACATAATTCTTGGAGGTGAAAGAGGAATAAGTTGATATAGAGATAGTCAAATCTTTTAAAAATGAACATTATGTGTTGGCTTTGAAGTTTCTCTATCTTGTTTGACCGCGGGAAAATATAGGCATAGTGATTTTACAGTAGAAGAATATAAAGTATTTAATGAGTCAAATCTATATTAAATAACATCCGTAAGACTTCATGGTACTAAATTATTGATACACCAATTGACAAAGTCATTCGGAATGAGAGAACCTCAGAGTCAATTCCCAGAAAACTAGAGATATACATTTCAATTGTCATGAATATATCACAAACATATGCCATTTTAAACAAATCAGTAATCATTTGTTTTTGAAAATCAATATCTTAGAAAATTTGTCCATATAAAGTATGATTTGATGTGAGGAGGTGTCCTTTAAAATGCTCTTACCACTTCTTGGGAGACGCTGATTCTTAACCCTAGCAATGTCAAGCCTTATTCCAGAATAAGGGGGGGGGGGGAGGGAGTACTTTATGTCCATCACTAGTAACAAAATGTTTGAGAAATTTTTAAAACAAATTTATTTTAAAATCGGGCATTATATCTTGTCATGTTAATAAAAGTAATACTTATGTAAGACTTTTAACTACTTTTTCACATTTTTACATGAATCAAATTATACCGACGAGGGGTGATTTTGACCACCTTAACATTTCATTATTTCTCAAAAAGGCCGAAAACTTTAAAACAACTACGCAATTAATTATTAGAAACAGTGGAAAATCGAAAAATTGGAAGACAGAATTTAAAAAATTACGGAAGGTTAGAGTTGTGCTGTTCAGATATACGTGTGCACAAACATATAAGCAAACATATCTTCTTTTAACAATCTTATTTGGGTGTCAGTGAGTCTCAAAAAGGTGTATTTACTTCAAATTTCGTTATCGAATTTTTTAGGTGCATAAAACACTTGGCATAGTATAGGTAAGCAATATGGAATTTAGAATAAGGTTGATAATAATTCACTAATTGTATTACAAACTGAGAAACTGAAGAATTAAGATACCAGTTTTCAAAACGTTCCACATCTCATTTATAAGTGCTGAGGAAAAACAAATAAATTATTACATTCCACTGTATTTAAAAAATTAGTGGTTAAATGGTGAAAATTTAAACAAACGACAAGAAATGTTTGGAAATTTTACTACCACATTACGACTGTTTTACATAAATCGTACCTCAATGAGATGAGAACATTCTAGTGTATTGTTTAATTACAATTAAATGTCTTTTATTATGGCGCTCTAATGCTTGACTATAGTGAATAGGAAAAGTATTGTATTCTACCCGAAATTTCCTCACAAAGATTTCAGGTTAATCCATGAATAACATGTTTAAAGAAAAAAAAAAATGTGTGTACTAAATTTGGTATTTAACTCCAGAGTACCTAGCAGTACTCCAGAGGTAACCGGAGACTCGTCTTCTAGAGGTCCGGGGTTCCAATACAGTCAGAACCTACCTCCGGTTCTCAGGTTTTTCGTAGGTTTTCCTCAGTTCTGATAACTGACAAATGTCGGGTAGCTATCATAAACTTAAACATGCAGCAATACTTTCTCACATATCATTTCTTTTCGTTCATGCATGTTACTGTCGATCACCTGTGGTGCCTAATTACTAAGAACGGGCTAAAAGATTCTTCCAAGAATGCACCACTAAGATGACCAAGAAAATCTTCCACTCTTAACTATGCTTCACATGGAACAGTTTTCATTGCTTTTTGCTAAAATGCCATATGCTTAAGATATTTGCGTGAAAAATAAAATGTAACTATATATTTCATTTTTTTTGGGAATAGCCTGTTGTGTCAACTGAGGCTTTCACAGACGCCGCCTTGAAAATTAACATATTTCACGGGTTTTTGGACCATGGTCTACTGGGTTTCAAACTTTCCGACGATTCATCAGGTCCGGTCCTTGGAAAACGTCGGGAATTTTTGAAAACCTTCAGACTACGGTCTACAATTCCAAGAAATATGTTTAATCTCCAATACTTCTGAACGAGTTTTGCAAACAGTGAGAAACCATATGACACACAGAAAATCTTACTACCCAAAAATGTAGAGCTTGGTTGTAACATTGTCGGCAGTTGTAACGTTAGGTCAATGTTAAATCAACAGAGAGCAATTTGAGTTTCTCGAAATAATCTATAGGAAGCGCTGGACGCAATTTTTGTCATTTTGTGCTGCACTTCTCTTTAGGGAAGCATCTGCCTATGTAGTAGCCCATGTAGCAGCTCCTATGCGTAGGAGCGTAACATTTAGTTGAATACGCACTCTATAGCCTTTAATTGTAATGATTTTCACGTGTATAATAATGGAGGAAGCTAAGTGAGCTAGTTTAAAATATGTAGAATCTAGTGACACTAAAATATTTGCAAATAATGTGACGTTTTTACCGAAATAAACCGATTAAACGCTTGTCGTACCTCATCATTAAATGCTATTATTCTTTCCTCTTTATACTCGTACTCTGCTTAAGCAATGGTAAGTTAAGTTCCTTATCTGGATATATTAAAATAACTCTAAAGTTTCAAAGCATATGAAACATACTTTGAAATTTACTGAAGAACTGTCGTGAAGAAATGGAATCAGTAAAGTATTATAATTTTCAAACCAATGCACATATATTTATTCCGAAATGTTTACTCCTTTGCACCAAGAGAAGTATTATTTATTAACAGACTCTATAGTAAAATTGTAGTATTTTATTTATGGCTGTAAAATACCATGTTTCTTTCATTTATAGTTACTTAGAAAATGGAGCATCTGTCATACAAACCGCTAAAGTTTGAAACTAATAATTGAAAGATAAAATATCTATGAAAACGGTAACTTGTAACCCCATGGCACAACAGTTCAACGGGGCCAAGGCCTACCCCCTGACCACTGCGTACCCCTCCTCTGCCCACCACAGGTGTCATGAATGGGGTGCAGTACTGGTGGTGGGACGTGGTCGCTCCTGGGCGGCTATTCGGTCTTCTCGACCAGGGGCCGCTACTTTTGAATCAAGTAGCTCCTTAATTGGCCCCTCACAGGCCAAACGAGGCTAATGCATCCCGGACCAGGTCTCCCAGCGGAAGAAAATTTCTACACCGGTAAAGGGATTCGAACCCGGGTGCCCCACTTGGTAAACAGCAGCGATGAAAATGGTACACGTAATTTAAAATTTAAAAGTTTATTGGATAATACTAGGAACGATCCTACATGTATGAAATCTATATTGTAACAGGAAACAAAGACCTTCAAAACTATGCAGCAGTGAAATTGTGACTATGAGCAAAACTAAAGTGAAATCTTTAAGAAAAGATACAGAAACCGACAGTAAGAAAATGAAGAAATAAGATACGACTTCGGAATACAAAACTTCAATGAACTTCAGCTGAAACTCCCTAAATACTATTCCATATTCTCCTGCGAACTTTCTGCACTTAAGCAAGCTTTAACATACATCATTCAATCTAGTGAGAGTAAATTTCTTATAATTTCTGATTCATTAAGCTCTCTCCAAAGTCTCAGAGATCCTTCAACTGACCTCCAACTGCTTCAAGATATCCACAGTCTTTATTCCATTGCTCTAAATAAAAAGAAAATAGTTACTTTCATTTCATTGGGTCCCTTCACACTGCGGCATTAAGGGCAATGAAGAAGCGGACAAAGCTGCTAAAGAAGCAAGTCGGTTAACAGACACACATGAACAGCAAGCAGTACCTTATCGTGATATTACAAAGTACTTCTCCAGACTAATAAAAACAAGATGGAAACAGGCCTGGAATCAATCGCCTCCAGAAAAACTACACATGGTAAGGAAAGGAGACACCAATTCTTCCCCTGTCTATTCTCTTAGCAGGAAAGAGCAGGTGATTATCTCACGTCTCCGCATTGGTCATACAAGGTTAACCCACTCATACCTCCTCAGCAAAGGCCAGCCACCACAATGTGAAGTCTGCAACACCCGCCTCACAGTAAAACATCTCCCCACAGAATGTAAGCAATACGCTATACGACGACAGTTTCATCACATCACTGTAGACTTATCCACCACTCTGAACACGCTATCCAACTGCAGAAGGGTATTATCATTTCTCAAAAGTACAGACTTACATAGGAAAATATAATATGAAGGATATTTTTGTTGTACTGATTTGTTGATTAGTATTTTCAGGATTTTGGTTAAATAATTGTAACAAGTTTATTGTATACCGCTGTACTACATAGAATAGTCGCGATATGACGTAGGTAATTGTTGAAGCGACTCTAAATAAATTTAAAAAAAACTTCAATGATAAATGGAATACGATACAAAGGAACATCTATGCACCCAGAATGACAGCTGAGAGATTGCCAGATTACTCTTAGTTATAAACCAAGAAGAAAAAGAACTATACGGACGCCTATTAAAAGATGGTACAAACAGGGTTCCGCTGATCATTCCGTTAAACTGCATCGGTGATTTCTTGCTTTCTTTCGTCTTGTTATTCACCGACTAATTAGTTCCAAAGACAAAGAAGGTCTTGGGGATTTTTGTGATCACGAGAGCAATGGACTCTATATTCCTGTGAGGAACCGAGAACTCTGCTGATTAACAATGAGATTATGTTTACCGAATTAAAAATTTGCAATGAGAAAACTGTCGGCACTTAAAAGACCTGTGTAGCGGAATTAATCAGTCTTGCAAATTCTAGAACTTTATGGCGTTCTATTAATTTGACTTTGGCAACAAATTTCATGTACTCTCATTTTTATGAACTATATTATGCACTAAAATGAGTGAAAGAATATTTAATTTCACACGATTTGACTCGTAGCGTGATTCGATATATGGGACGAATACTTCTGCAACTTCATATTTTTTCGGGCGAATTTAACTTACAGATTACTGTTCACATGACAAATCAGTACAAGATAGAAGGAAAAATCGTACTTTCTTCCTCACTATTTGTAACATTCCTAATAAAATTCCCTGTCTTCTCCTTACACAGAATTTCGCACTTCTAATCGCATCTCTAATAATCCGCTTGATTTAACTTAATAGTTATTTTCATTGACTAACGTGCTTCGTCTTATCATATTATTTCAATATGGAGAGCACAACTAACCCTAAATATACGGTTTTGCAAGGCCTTCCCCAATTTATTAACAGTTGCTATACGCTACTTCCTGTTCGATTTGTACAGATACTAAAAGCCTCGACCTTTGCTTTATAATATATTTTGCATTTTGACGAAAAATATCCTACACAAATATTCAAAAGTGATGTCCTTAGATGCATTCTTAGCCAAAATATACATTATAAATGCTTACCCTAATTAAAATAAACAATATATAACACATGCTTATAAATTACTGGATGTTGGTGTCACTGTTAATAAGAAAATACAAATACTTTTCTAATTAAGATGTACCAATTGAATAAAAGCTTATATTCTATTTATATACTTCAAAATAAAATATTACATTTTCATTGCAAAAATATAATTTAAATTATTATGATGGAAGGGTAATAAGACTGTGCCATATGTAAAAATAAATAACATTTATGCAATCACAAGATGAAAACGACTTATTTTGACGGTATAAATCGTGCGACATTACCCTCTTCCTGGCACAAGTGTCAGAAAATGAATGACATAATTACGATGGTAACAAGACGTCAATGACGTCATCACTGCCACAGCATAATTTTCTTCAATATGTGCCTGTAAGAAAACCTGAAATCGCCACTCTCACAAACTAATGCATTTTTAGTTTCTCCATCCACAAAACTTTTCATATTCTTTGTCATAAACATTTTTTTAATTGTTTATTTTTTGGGGGAATTAATAACCTTTGGTTTTTTTCAATATGTCAAGCAGGATACAATCCATATTTCAATAGCTTTATCATTACCTTTGTTCTCTATAAATGTTGAAACAAATGAAGCGAAATCTGCTTAGTAACCATATTTCGTCTTATATTTTTACATTTAGCAAATTCATTAATTATTGTTACATATTTTAATGCTAGTATTGCATAAAACGTATGTAACACGTGTACAATCTTTTCATTGTGACAGACTAGTTACACAAATAATTATATTTCGCACATTGACATTACAATCAAGCACGAAGGAAGAACAATAAGAATAAAAGACTTACATATTTAATTGTGTCAATAAAACAAGTCACCTTTTGCCAATATAAATTACTGTTGTAGTGTTCCGTTAACAAAAACACGTGTGTGTATTCGAGGTGCTGCAGCCTTGCAGCCATGCAACCCGCAACAAGGCGCAGTTCGGCAGTGTAGCTGCCACGCACGGCGGTAAATTGTTTCCCTCGTAATGTGTTGTGGCAGGAGTACTCTCTCCCGCGGAACAATTACACAAGTTGTCTGTATGTGCATGAGAGAGGACGAGCCGGACATAGGGCTATTCTCTTGGGCACCAAAGTTTCCAGCGTTTGTTTACTGCCTCAAGACTTTTACTCCCTAACGCAAAGTTTCCCTCAGTCAACAATGCTTTCTCACCCTTTGAAAGGATATAATGATTTTCCCCGGACTCTCGCTGGGAAATGTGTTGAGAAGTTATAATCCACTCCATTTCTGTCCCCCTTCTGCAATTCCTTACATCTGAAATTAAAAGTCCCACACCTACGCAAACTAAACTACTTTCCTGGAAATTCAATGCGTGTTAACCTTATGGCGTTAACTGGTGAGTATTTAAAAATTAATTTTCCTTCTCTATAAACGGCCAGGAATGTTTATTTTCCGTATATAATGTCAGGAAACTTCTCGAAATGTTCAAAGAATATTCACTCAGAAATCGTTCGAATAAAGGACCATTTATCAGTCACATTTATGATAAATTTATCAATATACCAGTTGACACCTAAAAAGACGTATCTAAACACTTTACTATCTACCGATGGCTAAATAATAATACAAAAGAAGGAAGATGATTTACAAATTGCTCTACATTGCTTGAACTTAAAAGCAAAGTATATAACCTGAAAATATCAGGTTTAAAGGAAAATACCCAATACGCTCTAAAATATTACTAGATGGACACCAATAGTACATGTATATCTATTTCATTTACTAGGTGTGATATGTTATGAATATTATAATGGGATTTGCAATACGCTAAATAAGTTTCAAATGATATGTGGTACGATAAATAGAATATTATCAAACAAAACCAGGAAAAATACAAAGCTGTTATAAAGTTGTGGCAACAACAATGCTTACATACGAAAGTGAAACCTGGGCAATATCTAAGAAAGATGAAAGAAGGATACAGTCCGCTGAAATGAGATTCCTAAGGAAACTAAAAGATTGTACTCTAAGAAATCAAATGAAGAATTTGGAAATAAGGATGGAATTAAATGTATATGTATAGAGTATGAATAAAATAAAAGAGTAAGGGAAAACGAGGTGGAGGAACCACGTAGCAAGAATGGGAACAGAAAGAATGCTTAGAAAAGAAATAGACTAGACCTAAACGATGGACAAATATAAGAAGAGCATATTGTGAAGTCGGAACAGGCTGCAAGCCTACTCCTTGAAGTGAAGAAGAAGAAGAAGAAGAAGAAGAAGAAGAAGAAGAAGAAGAAGAAGAAGAAGAAGAAGAAGAAGAAGAATGTACTAGATGAAGTGGGCATAGTTATCGTCCCTTAAATCAGAGACAGAGTATTACACGGTCGAGGTAGTTTGTAAAGGCTAGAGTTCATCTCATTTTTTTTTTTCTATTTGCCAGACGTATTACACACATGTATTGAACGCTATTTTTGCAGGATTATATATTTCATTTTGAATGGACTATTAGTAAATAAACAAACTGTATCTAATGAACATGCCCATCGTCACCTCAAATTTCCATCAACGGAAATAACAGCTATAACAATGGCTAGTGGGATATAATACTGTGCCGCACGTCTCAAAGCTGAAGGTTAAGTTATCTCACACCACTGCTTGTAAATACGTGACCCGACTACAATGAGTAAAAACGATTATGAGTGCGGTGGAACAAAGTGTTTCCAGACTGTTCGAGAGACTTTCGACTGCCGTCTTGTTTACGAGAGATTCGAGAAAAGAGCCAATTTCGAGAAAACTCCATTGTGCGCCATTCTCGCCTATATAAGCCAGTGCGGAGGCAAGAGGAGTTCTCCCTAGTCGTAAAGTGTTGAATTTAGACAACTGTTAGCAGTTAATTAGTTTTAAGTGTGTGTGTTTGTGTGTGTGTGTGTGTGTGTGTGTGTGTGTGTGTGTGTGTGTGTGTGTGTGTGTGTGTGTGTGTAGTCAGCGTTGAGAGAGAACGAGAGAGTTTGAGTATCGTCAGAGGCAGTTGTAGATATTTAATTGTCGCGTGGGACTTGTTTGTTCTGTGAAACAAGTTTAGTGAATTTGATCGTTGAAGCCAGCGGTTTTTGAGATACTGAAAGACAGAAACGTATGTGTCAAGGTTACGAGATGACAAAGCAGCTGTAAGTTGTAAGATCACGAACTATGGACTGTGTTAACGGTAAAAAGAGGACTGTGCTTTTGTTCTTTAGTTTTAGAAGAGAAATAAAGTCACAGAAAATGTAACTGTAAAGTGTCATTCGTCAAATTGGTGTTAGTAGTGATTTGTTACAGTTTTGAGTCAAGTTTTTGATGGTTTGTGACATAAGTCAAATTGGGTTATTTGAAAATAATAATAGATGTGATAATAGAGATTCAATTTTTCAAGTCAGAGAAGTGGAAAAAGACCTTAAAACCTGTGCAAATGTTTATTCTTATAATAGGAAGGCGTCACGAACAACTTCCTCCGTAACGTGCTGGTGCCTACCGCAAAAGATAAGGTTGGTATTCCATGTTATGCATGGTTAGGAATGTTATGGTTATCATCTGCTAGCAGATGAGTTGGTGAGTTGTATGAGGTGACAGCAATTACTCTACAGAGGAACGTGTGTTTTTATTGGAAAGCGTTTTTGAACATAAAACTGAGAAGTCAAAAAGAGACGTTGCTAAGTTTCCAAACTCAAAACTACCACACCGAGACATTAGTGCAGGGGCGGGCAGTATAGTGTTAGCTCCGAATCCAATGTACACACAACTACCGTAACATCCTTGCTGGTTGGAAATGTGGAACTTCTTAGCTTCTTAAACTCATAACTGCGATGGATTGTTAGAGCTAACGATCAGCGCTTTTGTTTCAACCAGGAAAGATGTGGGCATACTTTTACCAGAGCGAATAGAAGGAGAAGTGTGATCACTGCTGTAGTTCATGTGTTCCGCCGCACAGATGGCAGCGCAGCTGCTAGTGCGGTGCAATGCTAATACAAACACTAGCGTTTAGCAGAAGATTCACTGGAAAAGTAGCAAAGGAGAAGAATAGTGTTGTTTAAAATTCACTAACTCGCGCATGCACATTCTGGCAGCCATTCAGAGAAATCCATGACAATAATGTTACCACTAGAATGTAAAATGGCATTAAAGGAATAAAGTAAAATGTAATTTCCTGTGAATGAAAAGTTAACTTTGCTGCAAGAATAGTACAAGCTACTTGTATTTTGTTCTACAGATAAGAATGTACTCACCAATGTTGAAATCAGCTGTTAGTAACCTTTGACAATTTCCGAGATGATTTTGCAGCCTTTGATGATTGTAATTCCTTTATTTCCTTGGTGCGGAAAAAGAAGCGACACTTCATGTAATGCAGAATTAGTTTGGGGACAAGATCCAGTAAATGTTCCTTACACCACCCAATTCCAGAAGGAACACGAATTTGGTTAACACTGTCACAACAATCAAAAAATATATCGCCCCACAAGTTACTTTCATTTGAAAGTTTCTCTGCTAAAACCCTCTCTATTTGCGAAAGAACGCAATATGCAGATTTAGAGGGGTAAGTAAGGCATAAATTGTCTGTACCAGTTTTGTGGTCTTTAATTGTAGTTAAAAGTGATACGGAGGGGAAATTTGCACACTTGCCATGGAGTAAATTAACACATGCTTTGAAAAATTGTGTACTATATACCCACTCAAGTGATATACCAGGCATTCTTTAGCCATATCCTTCTGAATAATTTCAGGTACATTGTTTTCCCATTCTGGTATATCAGGTTCCTCAATCTCAATTTCGTCCTTAATTTTGCTCTCTATATTTCTTGTAATTCCACTATTATGGCTCACTATTTCCTTTGCTAATAACTTCATTTGGTTAACGAATGATGTTGTTAAAGGCAGCTCTTGCCTATAGTCACAATTGCTTCAGATGATATTGCTAATTTATATGGAACATAATTGACTGTAACATATGAAACCGGAGAAAATCCACTGTAGATGGATGATGGTCGGAATATATCTCATTATATCTCATACCTTTCCTTTTAGTTGCCTTTGATCTTTTCAAAATTGTATCAACGACAATTTTTTGTTTTTCAGTAAGGTATTTTGTTCCATCAGATTCATCGATATTGCTACTACTTCCATTTACTTTCCTTTCAAGTACTTGAATCTTTGCATTGGCTACTTTCAATTAGCATTTTAGTCTAATTATAGTTGTTGTTGTTGTTTTAACCTTTTCTTTAGTAAGCCTACTTTATTACTAACATGTCTACTGGTATACCCTGCGAGGTGGAACATTAAATGTATTTTGAAGGCCTTCTCCTGATTCCCATTGTCTTCTAAATTGGTGTTTCTTCCAACTCTTTTTGATGGTCGCTGTGAAGGAGGTTTACGGTAGTCTATTGGTCGTGATAAGTTTTTAGGAAGATTAGGAAAACGATGTGGAACTGCATGAGGCATTAACTTCCATCTTTGCCTTGCAATCTCAATATTTTCTCCATTAACTATAAATTTGTGTACCTTTATCAAAAGTTCTTATGAAAAATGTGAATCACACACGTAAATATTAGAAGAAAGGTACTTGTCCTTTCTTGGTATGGCCCTCTCCCATTTAGAAAACAGTAGTTTATCTTTTGGAGATGTAGAGAAATGTTTACCCTTAGATTTGTCATATCCAGATCTACAACCAGGCACGAAACACATCGGCATGTCGATTATTTCTATAAATTCACAGTTTCATAAAAATTAAGCACAATTCATCGCACTGTAACAAACAGAGCAACCATACACAACAACACTCCAATGCAATACCCAGCGAATAGCGCTGTAAATAGCCACACTAACGCCTTTGCTGCCACCTGACGGAGGCGCCAGGTAGCTCTTGTATAATCATATGGAACAGCAGTGGAGTGATCACACTTTCTCTTTCTATTCGCTCTGCTTTTACTATGTGAAATAGGAATTAAGCGAATGAATTGTCATCACCCGAACACGTGAGGAGACGTTCAAACTCTGGCGTAATATCTGTAAAACATTACGCAGTTGTGCCAAGAGCTGGTTATCTGAAACGCGACATCTCAGTTTTTATCTTGCTATATTCATCAGAGAAAAAATTATTCACAGACATGTGGAGCAAAATATTGCTGTAAATTCTCTGAACCAGAAAAATCTCTCAGACCAACGTATTTTACTTTACACAGTTATTTGAATATACTGGTGTCAACTTAATCTGTGTACTTATTTTGGTCACTAGACCTCTTTATACATTGTAACGGGGTTGTGAAACCACTTGTAACAGTACCTTGGGTGCCACTTTTGCGATGGTTTCTTTTCTGTCAAATGAAATGCCTTGCTAGCTCATCCGGTGCAGTAACTGCCTCTCCGCTGTGCGTCACTGCGTTGATCTTGATTGGAATTGGGTAGGCATGAGTAGGATATTTCTCAGGCGCGAGGTTAATTGACAAACACAGCACAGACGTTTTCTGATTTTATTCTCACCCACCTCACTGCCTCGAAGTGCCAACCTGAGCGAGTTTCTGGTATTGCGTTTTAAGATCGCTATTTACTTCCCCTTACGCTAATCACTGTCGCCTTTCACACATCGGCGTTTTTAGCGCGAAACTATCACATTCGCGATGCAGGTTCACCCTCGTAGCGACATCACAACAAACAGTCAGTCCCGTTCTCTTCCAATTTTTCCTATTTATGTATCTCACCCCCGCACTTTCTCTCTAGTCCCGTTATGGGGGAGGGATGTATTTTCCCCAGCTGTGTCCTTGGACTTTAGGCAAAACGTCCCTCGGCGCGAGGTGACAAAAGATGTTTGTCCTCTGGCCTTCAGAAATGTGCTCAGGTCAACATACTTTCAAGAGGCAGCTTCTTTACACAGTTTTTAATACAAATTATACTTATACCTAAAAGTCTTATATTTACATTCTGATTCTAAAATTACAAATATATATATACATAGAAGTTCCCATCTCGATTACATTTGAAATAAGTATTTCATAATTTGATTTATTGGTTAAGAGTTTTTTTTTTTTTTTAAATTAACGTCCTTCATTGTAATGTCATATCGGATGAATGAATAAAATTAAACGAGTGAAATAATGCTTAAATGAGCCCGAGGTCCATGGAGCATTAAGTTACCCTACATTCGTCTTCTCAGGATATGGGAAAACCCTCGTAAAAAAAAACCTTATCCGGATAATTTACCGTAAGCGAGATTCGAACTCGCGACCTCTAGAACGTGAGGGAAACAGGCTAACCATCACGCTACCGAGGCGGGCTTAAGAGATTTGTCACATTGCATAGCTGTTTGTTATGTTTAGATTATAAACCTTCTAGAACTCTGGCACGTTTTGAGTCTGTAATCATAACAAAGATATAATAATAATAATAATAATAATAATAATAATAATAATAATAATAATAATATAATAATAATAATAATAATAATAATAATGATAATGATAATGATAATGATAATGATAATGATAATGATAATGATAATGATAATGATAATGATAATGATAATGATAATGATAATGATAATGATAATGATAATGATAATAATGATAATAATAATAATAATAATGATGATAATTAATGATGATGATGATAATTAATGATGATGATGATAATTAATGATGATGATGATGATAATTAATGATGATGATAATAATTAATGATGATGATGATAATAATAATAATAATAATAATAATAATAATAATAATAATAATAATAATAATAATAATAATAATAATAATAATAATAATAATAATAATAATAATAATAATAATAATAATAATAATAATAATAATAATAATAATAATAATAATAATAATAATAATAATAATAATAATAATAATAATAATAATAATAATAATAATAATAATAATAATAATAATAATAATAATAATAATTAATGATGATGATAATAGAAGTAATAGTAATAATAGTAATAGTTCTTCTTTTTCTTCTTCCTCTTCACAGCAAGGATTAAGCAAAAGACCTGTTCCGAGGCTAAATGAACTGCCACTCCATCTTCTTAATTGCCATCCAATATTTCTTATCCAGAGGGCAGATAAAAAAAGGCTTACCATGGATATCTCCCATCGTAAAACATAGTCTTTCCACTCCTGGAAGCGTTGAATCTCCTCAATTATTTTATCTTCCACGAGTTGTGCTCTTATATCGGTATTTCTCATTTAGTGTAATCTTGTTACTCTCAATAGTGATCGTTCATTTGAACTGCTTCTACTCTATCCTTTTCTCTGGATCTCAGTTTCGCAAGCATAATGTAGTGTTGGTTTTGGCACGATGTTTTATAGTCTTTGTTTCACTTCTCTTTTGCCGATGTGTCTTTTTATACATCTATTTAGTTTATTATAGATTTCTATGGTTTCCTCAATATCTGCTTTTGCCTCCCAACTTGATATTTTGGAGCCAAAGTATTTAAAAGGTGATACTTGCCCAATAGTATCTTCGTCTTTAACTACTTAACTTTAACTAGTTCTTTTTTGTTCTGTTCCTATCATTGCCATTGCTTTTGGATTCTTTCCAGAAATTTCCCTATTATATTCTTTTCCTGTCAGTCTTTGAAGCTGTTAGACGACTGATTTCCTACGGTATACAGCCTCTGCGATCTCCTCATATAACGCCCCTCCATGACTTCTCTCACCTCATTTTCCTCCCGAGAGTGCTCCCTTTGGGAGCATAGGGCCGCCCTCCGTGCCTCTTCTATTCATATTCTCTTATTATCTAATTAGAGAAAGGACACGGAAAACATTTCGAGTCCGGGCAGAGATGGAATTTCGTCTCACATGATGTTAAATCAAGTATAAGTGCATCATCTGAGGAACATGATTGAATGTTTATAATTACTCATTTTTCTGTTAGTTAGCAAGGCTCTCTTTAAGGCCGCTTCTAAATGTATTCTTGCATGCTGCTCATACTCGAAAATGCAAAAACTCGAAAACAGTTCAACCTATTTGAACATTTTTTTTTCCTGTTCTTTGCCTCAATACTGGAATGGTTTAGAACAAAAGAACATTCGGACAAACGCAAAGGAACAGCCAAAACTAGGAAAAATCTAAATTAGTAATTGTGTATGGTTATTGCGATTTCAGATTACTTTGAATATATGGCGTTTGTGGTGGATCTATGACGTTTGACAGCTGCATCTATTACATTCAAAGTACTTTTTTCGTAAAAAGAGTAGTGGATTTTGAGAATAGATTGGGTTAAATCGATTTAATTCCATTTTGTGTACATTTATTTTGATCAACCATTCTATCAAGGTAAATTGACTTTGCAGACTTAGAAAAAAAAATTCATTTAATTTTGTTTTAGTAAGACTCGATGACTTAGAGCAGGTTTAGGCAAAACCACCAAATGTATTTTAACAAAACTCGAGGAATTAGTTTGAGAATTTTAATTTTGGAAAGTTCAATAAATGTGAGTGACTATAAGAACAATTCCGTGCCGTCTTACGGTGTTCATTCCATTGCCAAGGAGAGGACGAGCTGACACAGGCCGTCAAAGTCAGTCAAATGTGCGAGAGCTACTTCACGTGCAAACCGTGCTAATGAGCATCGAGCACAGATAATGAAAATAGTCGTATTGGCATCTCCGAATGACGTTTGAGAGCGATGAAAATGAAGAAGTGAATATATTCAGAATGCAATATAAGTGTGTGTGCACCCAAACTGACTTAATTCATTTAAATAAAGTGCTCAGGAGCATAGGAATTCGTATTATTCAGAAATATGACAAACGTTTTGCATAGAGGTGATCGGATGTCTTAAATGTAGATCCTCTGTTTGGACGTCAAGTAAAGATAACTGAAAGTCTTACGTATTAACTGCATTTATTTTTCATGTAAATATAATACATTAAGTTGAATTGAAATACAAACGACTTTCATTTAATAACCAAACAACACCCACGCCGTACACGATGCGTCCAACATTAACGATCTCAATGAATTGCAGTTGATTAGGATTGATAAATCACTTATGAAGAGTTACATTCAAATCGATTTTAGGTGGTACGAAGTTCACCGGGTCATCCAGTATACCTATATATTTGATTACTGTTTTTGCATGTTATTAGATTTGTGAATGTAAAGCCATTATCGCTTAGTTTTAAATATGAATACTGTTACATGAATAAAGACTAACTTTATTTAGATATATGCTATAGGTACATTTGTAATTGACAAAAAATTAATGTATACCAAACCAGATCCATTTTATTATTTACTTCATGGGCCAGACATTCAATATTGATCAATTTAGCTCATTTTGAAGCTATCACCGTCTTGTCGAAATGAGATTGTCAAGTCGATTCGCAATTGCTTGGAAACTCTCGCAACTGATTCGTAATTGTTTCTGCTTTGTAAGCTAAAGAAAGGAATCTTATATATTTAAACCAGCAATTCTTGTATATATATACAAGGTTATGTTATGTGGATTCAAACCCTGCCCAGGCCGATGGTTTTTAAGTGTGCTTAAAAACGACAGCTCCATGTCAGTAGATTTACTGGCATGTAAAAGAACTCCTGCGGGACGAAATTCCGGCTCACCGGCGACGCTGATGTAATCCTGGCAATTGACAGCGTCGTTAAATAACAAAATATTTATTTTCATATATATACATATATATACAAGAATTGCTGGCGTATATATTTATTCCGCGCAACTTGGAATTGGCTCTAACGATTTCGATCAAATTTTGTATTCAGATGAGGTTTGCTTTTTAAGTTCATCTATATAGGCGTAATTCCCGAAAAAACGCGATTTTACATAAAAATAACCTTTTTTATTCCCACTTCTACAGTGCAATTCTTGTATATATATTCCCGGTATTTCAGAAACGGCTCTATAGATTTGGTTAAATTTTTGTATACATGCATATTACATTCACAGTGTTTTCTCTACTCACTTTTAGGTAACACATTCACATCTCTTTCTCTACTCAGTCTTCTATAAACAATTTTCCATTAAAAAAACATAATTTTGTACCAAAAACATTTTATCCCCACTTTTAAAATAAGTCATACCATGGTCTGTATGTTTTAAATAGAAATGCTATTACATTCGCACTGTTTTCTCTTCTCACTATTAGGTGATACATTCACACCTCTTTCTCTACTCACTCTTCTACAAATAAGTCATGCAATTTTCTGTAAGTTTGAAATAGAGATGTTGCATATTACATTCACAGTGGTTTCTCTACTTACTTTTAGGTATCACATTTACATCTCATTCTCTACTCACCCTTCCATAAATAATTTTCCATAAAAAACGTGATTTTGCACCAAAAAACACTTTTATCCCCACTTTTAAAATTAGTCACACCATGTTCTGTATGTTTTAAAAAGAAATGCTATTACATTCACACTGTTTTCTCCTCTCACTATTAGGTAACGCATTCACGTCTCTTTCTCTACTCACTCTTCTACAAAGAAGTCATGCAATTTTCTGTATGTTTGAAATAGAAATACATTCATACTGTTTTCTCTACTTGCTTTTGGGTAACATACTCATAACTGTTTCTCCACTTACTCTTCTAGAAATAAGTCATACAATTTTGTGCATGTTTGATATAGAAATACTGCATGTTACATTCACAGTGTTTACTCTACTCACTTTTGGGTAACACTTTCACATGTCTTTCTCCACTCACTCTTCTACAAACAATTCATATCATCTATACAACTTGAATGTTATTATATATCCAACTGTTAAGCTCGAAAACTGCTTAATCGATCACCGCGAAATTGGGCACGTACATGTATTTTTTTCATGGAGGGTTTTTATGGTAACAATTTTACTACACAATATATTACTTTCAAATGGTTTTATACTCGCTTTTCTTTTACGTAGCGCATTCATGTATCCTCTGTTTGCTCTTCAACATACAATTCATATAATATTCTAGGATTGAAATATAAATGCAGCGTATTACATTCACATGATTTCCACTACTAATTCTTCCTTTACGAGACACAATCAGTCTTCTTTCGCTATTTGCCCTTCAACATATAATTCATACAATTTGGTATATGTTTCAAACAAGTACAACGCATTACATTCATACTACTTTCTCTACTCACTTTTGTTTTACGTAACAATTCACATGTTATTCCCTATGGTTTATCAACTTTATACATACCAACGCCTACACATATGTTGAAGAGTGATTAAATTCCAAAACAGGTTGACCGATTGGCATGAAAAGTGACATCTAATTTTTTTCACGGCGAGGGTTTTTATGCAATCCATTTTACCACGCAATGTATTACGTTCACATGGTTTTCTCTACTCCCTTTTCTTTTACCTAACATACTACTCCCTCTTCTGCAAACAATCCATACATTTTTACATACACTTGAAATATAAGTGCAACATATAACATTCACATGGTTTTTCTACTCATTTTTCTTTAGTAAAACACAATCACATTTCTTTCACTACTCCCGCTTCGGCAAACAATTACGAACAATTCATTCAATTTTCTATGTTTGAAACATCAATGCGTAGTACATTCACATGGCTTTATCAACCAGATTTTCTTCCTGTAGTATTTGTTATTCTTCAACATTGCTTTTGCTTAGTGTGACTCAGGTGTTTTAATAAAAAATAAAGAAATAGTTAAAAAAGTAAAGTAACCACAATTGGTGTCAGGAGTGCGACGAAAAGCACGATATGGAACAGTTGATGAAATGTTAGCCAGGATGGACATAATGGGAAATGAAATTAATTCCGGAATGCGGCAGAGGAAACAAATATGAAAACCGAATTGCAAAAATGTAAACTACGGAATAGAAAATATGGGAACAAAAATGGAAGCCAAATGGAAAATGTAAACTCCGAAACGCAAAAGATGAAGACGGGAATTCCAATATGAAGACAGGTCTATCGGAGAATACTAACGAGCGACTGGCCGGGGTTAAGGAAGCCATGGAAGAACTCGACGGAAGTATGAAGGACCCTGGCCAACGTGTTAACGTCCTGGAGTTAATGACAGCAGCAAAGAACTGAACTCCATAATGGAATAAATGCTCGACGAAAACCTCAAACTGGGTGGATATCTATGGGGGAGGCTGCTTTCAGCATAACACGTTTTACAGCTGAAATGATGGTGTTTATGAAATATTTTTATGTATTTCTATATCTCTTGTATCTCGGACATTACTCTTAACAATTGCGACAAGTAGTTTTATTTAGTTAGAGTTTTACCTTTCAGGTTTATCTAAATAAGTATCTTCTCCCACAAAAAACAAGATTTCACAAAAATAGAGGGGAAAAACGCCGAGCGAAGCTCGGTCGCCCAGGTACTACAACTTGAAGTAGCATAGAATACAGTGTTTACGTTGCACTTTTAATCAAGGTGGCTAAAGAAATAGGCTACGGCGTGAATTGCAGTGATATTCTCCTAGTCCCAATGAGACAAAACCACAATCGCCTAATATATTCATATTCTAAACAACCAAAAAAATTGCTCGTTGAATTCATACAAAAGATACAGTTATATCATGGCGCCGTCTATTTTGTTACCTATGTTTAGCCAATAACCTCACTCATTAACAATATTATATAAAATATTTATGCTATCTAAAATACCTATATTAATTTTATTAATATTGCTCAATATTGTGTGTTAAAATTTTAATCCAGTAAATATTCGTGATATTACTGTAATAGTTTAAAATCTATGAATATTGATAATCATTCATTTTTATAAGTTCGCTGGTTTATATTGTATTGATGAAGTTAAAAGCAGTGGCTGGAAATGTTTCGAATACGTAATAAAAATCTATATTATGAAAGATAAATGATAGAAAACCCTGGTGATGTTAAAGGCTTGTGACAAAAATGTTTCTACAATAGTATTTTCAAACACAGCTTATTGATACAAGCACTTAATTTATCTGTCAATATGGCTGTGTCAACAGTGCATTAAACACTTGTGTTATTTACATTATTACAGCAAGCTCAATTATCCAAACGTCACAAAAGAGCATTCAAGAAAAGTGTCGATATCCTATTATTGCTTTTAAACGACTGTTGACACACATTGCTCCTTTGGCAGTCTGGGGAGCGGGTGGGTTGTTCTGTTTCTAGCGCCCCTTTCCCCTCTCATTTCGGGGCGGCGATGAAATCCTTTACAAGCTCATTTCATTGGCTCCTGATGAATCCCCATAGGATGTACATGATAAAGAATGCAAGATGACTTGGCGGCGGGGAAGGAGGGGCACACAGAAGGGAGATGGTGAAAGAATGCAAGGAAGAAAGTAGAGAAGAATAATGCCTGTAGAACAAAAAGAGAAAATGAATGAACTTGGTAGTCTTAAAGTGGTTAGGTTCTAATGTGTGCTCTTGCAAGAGAGTAACGTACACCCTTCAGTAGTTTCTAATCTACTAGCTGTCTGCTTGCTATTTAGATTACATGTCAGTTATCTGCAGGTCGAAGAAACAGAATCTCTACTAAGGTAAATTTTCACTTTTATTCTTCATGCCTCATTACGTGTGTCCAGAATCAGTGATGCGAGTCCAGTGCATCATTATACACTACGCTATGGAACATAGTTTTAAATTAGAAATGTTTAGTTCTTCCGGGCTTGTAGGCCATGGTCTAGAAGGCATTGTAGATACCAACGTTTCGCCAAGTACTGCACTTGGCATCATCAGGGTAACACAATCCGCTGTCTGCACTGCTCAGAGTTTGAATGTGGAAGCAGAGAGAGATGTGGAAGTAAAGACCGTTAACGTCCGTTAGGGTTATTTATATGGAGGGTGGGGGGGGGGGGCATTGTTGCGCTGGCTACGGTAGTGATTGACTAGTTGTAGGCGGGATCTTATTACAATTGTTGTGCGTGTCTGAAAGTTTTTCTAAGACCGGTATCCACGCTTTATGTATGAGTCATTTCTGGAGGTTAGAAAGCTCAAAGAATATACCGGACCACTAAATTATTCAACGTTATGTGTTATCTAAGCTTCAAGAATCAAACGTGTGTACTTCAGTGTTGTGTGTAGTCGAATATTGGGTTTATACTTATTCAAGCGTGATCATGATGGCAACGATTTTACGTAAGGAGGAGTTGAGTAATTATTTCTCGATCTTTCTGCTGTTTAACAGCTCTTTCCACGCCTTCATGCACGAGGTGACACAGAAAGCGTTGCTGCGATCATATGCAAAATTAGGGTTTGTCATGCAAAAACTATTTTTAAAGGATATACGAATTTCAAAACGGCGATGAATATTAATGTTTCCCATAAGTAGCGTTGGTTTTTAATTGGGTTTATATAGTGCGCATATATACTTTTAGGGATGATATGGTTATCGTTCCGTATTGTTAACATGCTTTTAAAATGAAAGTTAGGGATTAGTCCTGATGCCTACTGGAAGCAAGATTATAAAGCAGCCATTGCTGCCGCGGCTGGAAGAATACATGAAGTCGAAGGTGAAGGTGTTGACAGTGAGAAATAATGATGGGTGCAGAGTTTCAATAAGGAGACCAAAGCATTGAAGATTTACAGCCTTCTGTAAGACCCAAGATATGAAATATTGAGAACACAAGCAGAGTTTTCGAAGACAAACATTCAAAGATTGTCCGAAAGCCTGGTACTTCAAAACATACAATACATTCAGAAGTACTAACTGTGTATTACATGAATTGCCACCTGATCAGACCCACTTTAGAGTGGATATCAGCTGTCGTCAGCTTATCACTAATCCCTGGGATGATAGATTTATTCAACCCTGACACCTTGAAACAACCGCAACCTGCAGATGTTGTAATTAATAAACTTGTTTCAGCTCCAAAATAATTATGTATGTCTGGCGTAATTTTCAAGGTGTGATTCACTGCAGTTTCAAATGCACGAACAGCCGATGCGAATCTTTTTTATCAAAACTGGAATGAGTTTATCAATTTTGAGGCAGCAGTATCCGGCATTAGTCAATAGAAAGAGTTATTTTCTAACAGGACAATGCGTGTAACTCAAAGAACAATGTGCAACTGCTACTATTTCCGGCATATATCCCTGATCTTGTGCCATCAGTTGAACATTTGTTTAGATCCATGACCCTTTCCTACGTGGAGGAAGTTTAGAAAATATTAAACCAGTCGAAATGATTACCAACAAATTCTTCGCATCAAAAACCAGAAATTGGTACCGTTGCGGGATAGCAAACCTGTGGAAAGATGCCTCACGACTGTAAACTATAATTCTATTTACTTTGAAGACATACTGTAACAACATACTTGAAATAAATTTTACTTAAAAGCCGATATTATTTATGAGGCATCATCTGTATTTAAATTCTTACTCAGATTTCAACATGCGTACTTTTAAGCACAAATAAAACAAATTTGTGAGGAAAACGTTTGTGCATAAGTATTATCTTTTCTTCACAAACTTTATGAAACACATAAACATTTTTTTCTCCCTGGTCACACGTTAGCATTCGAAGAAAATGAGTGCTATAACTATTCATATGATGCTTTATAGCTAAACTATAATGAAGATGAACTATAAGAGAAAGGCCCAACTCTGCATTTCTCTCTCGTTTCATTGAAGTCTACGTGACACCAGAACCTGCTGGCTAAAATTATTAAAAAGCCACAACTAATTCATTTAATAATCACTCCTTAAGTGCCTCTTTGCGCGGTGGTAGCGCTGTTGCTTATCAAGTGGAGCTCCGGGTTCAATTCCAGGTATCGGCGTCGCGATTTTCTCCCGCTGAGAGATCTGGTCCGGGGTACACTCAGCCTCGTTAGGTCTTTAAGCGACAATTGAGAAGCTATTTGATTACGAAGTAGAGGCCTCTGGTCGCGAAGGCCAGAGCCGGGAGGGACCGGGGCACTGACCGCGTTCCACTCTCCAACGCTGTACCCCACGCATGACAGAGGGGGGGGGGGCAGTAGCCTGGCGATAGGCCCTGGGCCGGTTAGAGTAGTTGTGCTATTTTTTTTTTCCAAAGTTTAGTGCCGCTTTTTAGCCCGGATGATGTAAAACAATCACTAAACTAGCATGTGAGGTCCTTGAGCTATAAGTATGTCTTAAAATATTTTAAACAAAGAGCAATATTATACAATAAAGAAACGGGTTAGGTTATGATATATTGTTCATTATGTTTCATTATATGTTTTTCTCTATTATGTTTTACGCTTTTAAAATCTATATTTAGTGTATTTTGTATTAGAAATGATTTAGTTTATTTTATTCAATGAGAAATTGTTAGATTAAACTCATCATTAATTGTTATAACATTACATGAGTAATAAACACAAAATAAAAATGACTTTTACCCCTTAATGCCTGAATGAAGTTTCCCTTGAAACTAAGCTTAAACGAAAAGAGCAATCTGAAAATGTAGTTGGAATCCTGACCTTGGCACTGAATCATAAAAGTCAGAATCACATTTTCAATTTAGTGTCTACATCTGGAAAATTTAAAATAAATAAATAAATAAAAAAAATAAATAAATAGATAATAATGATGATAATGATGATGATAATGATGATAATGATAGTAATAATAATGATAATAATGATAATGATAAAAATAATAATAATGATAATAATAATAATGATAATAATAATGATAACAATATAATATATAATAAAATAATACACACTTTCTCGTTTTTGGATTTTAGAAGCTGTATGAAATAAGAAGCCAGACATTCTACCATTGAATTTTAGGATTCTGAATTTTTTCTGGAAGTATTAGAACAGAGCATAATAAAATAACTAACAAACGAGGGGAGGGCATCTTAGCTTTTCTTTCAAGCTGAAATAAATTCTCTTAGTAAATAACCAGATGCTGGGGCAAGTAATGATCATTAAAACTCGGCCTTAAAAGTGAAGAAAAGTGAAGATCCCCCCTTTACTCACAGCGAGGGAGGGTGAAGGGGGTGTCTTATTATGAAGGAATATAAAAGAGAAAAAAACCGGAGGAGCAGAAAAACGAGGTGGGGTTTGGCATTGTCAGCTGACTTCTTAAAGAGTCGGTGGGGAGGGGGAGGGAGAGATGGTAATATTTAACAATAGTTGTGGCCTATATGTGGTCCCCATGTATAGCACCCAAGTGTACATTAGTAATGGCATGCGCAAAAATAGAGGGACTTGTTCCTATCCATTTGTAACAAGGCTTCCCACCCCCTGCTGCCGTTGTTGTTGTGTATTTGTTAGTTTCCTCAAGTATTATGGCAGTAATGGAAAAAGAAGAAGAAGAAAACTTTTGGATGAGAGGAGAGGTGGGGTGAGACAGAAATTGGGGTAGTGGGAGAGGAAGCAAAGGGGTCTAGGAAAAGAAACTTTAAAATTGAGCTCGTCTCTTCCTTCTTTTTTTATATCCCCCCTTCTCTTGCTGCTCGCATTTCCTTGTCACACTCTTTACAACGCCTATGTTACCCTCCTTGTCGTCCTCTCTAAGTTTTTCCCCCCTTTTAACTCCCTCAAGCTCGATTCCCGTCTCTTTAAGGAAAGGAACGCCAAGTAAAGAGCAAAGCAAGCCCTCCTCTCCACCTCTCCCTCCTTCCCTCCCACCTCCTCACGCCTTCATTTTTCCTTGTAAGTGAGAATCACTCTTTACATTGGGCCTACTGCACTGGAAGGGAACGGAGTATCCAACCGTATTCACCTTGTCACCCATTTTTTGTTTCCGACATCCACTCCAACTAGAATCTTGTTAAGATACATTTAACAACTGGCATATTTATCGATCTGGTGTTATATCCTCGCTGGAAGATTCCAGTCGACGTGCTGGATAAGAATTACTTCTTGCTGCCATCTTTAGCTGCTCTTCAACTGCGTTCAAGACGGTACGATGCTGTCTGCTCAACATACGAATTCATATGACTGAAAGCTTCAGTGATAAGTGTCAGTGGAGTGTGCTGGATATCGATTACTCGATTACTATCGATTTTTTGTGATGGTGGCCGAGTGCATTCTGTAAGAGCGAGTGTACAATGTGGAAGAAAGATGGCGACCGACTGGTCCGCCACGCGCGTGGACAGGTGACAATCGAGCGGGGGGCGCTGCGTAAGAATTGCGACTGTTCGACCTCTGCCGCGACGCCGGTAATGCCTATATAAACCGGTGTGGCAGCACACGCGTGGCAGGTGCCAAACACCCTTCAGTGATGCTTACATTACACTCACATATCGTGTACACACAAATAACATTCCCCATTGCTCTTAAGAGAAATTCTCATAATGTAGTTATTAAGCAACTGGTTTCAAACTAAACAAGAGTGTAACAAGGTTATTTTCTGAATCATATTAACTAAAGAAACGAATTAGTAAATGCCAAATTTCAAACCGTATCATTTCCTTCTGATCTAAAATGTAAGTTTTAGATTAATGTAAGCTTTTGCACTATTCATATATGAAGAAATTTTCACTTTATTAAGTTCTTCTAGTTTATATTTTATGCTGATTTCTCGTTTTACATTTACAAGGCTTTCACTGTTCATCAACAACAACCGGTATGCTGCATATACTAACACATTCATATGAAAATTCTCTTCGATCCATTTTGTCTTTTTCTACTATGTATAGAAATTAGGGGTAAAAGTACTTTGTGTGTGTGTGTGTGTGTGTGTGTGTGTGTGTGTGTGTGTGTGTGTGTGTGTGTGAGTGTGTGTGTGTGTGTGTGTGTGTGTGTGTGTGTGTGTCTGCGTGTGTGTCTGAACAGCAGAAATCAAAAACGAAAAGTCGGTTAAAAACCAAATTTGGTATTTAAGTTTGATATCTTTCAAGGACACGGTACGAAGATTTTGAAGAAAATTCCTCCATCCTAGGCCACTCTTGTTATGGACAATTTTTCGAAAATTTTTATTTTTCTCAAACATGGCTCTAACGATTTTCATTAAAATTAAGTATTTACAATATTTCTATGGCAAACGCAATGTTATTTTGAATTCTCTGGCTAGCCAATGTGATCTTGTTTACTCCTGATGACTTTTACAGAACTGGTAAACCGTAGGAGATAGACCAAATCTTACTATAACACAAATGTAGATCTCGTTAAAACACACAAGTTACGTTCAAATGTATTTTTTTATGTTTTTGTGGTATGAACCATTTCGGAGATATTCCTCGTTATTTGTGCGAATTTTGCAGTACTTTAAACTTTTCCCAAATAGAAGGCCGTTATTCACTTTTTTATCTCTTGGCCGTGCAAAGAGAAGGTAATTTCAAAGTTTTTCAAGATTTTACTACCGCTCAAAACATACTGTATTCCCACATGCCCCCTTGAACCTACAAGAAAATCAGCCATAATATAACTTCTGCAAATGTTTATGTTGACTAGCGTGAAGAAGATATAGGAATAAAAGCTTGTAAGAATAATTAGTACAAGAGTAGAGAAAGTCATGTGAGTACAACACATCATGTTTTTCATATAACTAAATGTTTGTCTAGAAATGACTTTAGGTTAGGCAGTATGAAAATGTTTATATGCACAATCACCTATTCATAACGTATGTGAGACTACTGTTAATGCGTCATACGCAAAATAAAATTACACGTTCTCATATATGCACCAACTTAAACTTGGATAAACGTAAACAGAACTGTCTTAAACATCTTCCTCGACTAAGACGTGCTTGGATAGTTTCTTAAAATTAGTTCCACCCCCTCCCGTATTCTATCACTGTGAAATCGCGACATCGATTACTGAATGGAACACAAAATTTGCTCTACAATAGGTAAATGGGAGAAAGAAGCAGGAAAACCTCTTTTGCAAATTAATCCTTAATATACGCAATAGTAAAAACAATGTGGACTATTACATGTAAAAGGAGATATGATGGTGTAAAAGTGAAGCGACGGTTTTTGCTTTCATTTATCTTTGGAGTAAATATGTACGTAAGTTCAACTCCTTTGCATTTTGACACTAAGAGACCATTTGATACAATAGTTATAAAAATCGTCAATTTTTCTTCAAATGTTTAAAATGTGTTTGGAAATGTTTGTCAAACTTCCCAATTTAACACTATTTCTAATACTTTGTAACACTGTTGGCTCCAAGCTCTGAATAATGATTTACGAAACTAGACCTTAGATCCAAACTAATAAACCAAAGCGTAAAGCTTTTTCCTTAAATTATAATTTAACTGCCTTTAAGCCATTTAACTTATATTCTTGTCCATATTTAGCTTCGGGGTCAAATTTAATTTTCAAAGAAGCATTCAATTTCAAATAAAATTATATGATTTGTTGCTCTCTCGCAATTTTAGCTTCATTTTCTAACGTAAGTTCACACAAGGAACATAAGGTCACTATAAATAGCGAAAACAACACTATCCTAATTGAAAGATGAAACATATTTTGCTAAATCCACGGTTCTGGAATTAAAAGGAAGCAGGGTGATTATGTTTTGTGAGGTCGTTAACTATAGTTCAGTGTGTTTTCCCCATGAGTTTGTTACTCGGAAGTTGCAGATCGTGTCATATCCTAAACTTCCCACAGAGTTTGCATATTTTTGTTATGTTGGAATTTATTTAGGCTGCTATTGATTAATTTTTGCCACTGTTTTTGGAATTTTATTTATTCTCGGATAAAACATATGCTCGACTTTGTTTGTTTCAAGTCGAGGGTTTAAGTCTGAACCAAGATTCATCTACAACAGTGAACAATCATTCGCTTTGGATATCATTGCAGCGTAGAATGCATTTTACCTTGCGTTTTCTTTCATTTCGATTAATTGCGCATGGAATTATTTAATTTAATATGAACCCAAATGTCATTTCTTAGTGAGGATTTTGCCAATGAACATTGGCTTCGATTTCGGATACATGTATGATGTTTCGACTTACCTATCACAATATAGTACTAAACACAAGAGGAACGTCATTAGTGGCCCATACCAGGTTATCAACTACTATTGAGAACTTGCTGACAGCACCTGATGAATAACTTCGATTATCTGCATTTTTAGCCGTGTTCTGATCAGTATTTACATATTTATGAAGGCGAATGCCCTAATGCTTTACTTCAGAAATTATACCAGCGTTTTCAGTGGAGATTTAAATCACTACCTTAACCTCTAAATAAGAATGATACCTACTATATTTTCGTGATATATTTTCAATTTTTATGTAATTATGATTGTAATTTAAAAAAATGTTAACTCTAAAATTATACTTTTATTCTTGGCAGTCCTCAAATGAGGAAGGTACTTTAAATAGATCTCAGAGATTTACCATAGGTTTTAAATGTAGCACTGCAGACAGAAAGGGGTGCGATACTGCATATGAGTGCATTCATAGGATGTCTAGCCAATGTACCAGTACAGATAGCCCTTTTTTAAAACTGATATGAACGTTTTAAGATTTATACAATTTGTAATGTTGCGTAAAGAAATTAAACACCTATTTCCTAGACAGCAACATTTTGTTCGCATAAATTACGCTTCAGAATCGAAGTTGCTACTACTGTCTACAGTCTGCAGTAGAATCTTTATTATCTTACACTACACAGAACAATTAGCAATCAGGATCTTGAAATACTATCAATTTCTTCCTACTACTTTTAGGTTGTTGGGCTATTTAACCCGTTCTTTAATGTAACTCAGCAAACGAAAGCTTGTAAAGGTCAGGGTTAAAATACTCGTATGTCTGCCACTGACATGATTGAAAAACTGAAATTTATATGCCGAATACAGGCATTCCTTTAGAACTAAATTGTTGAGACTTTGAGAATGACTTTTTGGGAGAGTGTATTCTAACATTATTGCTAAATCCACGACTTGCATCCTGAAACTTCGTGTTCAAATATTAACTCAGTTACATTTAAACGAAAATGGCATATACAGTGTATGCAGTAAACTGCTGCTTTTAAAGGTATTGTTGCTTAAAATCTCCAGAAGAAGCGGTGGCGTGTGTCTATGAAATAATAATTGTGGTAAACATTAAAATTGCTTAGAACTTAAGTCAGGTTTTACGTACTTTATTTAGAGAAAAACTTTGGCGATCGCATGCCATAGCAAAAGACGTGAACTCAGATACCTCAATTAACGTATAAAGAGACCAAGACGCTCTTACATTTAATATTAAATTTTGAACCACATTTTTATGATTCGAGGCAGAAATATTTTCCCATGGGCATTCTAGAAATGCTGCACTCATGAGATGTGTGTGTATGTGTGTGTGGGTGTGTGTGTGTGTGTGCGTGCGTGTGTGTGTGTGTGTGTGTGTGTGTGTGTGTTTTGCTTAGGGTTTCGTAATAAAACTGTTTCTCTTCTTGCTTTCCAATATGTAGAGGTTAAGTTTGAACACAATTTGGATAACATATAGAGTAATAAATGTTCCATATTCATGTTTTCTTCCTTGTTACACAACAGATGATATGAAGATGATAAAGGAACCCAATAAACAGCTATTGCGTGTCATATATATTTGTTTAGTGACTATTTTATTTCAAATATCTATCACAAATCTACATTTTCAAAACGAGAGTGTCCAAGGTCTAATAATGCAATCTAATGAAAATTTCATCTGAGTTGACCAAATGACGATGGAAATTGTTCCCAGCATTAGTTTTAACTACATGTTTATAGTGCTGAAAGCCATCAATTAAAACAACGGAAATGCAATGTCAGCTCAAAGCAAACTTAATTGAAAATAATGACCTTCAAGATGTACCCAACAAAGAAATTAAAGTGTTGTCAACTTAGTTTTAATTTTTCACATGTTGAAGAAATCTAGTGACATCGAATTAGTGCTCTCCCAGTAGTTAAATCCATTTTCGTATCTGTCATGCTTCTAAGCGTTTTCTTTTGAATGCTGGAATAGGAACCCGGGGGCAAGCGTTGGGTGCTCTTTGTGACAGCTTTTAATGTTGAGCCAGAGGCAACTTTTCCAACAACAGATTCTTAGATCTTTCAAACCTTGGTGTTCCAGCATCACAGCTGTGAGCTGGATCTTTATTCAATCTGCAGCCTCTTTTCCCGGTACAACCTCGAATCAACACGGAGTATTTTATTGTCAACAATAACCACGAATTAAGCTTCACCTTTACATATGTGACGTATGAAATGCTAAAGCTACAATTAGCTACAACGATCTTTGCATCAAACAATTTAAATGTGTCAGTGTGTACTTGGATTTAAACATCATAGTGCAACAATTGGTGTAAAATAGTTATCTTTGCTCCTTTTTTATAGATTTATTTAATAATTAAAAAGTAGACATAAAGATTTCATATGATAGCTTTGAAATTCCTTTCCACTTGCACGGCCAGAAAGGGAAAATAATGAATAACTAATTTCCTTTTAAGGAGAATAAAATATTTGAAAATCTAAAACAATAACAAGGAATATCTCTGAAACGATTAACGCTACAACTTGAATTTGAATAAATTGTGTGCTTTGATTTACATTATACAGCAATGATGTTTTTTTCTACCTCTTACGATTGAGTGGTTATGTAGAAGTCGTCCAGAATGACGAACATTTCATGGATATACCCAGGAAGTACAACATAGATACACAGTTAATTTGTCTGAAAATATATTAAACATGTAGTAATTAAAATGGTTAGAATCATTTTTGAGAAATGTTCCATCTGATATATAGTTTGGTACAGGGACCTTTTATTTATTTGTGTATTTATTTTAATCTTTGTGTCGGGTCATTGAAAAACGTGGAACTTAATGACCATTAGCAGGGTTTCCTTTTCAGTCCTTGTAGTGTTAGACCCATACAAGATGTTTTTCTAAAAAACGGTCTTTTTGGATTCAAGGAATCTCAAAATGTATATTTCCTTGAAACCTTGATATCAAATTTTTGTTTCGTAACTACGGTCATTTTAGGCTTAGGTTATGGTTCCGAAAGTTTAGAAACATGTGTGTGAAGTCTATGACTTTAAGGCCTTTCAGCTTGTTACGTATTGTTCCAATTTTCTGTCTAATGTTACGTAATCTTTACCTTCCGTAACACTTAGCTAATCTTGGTAAACAGATCTCTCCGTAAATGCATGTTCTGAGAACCACTGAACTGAAAACCTTTAGATTTGGCCCATGTGTCTGTCTAAGATCTCCACAACTGCAAAACGTAATGTCAAAAAGCAATGTTATTCTTGGGCTAAACACTACTTCACAATACCAAGTGAATATACTTTAAAAAATCCCTAACTACTTACTTTTAAACATTTATTATTTTTCAGCTTTTATAAAAAGGTTGATCTGACAATATTTGAGATACTAACATGTATATTTAGAGTATTCTGTAAATATTCTCCGAAGCGCCTTTCATGTTTATTGAATTGTCCATAATGCCACATATCTTCATAATAGCCAAAAATTTACTTAAGTAAAATTACGTATCTCGTTAGTTATATAATTGATGTCAAAAGTTTTCTTCTGTGTTATTTGTTTCTGATATATTAAATGCCTATTTCCTTAATTTTTTAGTATTTAAGAAACAGTTTTTCAAGTATCATTCTTTCGTTTTCCTGTGTTTTTCTCTTAACTACTCCAAGAGGTGTATCAAAATCATTATTACCAGAATTTGCTATGGTTTACTGGAAGTAGACGAAAAAAGTAGGCTTTGTATAAATAATTAATTTGCAGAACAAATATGGAAAAAATGGTGAAAATCATGAGGTGGTATTATTATTATTATTATTATTATTATTATTATTATTATTATTATTATTATTATTATTATTATTATTATTATTATTATTATTATTATTATTATTATTATTATTATTATTATTATTATTATTATTATTATTATTATTATTATTATTATTATTATTATTATTATTATTATTATTATTATTATTATTATTATTATTATTATTATTATTATTATTATTATTATTATTATTATTATTATTATTATTATTATTATTATTATTATTATTATTATTATTATTATTATTATTATTATTATTATTATTATTATTATTATTATTATTATTATTATTATTATTATTATTATTATTATTATTATTATTATTATTACTATTACTATTACTATTACTATTATTATTACTATTACTATTATTATTACTATTACTATTACTATTATTATTATTACTATTATTATTATTACTATTATTATTATTACTACTATTATTATTATTATTACTATTATTATTACTATTATTATTACTACTATTATTATTACTACTATTATTATTACTACTATTATTATTACTATTATTATTATTATTATTATTATTATTATTATTATTATTATTATTATTATTATTATTATTATTATTATTATTATTATTATTATTATTATTATTATTATTATTATTATTATTATTATTATTATTATTATTATTATTATTTGCAAGGACTTAATAAAATGTTTCAACAGCTTCAGCTTTCACATCTTCATGTCAAATTTTTTCAGAGGCTAGAACTACCCACCACTGTGATATGACGGTAGCGTATGTGTCTTCTAACCTGAAGGACTCTGCCTGAAATCTCATTAGGTTATATAATCTTTCTCTTTCCCCTCCCGTCCCCTCTTATCTATGGCAACTAGCTCAATTAGTCGTGGGTCATTTCAGTATCACACTCCATTTTTCTCTATCTCTACATTAGATTGTTAAAAGTTAATTACCCTCTCTAAAATAGTTTCTAAAACCTATCTGGCTCACTGTTCTTGGCAAACGCAATAAAAATGAATAATCTATTTATTCTCCACCAAATATAGAGGAAACTAGTTCACCAAAGCATTATATTGTGTAAAACACACAGTATGTTACTCGTGTAACAATTATTTTTGAAGCCTCTTGGATTTGAAACGAGAACCCGCGTGTGTGTATGTGAGAGGGAACAATGAGAGAGACAGAGAGAGAGAGACAGACAGACCTTTTGCGGCGTGTATGACGGACGCAATCTCCATGTACTTCCCCTCACATCAGCAATTTACCCTTACACAAACGAAAAACTTAGTGAAATAAGCCTAACTCCGGGCGAGACTGAAAGCTACTCGCACATAATTATATAGTTTGGCAAACTTAACCTCTCGCAAGATTCACTGAGTTCCTTGGCCACAGTTCCTCACTTGTCAGATCCACTGACTTCATCAACACACCTCCCCACTCGTCAGACTCGCTGACTTGCTACGTTAGAATCAGTGACTTGCTTCACCTGATTCTTTCACTCACCCGATTCACTGACTTGCTTCCCAAGAATAATTCACTCGTCAGATTCCTACTTGCTTTGCCAGATTCCTAACTTCTCCAGATTCACTGACTTGCTTCCTCACACTTCCTCGCTCTCGAGACTTCCTGACTTCCTTCGCCAGGCTTCCTACCTTCTGCAGATCCACTGTGTTGCTTCCTCACACTTCCTCGCTCTCGAGACTTCCTGACTTCCTTCGCCAGGCTTCCTACCTTCTGCAGATCCACTGTGTTGCTTCCTCACACTTCCTCGCTCTCGAGACTTCCTGACTTCCTTCGCCAGGCTTCCTACCTTCTGCAGATCCACTGTGTTGCTTCGTCACACTTCCTCGCTCTCGAGACTTCCTGACTTGCTTCGCCAGGCTTCCTACCTTCTCCAAATTCACTGTGTTGCTTCATCACACTTCCTCGCTCTCGAGACTTCCTGACTTGCTTCGTCAGGCTTCCTACCTTCTCCAGATTCACTGTGTTGCTTCCTCACACTTCCTCCCTCTCGAGACTGATTGACTTGCTTCGCCAGATTCCTAACTTCTCCAGATTCACTGTGTAGCTTCCTCACACTTCCTCGCTCTCGAGACTTCCTGGCTTGCTTCGTCAGGCTTCCTACCTTCTCCAGATTCACTGTGTTGCTTCGTCACACTTCCTCGCTCTCGAGACTTCCTGACTTGCTTCGTCAGGCTTCCTACCTTCTCCAGATTCACTGTGTTGCTTCGTCACACTTCCTCGCTCTCGAGACTTCCTGACTTCCTTCGCCAGGCTTCCTACCTTCTCCAGATTCACTGTCTTGCTGCGTCATCCTTCCTTATTCTCGAGACTGATTGACTTGCTTCGCCAGGCTTCCTACCTTCTGCAGATTCACTGTGTTGCTTCGTCACACTTCCTCGCTCTCGAGACTTCCTGACTTGCTTCGCCAGGCTTCCTACCTTCTCCAAATTCACTGTGTTGCTTCATCACACTTCCTCGCTCTCGAGACTTCCTGACTTACTTCGTCAGGCTTCCTACCTTCTCCAGATTCACTGTGTTGCTTCCTCACACTTCCTCCCTCTCGAGACTGATTGACTTGCCTTGCCAGATTCCTAACTTCTCCAGATTCAGTGTGTAGCTTCCTCACACTTCCGCTCTAGAGTCTGACTTGCTTCGCCAGGCTTCCTACCTTCTCCAGATTCACTGACTTGCTTCGCCAGGCTTCCTAACTTCTCCAGATTCACTGATTTGCTTCTTCACACTTTCTTGCTCTCGAGACTTCCTGACTTGCTTCGCCAGGCTTCCTACCTTCTCCAGATTTCCTGACTTGCTTCGTTACACTTCCTTGCTCTCGAGACTTCCTGACTTGCTTCGCCAGGCTTCCTACCTTCTCCAGATTCACTGACTTGCTTCGCGAGGCTTCCTACCTTCTCCAGATTCACTGACTTGCTTCGTCACACTTCCTTGCTCTCCAGACTTCCTGACTTGCTTCGAGGGGCTTCCTACCATCTCCAGATTCACTGACTTGCTTCGTCACACTTCCTCGCTCTCGAGACTTCCTGACTTGCTTCGCCAGGCTTCCTACTTTCTCCAGATTCACTGACTTGCTTCGTCACACTTCCTTGCCCTCGAGACTTCCTGACTTACTTCGCCAGGCTTCGTACCATCTCCAGATTCACTGACTTGCTTCGTCACACTTCCTTGCTCTCGAGACTTCCTGACTTGCTTCGCCAGGCTTCCTACCTTCTCCAGATTCACTGACTTGCTTCGTCACACTTCCTCGCTCTCGAGACTTCCTGACTTGCTTCGCCAGACTTCCTACCTTCTCCAGATTCACTGACTTGCTTCGTCACATTCCTCGCTCTGGAGACTTCCTGACTTGCTTCGCCAGGCTTCGTACCATCTCCAGATTCACTGACTTGCTTCGTCACACTTCCTTGCTCTCGAGACTTCCTGACTTGCTACGCCAGGCTTCCTACCTTCTCCAGATTCACTGACTTGCTTCGTCACACTTCCTTGCTCTCGAGACTTCCTGACTTGCTACGCCAGGCTTCCTACCTTCTCCAGATTCACTGACTTGCTTCGTCACACTTCCTTGCTCTCGAGACTTCCTGACTTGCTTCGCCAGGCTTCGTACCATCTCCAGATTCACTGACTTGCTTCGTCACACTTCCTTGCTCTCGAGACTTCCTGACTTGCTTCGCCAGGCTTCCTACCTTCTCCAGATTCACTGACTTGCTTCGTAACACTTCCTTGCTCTCGAGACTTCCTGACTTGCTTTGCCAGGCTTCCTACCTTCTCCTGATTCACTGACTTGCTTCGCCAGGCTTCCTACCTTCTCCAGATTCACTGACTTGCTTCGTCACACTTCCTTGCTCTCGAGACTTCCTGACTTGCTTCGCCAGGCTTCCTACCATCTCCAGATTCACTGACTTGCTTCGTCACACTTCCTCGCTCTCGAGACTTCCTGACTTGCTTCGCCAGGCTTCCTACCTTCTCCAGATTCACTGACTTGCTTCGTCACACTTCCTTGCTCTCGAGACTTCCTGACTTGCTTCGCCAGGCTTCGTACCATCTCCAGATTCACTGACTTGCTTCGTCACACTTCCTTGCTCTCAAGACTTCCTGACTTGCTTCGCCAGGCTTCCTACCTTCTCCAGATCCACTGTCTTGCTTCGTCACACTTCCTTGCTCTCGAGACTTCCTGACTTGCTTCGCCAGGCTTCGTACCATCTCCAGATTCACTGACTTGCTTCGTCACACTTCCTTGCTCTCGAGACTTCCTGACTTGCTTCGCCAGGCTTTCTACCTTCTCCAGATTCACTGACTTGCTTCGTCACACTTTCTTGCTCTCGAGACTTCCTGACTTGCTTCGCCAGGCTTCCTACCTTCTCCAGATTCACTGACTTGCTTCGTCACACTTCCTTGCTCTCGAGACTTCCTGACTTGCTTCGCCAGGCTTCCTACCTTCTCCAGATTCACTGACTTGCTTCGCCAGGCTTCCTACCTTCTCCAGATTCACTGACTTGCTTCGTCACACTTCCTTGCTCTCGAGACTTCCTGACTTGCTTCGCCAGACTACCTACCATCTCCAGATTCACTGACTTGCTTCGTCACACTTCCTCGCTCTCGAGACTTCCTGACTTGCTTCGCCAGGCTTCCTACCTTCTCCAGATTCACTGACTTGCTTCGTCACACTTCCTTGCTCTCGAGACTTCCTGACTTGCTTCGCCAGGCTTCGTATCATCTCCAGATTCACTGACTTGCTTCGTCACACTTCCTTGCTCTCGAGACTTCCTGACTTGCTTCGCCAGGCTTCCTACCTTCTCCAGATTCACTGACTTGCTTCGTCACACTTCCTCGCTCTCGAGACTTACAGACTTGCTTCGCCAGACTTCCTACCTTCTCCAGATTCAATGACTTGCTTCGTCACACTTCCTCGCTCTCGAGACTTCCTGACTTGCTTCGCCAGGCTTCCTACCTTCTCCAGATTCACTGACTTGCTTCGTCACACTTCCTCGCTCTCGAGACTTCCTGACTTGCTTCGCCAGGCTTCCTGCCTTCTCCAGATTCACTGACTTGCTTCGTCACACTTCCTCGCTCTCGAGACTTCCTGACTTGCGTCGTCAGGCTTCTTACCTTCTCCAGATTCACTGTCTTGCTTCGTCATACTTCCTCGCTCTCGAGACTTCCTGACTTGCTTCGTCAGGCTTCGTACCTTCTCCAGATTCACTGTCTTGCTTCGTCATACTTCCTCGCTCTCGAGACTTCCTGACTTGCTTCGTCAGGCTTCCTACCTTCTCCAGATTCACTAACTTGCTTCGTCAGGCTTCTTACCTTCTCCAGATTCACTGTCTTGCTGCGTCACACTTCCTCGCTCTCGATACATCCTGACTTGCTTCGTCAGGCTTCCTACCTTCTCCGGATTCACTGTGTTGCTTCGTCACACTTCCTCGCTCTCGAGACTTCCTGACTTGCTTCGTCAGGCTTCCTACCTTCTCCAGATTCACTGTCTTGCTGCGTCATACTTCCTTGCTCTCGAGACTTCCTGACTTGCTTCGTAAGGCTTCTTACCTTCTCCAGATTCACTGTCTTGCTTCGCCACACTTCCTCGCTCTCGAGACTGACTGACTTGCTTCGTCAGGCTTCGTACCTTCTGCAGATTCACTGTCTTGCTTCGTCACACTTCCTCGCTCTCGAGACTCACTGACTTGCTTCGCCAGGCTTCCTCAGTCTCCAGACTCACTGCCTACTTCACCAATCATCCTCAATTGTCAGAATCACTGACTGGTTTTAACAGTCTTTCTGGCTCTTCAGAATTACCGACTTCGTTCGCTATACTTCACCCAGCAGATACACTGACTTCCTTTACCTGAGTTCTTGAGTCTTCCGAAGCCCTCACTTATTCTCACACTTACAGTCGTCGGAACTGTTCAGAACATTCGAGTTGGTGGAGACATCCGGAAAGTTCTAATTCTCTACGATAGCGCTTATCATGGATTCGCTGAGGAAGTGCACACCTTATTTGTTTACGTTTCCGTCTATCTGGGGTCAGCCTCCTGATAACTTTGTGTATAGCGTGGTGTTATAATATAATATAATTCAATCTACTAAATTCCAATATTTTCTTAATGTAGTGTGAGATGCATCCGCTGTATCTTTGCAATCTTTTGTTACTATTTGTATTATAATGGAAACCTCGTCTGCTCTAGTGCTGCACTATATTTCTCTTTTTCCTGGGTAATTTCAAATTAATCAATAATTTATTTACAGCTGGCATTTAAATAGAATTATATTCCAATAAAACTGTAAAGAAAAAGTCTACTTTACATTAACAAATCACAAACGAATACGACTTACATTCAACTTCCACTGATTTGTTGAGAGAAACAGTTGACAACTAATATTTTAGAAATTTTCACTTAGGTATATCTACTTAACAAGCAAGCAGTAGCAAGCATAAAGCTGCAATAATCAGTATTTAAAAGTGACCTAATGTAGATAACATCTGTGTTGCATGAAATTCTGGTGTTACAAACATTCTTAGTCGTGATATCGAAAAAAAAAAAATAAATAAAAAAATAAAAAAAATAAAAAAAAATTTAAAAAAAAATAAATAAATAATAAATAAATAAATAAATAAATAAATAAATAAATAAATAAAATAATATCTGCCAGCTATGTCCAGATACCTAATTTCTTATATCTGGACGTAGTGTGCGGACATTTTGATTTATTTAAATTTATTTATTACAATTTGTTCACAATAGAATGTGCAGAAGTTACTAACCTAAATTAAACTAAAGAGCAATAATGAAAATTAGTGATATTTTAAAGTTATATGTGATCTCATAGTATTCATGCAGTTTATTGTTCCCTAGCCGCTGCTATTCGTCTCTGGTAGACGGTTCAAGTCTCATCAGGCTGTCGTTTTGGCCTCGTTCTTCTCCTTTCTGCTTACACTTGTCGTCCAGTGATCCAATGAAATTTTCTTCTGTTCTAGGTCATGTTCTTGGTATAACAGGTTCAGGAGTTTGGGGCACTTGTTTTCGGTTATATTGGTTTGACAATCTTAACGATCGACGGGATGGCGGTACAACAGTCGCTGGAGGTCTATAAAAATTTCTTAGATTTCTTTCTTGTTCAGTTTGTCTTAAAGATCTTTCTGCTATACTGATTTGAGTAGCTAACTCATTTAAAGTATTTCGATTTTCCTTATTCCTGACCATTTCCAATAAAGTGAGGTGCATGAGCTTTTCCCTGTTAGATTGTGCTATTTTACTGCATTTCTGACAGTTAAACATTACATGCTCAGGAGTATCTTCTGTATTGCACCTGGTGCACATTTCAGAGTAGATGATATTAAAACGTTTTAAGTAAGTGCCATATGGCCCATGGCCCGTAATATAGTGTAATGCAGCTTGTAAGGGATTTAGGTGCTTTAGTCGTAACCTTTCTCGTATATTAGGGTAAAACATATAGGTGCGTCTCCCAGTTTGCAGGTTATCCTATTCTGACTGATATCGACAATGAACTGACTAGGTCAGAGCATAATTGCAATACTGAGGTTAACATTACTTAATAAATAACCTCTACCACCATAGACCTTTGCGGGCCAAGGCTTGCCGCCTCGGTCACTACAGGCGTCATGAGTGGGGTGCAAAACTGGAGAATGGAACGTGGTCAGCGCTCCGTGTCCTCTCGGCCGGTTATTCGGCCATAGCGACCTGAGTCGCAAACTTCTTTATCAACTAGCTCCTTAATAGGCTCCTCAGGAAACGAACGAGGGTGAGTGCAACCCTTGTCTCCATGCCAGCGGGGGAAAAATTCCCACGCCGGTACCGGGGTCGAACGCGGGGCTCCGCGACATGAAGTGGATGCACTACCAGTGCACTATGGAGGTGGTCTTACTCAATAAATAGCACCACTACATAACCGTTAATAACAAAAATAATGATGTTACGGAGATGAAAATCTTGATAACTTTTCATGGCAGAAAAAGAAAGGGATGTGATAATAGATAACCTTGTACTTAAAAACACTATGAAAATAGGCAACTATGGGCACTTTGAAAATAGTATATATTACTCCGGTAAGCAAGAAGCATCTTTATGGCAGACACAATATTTAATGGTGCCTGAAACCTGATCACTACGACTCTCTTTCCTATTGCGCAAATAAATTCTGTGGGTGCCAATAATACTTATATCGCCTGCTTTATAACCTGATTTCATAGTGTTTAGCTTTACAATACCGCAAGGCGTGGCAAACCTGTGACTGGATGCTGTGTTGACCAGTTCCTCCTGCCACCCGCCATAAAATGCTGTATCTGCTACAGACTTACAAAAACTATGATTTAAAACAAGGAATAAAATATGCAATTGCGTCAGGCTCTTTAATGTTGGAAAAAAAATGTTGCTATATTTCTATTTCTTATAAAATGTATACTTAAAACATGAAATTGGCAAACTCTGATTATTTAATTAATGTATTAATAATAGTAATGAATAATAATGATAGTATAATGGATAATAATGATAAGATAATAAAGATGACGATTACGACGATGATGATAACAATGATAACGACGATAATAACGGTAATGATATGTATTAATAATCGTAATAATAATCGTAATAATAATCGTAATAATAATCGTAATTGTAATAGTTGTAATAGTTGTTGTTGTAGTGTTTAACGCCCGCTTTTACTACTACGGCACCGCAGGCGGTGACACTGATGATACATGAGGATGGAGCACCGGTGGAATGAGATGGCGGGGGAAACCGGAGTACCCGGAGAAAACCCGCCCTGACGCCGCTTCGTCCACCACGAATACCACATGGTATTAGGTGGTAGGCGAGCGCGCTAACCGCTCGGCCACGGCGCGGTTGTAATAGTAATAACAGTAATACTTAAGATACCAATAATAATAATAATAATAATAATAATAATAATAATAATAATAATAATAATAATAATAATAATAATAATAATAATAATAATAATAATAATAATAATAATAATAATAATAATAATAATAATAATAATAATAATAATAATAATAATAATAATAATAATAATAATAATAATAATAATAATAATAATAATAATAATAATAATAATAATAATAATAATAATAATAATAATAATAATAATAATAATAATAATAATAATAATAATAATAATAATAATAATAATAATAATAATAATAATAATAATAATAATAATAAATAATGCGTGTCGCTAAAAGAGTGGCTGCATTGCATTAATAATTAGAAGTCATAGCTGCCCAAGAGCATACATATTCCCTCTCCTCTCTTCTTTCACAATCCCGCCCCGGCCTCCCACCCCCTCCCCACCGGCCCTTCTTCTGTTCCCCTTGGAATAATTGTGCACCGGAGAGAGATGCCGCCAAAGTTTGGGACGCCCGGTCATTATTGTAAGTTATTAACAGAACAAAGTGCGTGTGTGCGTTAGCAGAAGGCTTATCTGTCCGTGGCAACAACAACAGCAGCACATTAGCTGAAGCCGCTTGTACTGATAAACCCAAGCCAACTTGTACTTAGTATTGCACTCAGGGGTGGCCATTTCGCATATTCACTAACAATACCTATACCTACAATACCAACGGAGTTTTACAAATGTGAGCAAACCTGCCTGCCGATTTCTTTACCACGTCATTAAAAAGCTAATTAGTTTATCTCAGACAATCAGAGAGCGCTATTCGTTTGGTTTTAAGGCTGGTTCACAACCAACCGGTAACGGTAACCACGACGTTAACGGGAAGTAAGGCAGCGGTTAATATTTTGGTTCACAACAGCCCGGCAACGAGAACAGCAAATAAGCTTATCGATAGAAGGCGGAAATGATGTTGTGCAGTGGAAATTCATTTGTTTCTAACTCACTAATAGTTCGCGACTAGATAGACCTCCAGCGACTGTTTATTGGCGCAGCCACCTTAAATAGTTTATAGGCTGAAAGGTCTAATACGCATAATATGAATCTAATATACCGTGCCAGGTAACGTGAACAGAAAGTTTACAGTTGGCCAAGTTTCCTTTCCTATTCCTGGGGCCCGGGAAAGCTTCCTGTTGGTTGTGAACACTCCCATTTGAACACATGTATCTCAAGTTTATCGTTACGTTACCACTGCCGGTGGTTGTGAACCAACTTTTACTGTATCTCTATTTGGCATGAGAGAGACGATGGGAGAACAGAAGGCAAATATTAGACTGCATGGATTTTAATTGTCGAGTAATTCGATCAACTTCTTTCACTCTCTGACTATATGACAGTTATGAGCAGTATCGGTCATGGATTGAGTAGGTAGGTCATGGTGATTGAGTAGGTAGCCCGTCAGATTTTAATGTTTACTACATACATGCGCAAAAATTCGATTGGGAGATTTCGCCAAAATACTTTTTGAGACTCCCCAAACCCCTCCCAAAGAAGCATTTTTAGAGAAAGTGTGTAAGAATATGGGTATGTGTGTGTTTCAGTGTGTGTAAATGTATGTGAGTGTGTGTGAGATAGAGATAGAGAGAGAGAGAGAGAGTGCATGTGTGTGTGAAAGAGAGAGAATAAAAGTGCGCGCGCGTGCATCCGTATGTTTGCGTGTCTGCCTATGAACAGCATAACTCAAAAAATCTGATGTTTTGCACTCACATGGCTTTCTCTGCTTTTGTTCTAACCATTCTTACAAATTCTTGAATCTACATCTTCGTGTAACTTGACATAAACATTTGTAGAAATTACCTTATTTTTCGTTTTCTTGCACGTGTAACGGGAATATGGGAATACAGTAGACTTTGAGCGATAGTCAAATCTTTTAAAGCTTTCAAACTCCGTTCTCTTTGCACGGTTAACATATAAAAAACTGAATGGTGATGTTCCATTTGACAGAAGCATAAGTTCTCTAAAACTTAGAGAAATAACGAAGAACAGGTATCTCCGAAATTGTTCACTCTACAAAAAAATATTTAGACATAAACTGTGTGCTTTAGCAAGATCTAAATAGTAAGATTTGTATAATAAGATTTACGCTTTACCAGTTATGCAAAAGTCATCCACAGTATTTGTCATCAAAATATATCAAACATATGTCATTTTAATCAAAATCGTTAGAGCTATTCTCAAGCAAATCAAAATTTTCGCAACATTTTCCATGTAAAGGTTAGCTTATAGTGGGGCTATTTTCTTCAAAATGTTCGTGTCACATTCTTGAAAGACATTAAACTTAAATGCCAACTTTGATTTTTAACCAAATTTTCGTTTTTGAGTCATGCTGCCCACAGACTGACAGACACATACACAGAGACACAGGCACACACGCGGACCTTTTTCTGAAAATGCTTTCTTCGTGGATTCAGGGGGCCGTGAAACATATATTTCCGATGAAATCTCGACATCGAATTTTTGGGTGGGGTACAATACTTCCTTTACTATACGTAGTAGAGAAAGTAAAAATCTGTTAAATACCAAACTTCATACTTAAACTTCTACCAAGGATGCAACACGAAGATTTTCAAGAAACTCCCAACCGAAACTAACCTTTTCTCAAAATGGGCTCTACTGTTTTGATTAACATTGTATTGTTTCACATATTTTTATGACGTATGCGCTTCTTGAATTTTAATGGAACATTTTTCAAAAATGTTTAGCCTCTCAAAAAACGGCTATAACAATTTTCATTAAAATACCGTATGTCTAATACATTTTTTTCCAGAAATGAAAAATACACGTTGAATTATGTAATTGCCAATCTTGAAAATCATATACAATAGTCATTGCTATTAGTTATTTATTGTACTTATTGTTTTGTTAGGTTTCACTATCTTCTTGGAACTTACGTATTTTTTAAAGAACTGCTGATGTTAGATTTTAGATAATCATTATAGATATGCTTCAAATTAATAAAGTTTTTGTATGTAGAAACTGTATTTATAATTCCTGTGTTTTACTCTGTCCTTATTGGCAGTTGTTAAGTTCGGAAGTTATTACTGTGTTAATAAATATAGATATAAATAAATAAAGATTCATAAGTTCAGAGTTGGCATTTGTTTTAAAAAATAGTTGTTCATAAGTAATAATCACTACATTTGTTTTTAAAATTAGTTTCGGTTAAAAATCAATAGTTTACTCTCGAATATAATTACAAATTACTTGAAGCAAAAACTGGAAGAAAGGTGAATAGAAGAGTTTAAAATGTGATATCTGGCATATATTCTGTTTATGTTTTACTAAATATTCAAGTACATTTCATGAGCAGTATGAACTAATATTGTAATATAAATGTAAATGGTATTTTGTCGTTCTCTTTAAAATTCACTCGCACGCATACTTGAGAACAATTAATTTGCATGTAGAAAGAAACATTGCTTGCTTCTAAGTTCAGAATTCTTGTGAAACCCCAGATATGGTATCTATGGTATGATTTTAACTAGCACCTAATTATAGTAAACAAACCTTTTTGAAATCACTGAATAAAAAAATAAAACAAGAATTTTTGAAGGAAAGTATGTATGCGTGCCGGTCTCTGAACATTATAGCTAAAACTGAAAAGTCTGGTGAATATTAAACTTTATACTTACTTTTAACTTCAACATCTTTCAAGGTTGACACGAAAGTTTACAAGATAATAACCACACTTTACATTTACGTTGCATTTTCTCTTATACGATTGTAACAATTTTAATAAAAATATCATATGTCAGTATATTAACTTGATTAATAAAACATTCATTTTGAGTTCCACCAAACAAACCCGTGAAGTTCCCTCAGTTCCCAGTTGGAGTTTTGTCCAACCAAAAAACCATAAGAATTAGCAGGCAAAAATTTACTCAACAACAAATGTAGATGTCTATAAAATCAAAAGTTATTTTAAAGAACTGCTTGTACGAGCATTAGTCATTTCCGAGATTTTCATTGTTATTGACTTGAATACAATACTTTGAAGGTCTTATCACCATTCAGCTGTTTTTCGAGATGTTGTGGAAGGAGTATGGATTTTAATGGCCAGCATATAAGAGTAACATGACAGTTGCTTCGGTTTCCTCTATCTCCCTTGAAGTAGATAGCAAACTATATATTTACAAGAACAGTTTATAGAAATATATTACTATAAACGATAGTGGCTAGAGAAAATCATGTAAATGTAACGTCAGGTTTTCACATGTTATATCTGACATAAAGTTAAAGGCACAATTTGAATGTTGCCTCTTATATGGCTAGGTAATCCATACAATATCCTTAAATCACAAGAACTCAGTATAATCTAAGTCACCTGTTGTTTCTCTGCTAAAAGGGTATAATGGTCCCCCTCGAGACAAAATATAGGTAAGTCAACTTAAACGGAGATTAAAACCCCTATCAACCAACTCTTAATAGATTTAAATGTCGTTTAAGCCTACCGTATCCTCATATTCCGATTGTATTTATAAGGGAGCATGTAATAAAATAATTTGTACAAACTTTTATCTGCTTTAATACGAAATAGCTCGAATAAAAGCATTTTATAAGAATATTTGTTAAAGAAGGAGTAGAGAAAGTCATGCAAGTCTATACACATAAAAATGAATGTATGTTTTATCCTCTGTGCTCGTAAACCGCTTAACCGATTAATCCGGAATTCGAAACGTTTATGCATATTTTCATGGAGAAGGTTTTTATGATCCATTTTACTATGCAACGAATTACATTTTTTCTATCAGCTTTTCTTTTACGTAACACGTGCATATTTCCTTCTCTACTTGCCTTTCAACACACAATTCATGCAATTTTCTAATTTTGAAATATAAATGCAATATATTATATTCACACGGTTTTCTCTACTCGCTCTTCAACGTACAATTCCTAAAATCCCTCTCTTTTTCTCTCTCTTCATGTAAAATAGAAAGATACAGGGATATACAAAAATATATATTTCTATATAAAATATATATCGTGGCATGTATGACGTAAATAAACTCCAGTATCGGTTGATCGTTCAGCATAAAAATTGTCTCATGTAGGTGTTTCTTCATGGAAGTTTTTATGCTATTAATTTTATAGTACAACGTGTTAGATTCACATGGTTCTTCCTCCCTGCTTTTCTTTTACATAACACATTCGTCTGTCCTTCTCTACTCGCTCTTCTACAAACGATTCATACAATGTGCTTTATATTTGAAATAGAAATGCAACTATTACAATCACACTGTTTTCTCTGCTCTCTTGTCTTCCTAACCTCTTCCCCGTGTTTCCTATTTATTTATTTATATTGTTTATTTTTTTGTTCTTTATAATATCCTCTTTGTTTAGGAGTATTAAGTAATATTTTGAAATGTCTCCAAAGAAATACAAGGCTATTGGTCAAGTGTAATCTAAATTTAAAAGTTGTAGGGATAAATCATTAAATCACGAGAAGCGCTGGGTATTTTAGCTAGTGCGGTATAAATATCAGGAATTGCCACAAACTGCAGTGGGAATTGATAATAGTAATGAAAGTCAAATAAAGGGAATCTTGCTGTAAAATGTTAGGTACCTACATTCAGAGGGGATATATCTGCCGAGGGGAAACACGAGTAGTGATGTGGGGGAAAAGGTTTGTGTTTTACACGTTGCATCAATTGGTATCAATTGCCGACAGCACAACTGTTACAATTAAATAAAGCTTTCATAACCATTCTGTGTTAACACTTCATTATAGTCGTGCGTTGTACGCATCTACATCGTAGAGTACTCATTGTCATTGTTAGTACTACTACTGTATACTGACAATCAGAACGGAAATTACACATTGTTACGGAGGTTGTACTCCTATAACTAAGCTTAGCGTTATCATAAACAGTTTAAGCATTTATAGTGCAATTAGCAATACACCTAACTAAGCTTCAATTATGTCACCTACTGAGATGTCACCTTTCTCTCCCCACCCCCTCGATTCTTCTGTCTCTCTTTGACATTCATGAAGTGTTGCACCATAAATGACATATCATAAGTATTAACACATAATTATTTTAAAACTGTACTTATTACTAAAAGTAACAATTTTTAATTTAGTTTGAAACATTATTTTACACAGCTCATGCAGTAAGAAATTAGAATTTCCAATAGAACATTAATACAATTTAAAAATTGTCTTTTATTGCGCTTTCTAAAACTGTTCTATTTCTATGCCGCAATTTTTTTTTTTTTTTTTACTTCTGTGTTGACCATATTGTTTGAGCAATACTTGCATGTTGACAAATAACGGCCGAGGATGCAATTTTATCAGATAAGCATGAATGATTATGAATCTAAGTGTTAGCATATGGTTAAAAGTCTACATACATATGTCATGCAAATCTGTTTTTAATCAATACATATTAAAATATTCTCAATGTCCAGATAAATTATGTTCTTAAAAAGCTGTCTTTATTGTGTTTTGGGTTTAGCTTATTTTCAGGTTAAATATTTTCTCAGTTCCACTGTTTTCAGTGAGAGAGGGAGAGGAGGAGAGGGAGAGACACTCAGAAGTTACACCTGTGAAAAAGCAAGAAACACAAGGAATTGGTGTTAAGACAGTCTTTTGAGGGCTGCTTTGTTGCCTTGGTCATTATCGCTTATTCTTCAATTCCATGTTAATCGAGGCAGACATTTACACAAAAATATTTTTGTTAATGTTTCATTTATGTGCTGCCTTTTAACATCTACGATGACATAGGTAGCCTTAGCTTTGTAACAATTACTCATCAGCATGTTAATCTTTGGGTTAGTCTTATTCATTGAAACCGTCCTTTCCGTCCTGTAAGCGTTAATGGTTAAGGGTATATTATGACAAGTACTTATCAACAAACATATATGTAACTATGAAATGTAGTTATACATTATTTATTAACGGAAAATACTTCTTGTTGTGTTATGAAAATAAATACATTTTTCTGAAATAACGATGTCTGTGTATGTGTGCGCGCACACACACACACGTTAGTCTGCATAAAGATAAAAGACCATTTTTTGGACAGCAGGTGCTTCCTTTTGTCCGGCGCCGAGCTGGCTATGCACTGACCTTTTGTATGAATTTCTCTACGTGATGTAAACAAAGAAGTTGTGGATTGTTTCGCGTTCGCAGTTTGCATGCTTTCTTAGATCTGAAATAACAGTGTGAGAAATCCAACGGTAAGCAAGTATGAAATAGATACAAATTCATCAATCAGAATAAATGTAATGTTTTCGAGGATTCGTAAGCTATATAGTGATACAAAGTCGACAGTCGGACTTTGTTCCTTTTGGTGCAAAACCTTCACGTGGTGGCCAGTGGTAACGAGTGTTATTTGGAAATAACACGTTTAAATCGTATTCTTTCCAAAACATCAATTCGGGCAGTTTTTGTGAAACACGACTAGAAACTCCAAGCTATGTTTCCAGAAAACGCGTCTGGGAAAAGCAGTATCGAGCTTACCAAGTTAGATGTGTTTGAGAAAATTTAGTATTTATTCTGTGACATCACGTGCGAAATTAAGAGCCACCTATTCTTGCGAACCAATACTTTTGGTGACATATTTTAATTAGATTTAAGCAAGGGCAAAAGAACCATAACTTCTCTTTATTTTATTCTAAGTTTAAATTTTAACACTGATTTAAATCTATAAATTCCATGTAATTTGTTGGTTTCATTATTTTCAAGCTCCTAAAGGTAACCTGTTCCAAACCCCTAAGTAGACTTAAATGTGTATTTCATATTTTCTCAATTTTCTTTCTTTTTCTTTTTTTTTCCTTTTTTTTTAATATATATATATTTTTTTTGGCCAAAACGTTTTATATTTTGGCAAACTTTTTTACACATTTTGTTTGCCGGTAATGACGATTACATGAACTAGCTATCCTATACGACGGTGCAGGTAGCATTGCAATGTTCAAGTCGAATAGAGACTAATTCGTGAGGATGTGGATGAATGTGGTAGTTGCAGGTAAAACTGGGAAAGGACGCTTCAAGCACTATCTCCTGCGCCGGACTAGAATCACTAAAATCTCGTTTATGAGAGACAGTCACTCTACCACGCGCCCTCAAAGAGCAAGCAAGAATATCAATTGGATATGAAGAAGAGGCATTTTCGTGCACAGTCGAAGGTGTGTGTGTTGTAGTGTTTAACGCCCGCTTTTACTACTACGGCACCGCAGGCGGTGACACTGATGATGCATGAAGATGGAGCACCGGTGGAATGAGATGGCGGGGGAAGCCGGAGCACCCGGAGAAAACCCGCACTGACGCCGCTTCGTCCACCACGAATACCACATGCGGGTCCCTGGGATCGAACCCGGGACAGTCGAAGATGAAATATATCCTTTAAGGCTTACAACTTTAGAACGGCATCAGCAACCAATCATTTTCAAAATGTAATTTGAAATTAAGCTACAGATAAATGGGCATCAATCGACGAAAAGCATTGCTCCTTACGTCAACTGTTTTGCTGCTTCTTTCCTCCTCTTTATGTTAGGCGTAATGCCTATTTTATACATGAATCAATCCATCTTTCCATTCTTTTTTGATTGTCCCGCAGTTCTTTCCGGAATTTTGTCTCTCCCTATTTTCACTAATCGTTCATCTGACATGCTGGATAGATATATGTGCATTCCATTCCGCCTTCCTTGTTTCTACCCATTCAGACGCCAGTTGGATCTTACATATCTCTCCTATTTCTTCATTTCTTACTTTATCGTACAGTGTCTTTCCAGTTATCTTCCTTAACACTTTCATGTCCATTGTTTCCATCATTCGTCGTGTTCTTGTGGTCTCTGGTCCGTTTTCTAATGTATAAGTTATTACTAGTCAGACTAACTAACCTAAACTAAAACCCGGCGAAACAGCCTATAAAGTGCCAATGCCTACCGCCCAACTGCTGCATCCCCCACCTCTGCCCACTATAAGCGTCACTGGTGAGGTGCAGTACTGGAGGGTGGGACGTGGTCAGCGCCCCGGGTCCTCCCGGCTAGTTATGCGGTCTTCTCGAACTGGTTTCGTCCGATATGACACAATGTTGGAGGACGTTAATTTAAAAAAAAAAAAAAAAAAATTCTCGACCTGGGGCCGTTACTCCTCCATCAAGTAGCTCCTCAATTGGTCCCCCCGTGACCTTACGAGGCTGAGTGCACCCCGGACTACTGCTTCATAAATATTGACTTTTGATTCTTTTCTCCACACTAGCTCGTTAATACATCCAGATATTTCTGTTGCTTTTACAATTTGATTGTTAATTTCTTGGGATAGATTTCCTCCACTTGTAATATTAACACCCAGGTAAATGAAATGCATTACCGTTTTTCTAAAGTTGTTTTCAATTTACAATTTACATCTCAACGATTCTTCACTGTTAATACTTTTGTTTTATTTATGAAGATTTGTATATTAAACTTTTTAGATTTTCCATAAAACTTGTACAAAGGTCTTTACAGGTTAACCTCCGTTTCTGCCAAAAGTAGGTATATCATCTGCATAACATACCATATTAATATTTTCCCAGAAGGATGACTAAACAGTTGTAAAATATTGTAACATTCTAACCAATGACTACGAATAAAATTTAACAATTTGCCACTTATGCACGATTAGATATTTCAAAATGTATTCAGGATAGAGGGGACCTCACAGGTTCTTCGCACAAAATTCAAAATATAGATACGTCTTATTAATATAGAATTTTTCCATCCAAATCGATAGCCATTTCAGAGAAAGTCAAAACGAGCAATAATCCATGCAAAGGATAGTTTTATTTAAGGGATTTTCTTGATTTTGTTACATTTCTGGAATAAACCGAATTTAAATATTAGCTTGTTTATCTGACAAGGGGAGGAAACCCCTATTTTTTAAAATGTTTATTTACTTATCTTTTTATTCAGTGTCCGTAAAAACATGTACTCCCAATGAAAACTCTATGTCGAATTTCAAGTGGCATAATATTTCTTCTATCTCCGAGGATGTGGCAGAGAGAGAGAGAGAGAGAGAGAGGGGGGGGGGCGGGAGAGTAATAATATGATGGCGTAAAGACAATTAAGATATTGATTATTTCAAAAACAAACTAACGATTTAAAAACGAATAACACAATAAATTAATTAGCTAAAGAGCACAGAAAAGTGAAATAGAATGGTGTTTTTGCTGTATTCAGTCCACATTTGGTAGGCTCCTCAATTACTAGAAGGTTACACGCGCATCTTAAACATAAATTTTATGTTGACTCTGTAAGAAAAATATGCAGACATTTTTTAAATTTCGTACGAATTCTATCTACCCTGTAAAAATGTGTTTCCAGGAAAATTAAGAGCTACGATCACCCTAAGTATTCCAGGTTCTCAGAGCGTAGACATAAATCACAGTGTGTGTGAGTGTGTGTGTGTGTGTGTGTGTGTGTGTGTGTGTGTGTGTGTGTGTGTGTATGGGTGGGTGGGTGGGTGAGTGTGGGTGAGAACGTGGATCTAGGTCTGGGTATTCATACGATAGAAAATAGAATGGAAAAAAAGTTTAAATGTAAACTGTTATTTATGCTAGGAGGCAATAGTTATTTAAAATAGTGAGTGGCAACTCGTGAAATGAGAGCACAAAATGAAGGAAGTGTGATTTGAGAGTAGGAGAAGGTGGAGAGATGGAATGGATAAATGAAGAGAAACTGAATGGTGCCATAAATCATGGAGGGAGAAATAAGATTGAAGTAGATAAATTTAGGGAGGTCTTCTTTGTTTTCAGCTTTCCTGAACATACTGCTTTTCTGGTCCACGGCCTTTCTAGTGGTAAATTACACCATGGCAGACTGCAGTGGTCATGTTGATAAGGACCCATTCTTCCCAGCCCCAGAAAAGGGCTGGGGTCGACCTCGCTGACCAATGAGTGAGAGGAAGAAGCAGAGGGTTGTCACTCACATATGCGCAACCCCCGCAGATTTTCTAACACCCCACCTACCCTCTCCCTTCGTCACCATCACTAGTACCACCCGCAGGATGCTGGCAGGCAGGCCCCCCCGTCGGTCATTGCAGGGCTTCAAGTCAAGGGGGTTGTGGACAGCGAAGCACCCTACAAAGCTCCCCCTTACCCTCGGCAACTTTTATGTGCCTTCATCTCATTTCCACGCGTAGAGCTCTCAGCTGAGGTGGAAATTTCTACTCGTGATGATCTCTTCACTCCTTCCTTCACTAAGGGTTATGGCAAAAACAAGCTTTTCCTCTAAATGGGGTCCAAGGCAACTGACTGCGCAATAAGCAGTTCACCTCCCTGAGAAGATGCTAGGCAGGTATCACTTTATTTTATTTAAGCATGGAGATTTCCCTACCCACATTGGCCTAACATTTTCATTTGTATAGTTATATGAAAGATACTGTTCTCAAATCTCCGTTCGGTTAATTTCCCCTTCACTTATAGCTACTTTTAAAACTGGAGTACCTTCTGTAATTCGTATACCTCAACTTATTTAAAGTTTTCAGTTGGCGATTTAAGCCTTTCAAATATGATTATTTCCCTTAAAAATAAATAATAAGAATAAAATACTGAACTTCAGGGCATGTCGTATCTACCAGCTTTTAAAATCTATTGCTAGGCGTGCTCCATCTGACAATTGAATGAAGCATTGAACTGCTGGTCAGCATTTCAATGAAGTTTAGCAGGTATGTGTCAGAAATCTGAGGTAAAGAATGGGGCCAAGTGAAATCAATGGTGACTAACACAATAGTATAGATATTTCCATGTGAAGCACAGGTGGTTACCGATGAATTACATTTTTATTTATTTTAAAACATTCTATGATTTAATAAAATTATGGAAATTAAGAATGAAAGTAAATAGAATCTGATTTAAAATTTTCTTGTAGTCAAACATTGTTTATTGCAAGCCCATTAATGAATTAAATGGGGGTTTTGGGGATCAAACGAAAGCTACAGAATCTGTACTATTGTGATTTTATCAACGTTTTATTTTACTAAAGTTCTGTTGTGCGTTTTATGTCACTGTACTGGCTTAACAGAAGCAAGGTAATCACCACAAAAGAAAGAATGACACAGTTTATACCATATTTGTCTGATCTCTTTTATTTATATTTTGATCTGTCATACCGTATAAATACCAACTCAGAAATTATGCTAATGTAAATCTAAATACTTGTAAGCTTCTCCCTGTGATATTTACTTGAGTCTGTAGCATGAACTTGTACTATGCTCTTATTTTATTGCATTTCAGTAAAATTAATGCATGGAGGTTCCCAGTAATTGCCATTCGTTTGTCTTTTTTGGTGTCTGACCCCCCGTGTTTACCCTTTCAGAGCAAAAGAAATACCTATATGGAAGAACTATTGCAAATGTAAGTAACTTGTGACTCGGGTCCGAACTAAGCCCTTTACACTATCTGCTAGTTTTCCACGCCATCGGGTATTGTTTGCTTGTTTTGTAACGCTTATTCTTGTTAGTTTCGGGATAGGCGCGATGGTATTTATTTTTCACCATCAAAATACTAAAGTGCATTAGCAATTGTGTATTCTACTAAAGCAGGGCTACGCAACAGTGCTCAGAGAGTGATCTTCACTGAAGCTGTGTGTTTAAAGCGAAAAATCGCCAATGTAGAGGTTATCTGTTAAAGAATTCCGATATTTTGAAGTTGAATATTTTAGAGTTTAATGAAGTCAAAAAATCAACGATAACGTTTTATACAAGGTTTGAAAGCTAATATTGTATTTTTTTTTACAATTTGATTCATTTGAATAAGTGCCCAGATGTGATTTCATTAAAATGTTTGTGTTGGACAAAGCGGCATAGAAGCGGGTTTTACTCCGGGTTCTCCGGTCTCTCCCGCTATCTCACTCCACCGGTGCTCCATCTTCATTGCATGTATCATTACATACCGTCTGTTGTAGTTGGCGTTAAACACTATCAAAAAAGTAGAATGTTTAAATTTAATACCTCTGATTTCTAATACGGACCCGATGAAATTAAGTGTTATTAATGACAGTCTTTAATTGCTGCAGTTCTCAGCGACCCATTGTGCATTGGGCTTGAATGACTGCCTAATTTTGCTCAGAGGCCTCTTTATCAGGTTTGAGGTTCTTTAACGTGCCGTAAATCTACGATAGAGGATACCGGCTTTACTCCCCTTCCGAAAGAAGCCATGCTAAGACTTTATACCCAGAAAAATGCATTACCTTACGTCGGGTTTGAACAAGCAAACGTGGGAATCAGAAGCAAGTTTATTATCCCTAGATCACAAAGGACGACATGGACACAGTATATTTTAGATGTAACTCTCAATTAGGTGTTCTGTTGAAGAAGGTAGCTGGTATTTCACTTATTTTAAGTTACCCATTAATTTAAACTTTACACTTGTAAAAAAAGAAAGAAACAAACAAGAAAAAAGAAAGAAAGGAAAAAAGAAAAGAAAAAGGTCATGTCTGGAATGCATACAAACATATATACGTGCCTACCTACATACATGTAAACAAACATACACACATATGAGAGATAGTCAGACATACCTACTTGTTGAAAACTGCAAGTTATTTGACACACGTGAGTTGTTCTCTGCGTTAAGCTGGCCTGACTCATTTTTTTGTGCACGGCTGTACATTATTGGCTGCTGAATGGTTTAAAGGCTAAGAAGGGCATTCACAAGACCTGGAGTTTACATACCTGTTGTATTCGTAGTAGGAGATATTTATTAACCTGAATTTCATGTTCATTTGTTGTTGCTCAGCGAAAACGCTAAGAATAGAAAAGATGTGTGTTTTTATTGTATTCCAAGTAGGTATGTAATATAAAACCCTTGAAAACTGTAATAAGGAAATCCAAGGGGTTATTGCAAAACACTTTGGAATGCTTCAGATTTGTAGGACATTAGAATGACATCGAGCAGTTTAGTTTAAGGGTTAGGATCTTGAAAGTTTATATGCATTATTCTAAAAGTTCATATTTATAGTAAAACATTCTCTAGACCTCTAGCATTGCAATATAGAGGATATACCACAATACTACAGTGCTAAAGACTTCAGAATCTTGCAGGTTAAATGGAAATCCTTATCGTTATTTCCATCAATTCAGATTTTTATAGATGTGTATAATTATGAAAAAACCTCAATTTAAATTACCTACTTTAAGCCGTTTAACACATTATTTTTAAGATATCTTGTGAAGTCTCCAGGAGTTTGAAGAAAGGATACACAGGTTGCAGGGTTTGTACTCAGAATGCGTGGTTCAATCCGCAGTTTATCTGGATATAGTTGAAATCATGTTTATTTATGGGAAAATGTATTTATCATTGTAATCCTCATATATATTCTAAATAAAATACAATTACAGTTGTTAACTGAATTTACTTCTGAATTGACTTGCCTAGAGCGAGAGTATTGCCAATGCAACATCTCTGTTTATGGTCCCCTTTGGTGTTTTTCTAATATATATTATTTTCTTAAATTTACCACAGAAACTTTCATTTTAGCTTCATATATAGGTATATTGAATTTCCCTTTGCTGCTTTGCAGTTTTAAAATGTGCGCTTCTCAATAGTACGTTTATGGTAGGTAGGTATAGAAGCTAAAATTGAACTTTGGAGAAGGTTATGTCTTTAAAAATGATGGGAAATGTTCAACTTTCTTCAGCCTCTTCATAATTTAGTCATATTTTTTGAGTATATAACAAGATGTTAATAATATAAATATATCTGTTCTATTTTATACTAATGTTATATAAGTATATAATTATATTTTTATTCCAATATGATTTTGAAAATTTTCAGTTTATATGAACTTCCGAAGGAGTGCTGGCATATGGCATGGTAATTTTGCAGGAGCAGGAGCAAGGTTATGGAAACTGCTGTTATGATAACTTTCATAAAGTTTCATGCAAATAAAAGGATTTCACAACTTAGGACACTTGGTAGTGATTTTGGGTAAAAAAATGGTTTTTTAAATCTATATAGTTTGCAGAACATGCCCATATAAACTCTTTTTGTATTTGCGGCAATTTAGTGCATTTAAATGGAGATTTAAATGAAGTTTTAAATGTGGCGGCCTGGCTGTCACGCCCCTTTTACATCTTACAACATTACCTTCTTTTGCCATTTACCGTAACTTGGTTTTTTTTAAATTTGATGTACACTTTTCCAAAAAAACTATAAAGATAGAACTTTGATTTTTTGTGCATGCTGGTGAATGTTTTTATATTACACCATGAAATTCCTTAAAAGATTTCCATACATAAAATATTAAAAAATAAAGAGTACATAATTATTTACTTTTTAAATTGCTATTATTGATTAAAATGTCTTAATCGTTCACCAGCTATGTTGAATAACACGTTTGTAAAGTGACTCAAAAAATGGAATGATTCACTTTAGCTGTTTAGTAGAAAACTGCACCTAAAGAAGAAAATGTGTAAAAACTAATTTTTGTTTATTGGAATATCAATCTAGTGAAAATTATTAACCTTACTTATGGTTCCTGAATCAGAAGCTGTTTTATAAGCGGTAAAAGGTTCATTATGAGAGATGCAATGGTGTTCAATAAACACCAACACATTGCTTCGAAATTGCTATCCTCACACTATCAAGTGTCCTTAACAAGTAAAGTTTCACTTTATTGAATAAATCAAATTCCCGCATTTTTGGATTGCCAAATTTGACAAACAAAAAGAAACACATAAATAGCAACATTAATAGTCATTATACAAGAGTTTGAGTTTCAGTATAACAATTTACAGACAGCATATGGTGTTAGTATTAATAATATTATGGTTTTAAGCAATTCAAACTTTTAAATACAGATCATATAACGAAAATATCTTGTTTAATGTGCAAATAAGTGGGACCAAATAATGTTTACAGAGCTACGTATAATGCTATTAAGAATAATTGTCTTTATGTTGGTAGTTGGAAGTTTGAATTGTTTCCAAAAGTTCACAAAAAGGGCTGCAATTGAGCCTCGGGTACCCACTATGCTGTCATCCAGATGAACTAATGCCTCAGTCGCTCTGATTTAGCTCACCAACAACTGCTGCTAACTGCCAGCGCAGAACCTGCGAAGATGCTACTCAAATAATAATGAGAAACATATTTCCCAACAATGGAACATTTGGGAAAGTGAATATTAGTACAGGAGGAAAGTTTGAAGA